>OX465298.1:130354577-130955658 GCA_949987735.1 Leucophora obtusa | reverse complement strand
ATTTTGGATAAGGTAAAAGAAGCCGAAATTTTCTTAAAAAAGAATAGGGATTTATTTATATTGAGATCTGATAAGGGAAATACAACTGTAGCTATAAGGAAAAAAGATTATGATATGAGAATGAATAATATCGTAGGAGATATTACAAAATATAGTTTACAAAATAGGGATCCAACGAGTAGATTACAAAAGATTAATAATAACTTAGTTGATGAACTTTTTAAAAAGAAAATTATTATGAATACAGAGAAAATTAAACTTAATATTTCTACAGCACCTAGATTATATGGACTACCTAAAATTCATAAAGAAGAATTTCCATTGAGACCAATTTGTTCTTTTATTAATTCTCCATCATATGAACTCTGTAAATACATTACTAACATTTTAAAGAAGATTACAGAAGAATCTAAGTACAATGTAAAGAACACACTTGAATTTAAGAATAGATTATTGAACAAACAGATACAGAATGATGAAAAATTAGTTTCTTTTGATGTAGTTTCTTTATTCCCAAGTATTCCTGTTGATTTGGCAATGAATATTATAAGGGGAAAATGGAATGTTATTAAAGAATATACAACTATTGAAAAAGGCTTATTTTTCCGTATTTTGTAATTTTGTATAGAGGATAATAGATACTTTCAATACAGTGAGAAGATATATTTACAACGGAAAGGACTTCCAATGGGATCACCTGCTTCTCCAATTGTGGCTGATATAGTTATGGAAGAATTATTGGACACTTGTATTGAAAAACTTGATGTTACACCAGTGATAATCATTAAATATGTGGATGATCTATTTTGTATCATTTCTGAAAATGCAATTGATGATATGTTAAGAGCATTAAATGAATTTAGTCCTGATATTAAGTTTACCATGGAAAAGGAGTGTGATTCTAAACTTTCTTATTTAGATACTTTGATAATAAGAAGAGATAATAATTTGATAATGGATTGGTATCAAAAACCAACAGCGTCAGGTAGAATTATTAATTTTTATTCAAAACATAGTAAGAAAATCATTATTAACACTGCAAAGAATTTGATAGAAAAAGTATTGACTATTAGTGACAGAAAATGTCATAGAAAGAATGAGGAAATAATTAGGAATTTATTAAGAGATAATGATTTTCCGATAGGATTAATTTCTTTATTAATAAATCAATATAAATTTAGGAGGAATAGTAATACAGGAAATTTAATTGAACAGAAGATTTACAAGTCTATGGTCTATATACCGGGAATATCAGAACGTTTGGAAAAATCAAAGATAATAGATACTAATAGATATAGAATAGCTTTTAAATCATAAAATACAATAAATAAATTATATAGTAAGACAAAGGATAGGATACAGAAATTGGACATGTCAAATATAGTATATAAAATACCATGTAATGGAAATGACGGAGAGAATTGTCATAAGGTATATATAGGTACAACAAAGAATAAATTGAGAACTAGAATAGCTGGACATAAATCAGATCAGAAATATAGACATATTAATTCACAAAAGACAGCATTATCTTCTCATTGTTCAAATTTAAATCACTATCCTGACTTTGAAAATGTATCAGTTTTAAATACAGAACATAATTATAAACGTCGGTATATATTAGAAATGTTACAAATAATTAATACACCAACAACAAATAGAATTAACTTTAAAGCAGATATTGAAAATGTAGCTCAGAATTATAGATATTTAATACAAAAGAAATAACACACATTACATTAATTTATAACACATTATATTAATACATTTTTTATTGTTAATTATTGTTATTTTTGTTTGTTATACTTTTATACCAAAAACTTTGTTTGCTGGTATAAATGTATACATACAATTTATATTTGACAAATGCTTTTCAAATTTTTTCAAACTTTGAAATTGTTTATAATTTTTTCAATTAATTGTTATTTCCTGAAGATGCTACACATTGGAGTAGCGAAATATCGAAATTAAAAAAAAAAAACTTTTTATAAATAAAAACCAAACCTTAAGCTCAAGAAAATAGTAGAGTTAAAAATTTAAGTAATTTATTTAAATTCAATATTTTTTTAATTTTAAAATTTTTAAAAATATGTACAGTTGATGTAAGTCAAACTCGGACAACAAATATTAACTTCTTTGAGGAAACATATTATGTACACATAATTAAAAAATTAAATATTTATTTATGGTAAAGATTGGTATTTTTAGTGTCTTTCTATTTGCGAACATTTTAGTTTTTATTCAATATAGAAGAATGCAAAAATAAGCATTTACCAAATAAACACAAGATTTTATTAACAAGCCTAACTCGGACACTTTTCATATTTTCAAAAAAAACTTAGTGGTTTTGGTTTTCTTGACAATTTTTTTTCTAAAAATAATTTGTATGTGTCAGAAATTTTAAAAACCAATTAAATTGAATTTGACTGCGAATAAAATACGTTGTAATGGGACGCCAACGAGGCCAAACTTGTATTGAAGTGCGCGAACTTATCATTAACCACCATAAAAGTGGAAAAACTGTCCAGCAAATACAAGATCTTGTAAATAGAAGTCACTCCACCATCCACGATATAATAAAGCGGTATAAAAAATATAAAGATGTACACAATAGATCAAAAACTGCTACCAACAAAATCTTTTCCGCTTCTAATGTTCGGTTTTTGGTAAGAAAAATCAAACAGAATCCATTTCTAAGCGCACCAAAACTAGCGGAGATTGCAGAAAAAGAATTGGAAACGAAGGCCAGTGACCCAACAATAAGAAATGTTCTGCGTGGTCAACATTATGGAGGAAGAAGATGCCGGAAGAAGCCGTATATAAGCAAGGTAAATCAAAACAAGCGGTTACATTTCGCAAAAGACCACAAAAACCATGACTTTTCCTTCTGGAAAACCGTGATGTTTACTGATGAGAGTAAATTCAATCTCTTTGGGTCAGATGGGAAACCATTCGTGTGGAGAAAGGCAAACGAGGAGCTGTTACCCAAAAATTTAAAACCTACTATTAAACATGGTGGTGGTAGCGTGATGGTATGGGGGTCGTTTTCAGCGGAAGGTCCTGGAGTTCTACATTTTATTGATGGGATAATGGACCAGCATGTTTATCTAAGTCTTTTGAAAGAAAATGTACCTACTTCAGTGAAGAAACTTAACTTAGGGAATCATTGGTCGTTTTACCAAGACAATGATCCTAAGCATAAAGCCCATAACATACGGTCCTGGCTATTGTATAAATGTCCACATGTAATAGAAAAGCCTCCCCAGAACCCTGACCTTAACCCTATAGAAAATCTATGGGATCATTTAGGGCAAAAGATTCGAAACCACACCATTTCCAACAAAAATGATATAAGAAGAGTTTTACGTGAAGAATGTGACCAAATAAGCCCTGAGTATTGCAAAAAACTTATAGAATCCATGCCAAAACGCCTGGAGATGGTTATTAAAAATAAAGGAATGCATACAAAATATTAATAACAGCTTACAATACGCGGTTTTGTATATTTCAATACACTGTCCGAGTTTGACTTGCTGATATTTTTTTTGAATTATTTCTTGTTTAACTTTTTCTTGTATTTTTTGTAAATGAATTGATTCTTGAATTATACCAATAAAATGATGCTTAGGTACCCTATTTCTCACAACAATAAAAATCGTGGTTTTAATTTTTATTCCCTTGTTTTTGTTTACATGAAAATATATGTGTATAGTGTCCGAGTTTGACTTGCACCCACTGTATATATAAAACAAATGGTGAGAAATTTCTTTTTATGCACCTGTAAAAATAGGACTGAAAACAATATTGAATTGGAGTGCACCTTTTACACTTGTTTAATAAGTACTTTTATTGAAGAGAAAAAGGAACAATATCTAGCAGTAACAAAGTGGTGTTTTTATGCCAGTCAACTTTCATATCAAAGAATAGCTCAGCGGTAGAGCGCTAGACTAGCAATCGTGAGGTCTCAAGTTCGATACCCGGTGGCGGCAATAAAAAAACTTTTGTAAAATAAAAAAAATATAATTTTTTTTGTAAAGAATTTTTTTAAATTTTTAATTGGTGAAAAAGAGCTTCCTTTGCACTCGTTCAAAAAGTACTGAAAAAATGTTAAAGTGGGAGTACTCCTCTCCTATGACGACTCAATGTTAAAATCATTAGTGTTTATGTTAAAAAAGAAGTACATCTAGATCATCAATTGTAGTGCTTTTTCTACTGCTTCGGCATCTCTTTTTTTGCTGGGCCAAAGGTCTGCTGGAGATCCTATAATTTCGATAAATCTTCCATTACTTTTATCCAGATTTACCATGATATTGCATTAAACATGAACAAAATTTTCTTTATTTTTAGTAATTTTAAAATAAAGTTAACAAGACTGAAATTTTAAAGTTAATAGGATTATGTTATACAACCTAAATATAAGAAAAATAGTAAAATATTACAAAATAGTAAAAATTACTAAAAATATAAGATGCAAAAAATAAACTCACACACGAATCATGCACGGGTTATATATTCTTATTCACGCTCACGCACGAATCAAGTACGAATTAGGTATTCTCAGACTCACGCACGAATCACTTGAGTACAGTAATTATTACTCACGATCACGTGTGAATAACGTGACTGACGAACATTTCTAGTCACGCGCCCATCCCTAGTAATTACTAAATCTAAAACTAGTTCAAAATCATTGTTAACATAGAACCACATATAATATAATACGGACCTTATATATTTTTATATAAAATCACTTTGAAATAATTGCTTATGTGGGATGATATAAAGGGTTCTTCAATAAGAGCGCTACAAAAGTTTTTTTTAAATAAAACAAAAACGGTTTTGGATATCAATGAAATTCTTTATTCCTGTGAAAGTACGTTCGATGCCATTATGTATGGAAATCGATCTCTTTTGCATGGCCACCACGGGCACGCTTGCAGAAGTCCAGACGCTGAACCCAATTTTAGACGGTTTTCAAGCATAAATCGGCCGATATTCGTACGAAGTTCATCAATCGTCGCTGGCTTGTTGGCATAGACCATAGATTTGACGTAGCCCCACAGGAAATAGTCCAACGGCGTCAAATCGCACGACCGAGGCGGCCAAGCGACTGGACCATTTCGTGAGATAACACGTTCTCCAAACTTGGTTTGCAATAAATTGATTGTGACATTCGCTGTGTGGCTTGTGGCGCCGTCCTGTTGGAACCAGATGTCCATAAACCGCACCAAACCGTAATTTTTTCGGAATGCAATGATGACTCATGGAGCACGTGTGAATTGCTGTCTGACCAATAACGCATATTTTATTTATTGACGAAGCCATTCATTATGACGACCATAAATTGGACGTAGCGCTCTTAACGTTGAGGCCACTGACTCCGAATGTCGGTAGTAAATTTTAATAATTTCGACTCGTTGTTGGCTCGTATATCTTTCCATCATAAAATGGCAAACCTTACTGAAGAAAAATGTCAAAAGAGCGGCAAGAAATATGGCGTCGTAGGCCAGTATGTAATAATATAAAATCACATATGTCTCCATATTAAAACCTTTGAGGAAAAAATATCTAACATATGACTATATAAAAGTATATCTGCTTGAATTAAAAAGCATATGTGGCCATATGTAACTATAAGTTACTATATGCATAAAACATATATGCATATACATAAAATAATATATGGTTATATCAAAACTTTTTTACTCGGGAAGTTAATTATTTAGTAAAAATCTTACACTCATAGAAATAAATCTGTAAAAATAGCAGAAAAAATTACAAAAAATTAGTTAAAAATTATGCTGCAGAAAAAACTGCTAAAATTAGCAAATGTTTTTACTAAATACTAGTTTTTTTTTTTTTTTTTTTTTTTTTAAGAAAATTAAACTTTATTTAATAATATTATTATATTTATTTAATAATATATGACATAATACTATCCCTGCGAAGCCTGTTGGCTTATCTGCAAGATAAAAATTATTTCTATTAATTCATATTATTATTCATTGCGAATCTATAAAAAAGTTCTTTAAAAGTTTTTTCCTTTTAATTTTATTTGTTGTATTTATTACATTTGGTGGCACTAAGTTGAAAATTGTTGGAAGGGTTGTGTATTGATTGAGTCATTGTTGTTAATCGTGTTGATGTTGTAGTTGTTGGGTTGAGAGTTGTTGTTGTTGAGTTGAATGTTGTAGTTATTTTGTATAGTGAGTGGAGAAAAATGAGAACAGCAAAATTAAAACTGTTAAATTTAGGACGTACTATCAGTTGCTTATTTTTATTCAAATTGTTTTTTATGAGCAATTTGGTGTTAAAAGTTGTCGAAATCGGTTTCGAAATTGTGAGTAAAAATGTGAGGACACCCCGAAATTTCCATACAAAATGACAAGAATTGGGCATTGCAGTTTCCATTTAATTTCAATCAATTTTATTTTTGAATTAGTATGTTATTCTAGTTCACTCTTTCATTCAAGAAATTTTTCAATTGTCCATACACTAATATAAAAGCCTTTAAAAATTTTTGCTGAAAAATAAACTGAACTCAGCAGAATCTGTCTGATAAACATTAGAAAGATAAAAACTGCAAGAAAAATCTGTTAAATTTACAAAATTTCACCTTTATTTTAGTTAATCGAAAACGGCAATTTACCCTGCTAAAATCAGCAAAAATTATCCTGGATATTAGTCGACTATATATATATTTGTTCCTTTTACTCCTGCAAGGAGCATAGTCGACTAAACCATCACAAACAATTTAAAATTTTTAGTTTTTTTATTTACACTGCAGAAATCAGTCAAATATTTTCTAGCAAATATTTCTGTTTATTGTGACAGGACAGACCGTTATTTGTATTCAACTGAATTAAATTTAAAGATAAATTAATTTTTGAATATATAACAATTTCTTTACTGTTTTTTCTACTAATATTCAGCAACATTTTCTTATCTTACTTATATTTAGCAAAAAGGATTTACTAATTTCAAAAGCTTTCTGTGCAGAGCCCTTTTTAACTAATTTTGAGTACCTTTTTTTTGTGTGCTATTTTTACAGGATTTTCTCTATCAGTGTAACCGAAAAGAACAGTTGAAATTTAACTTATTCGTGAAGGCGAGAGAGTTCCTAACTCTGAAAATGCGCAACATTTTTGGGGTTTCGATCAACACAGATATTTCAAGAGGCCATAAAATAAAAAACCGAGCTAACTTTGCAAAACCTCTGGAATTTTACTTTCATTTTGCGTTGGAACCATCGGGCTTGAAATTATTGTTGCGCTGTGAAATTAGTTTAAGTTTATATTGCAATGGCATACTCCATTGGAAATCAAAATAATAATAATAATGTAATTTAGTTTTCCGATAATCTATAAAATTGTAATAAAACCTTTTAAAACCAATAACGAACAAGGAAATTGGAAAAATAAATTAAAAAGTTGTCCAAAAGGTTTTAAGTGCTTTTGAATAATAATTCGAAAACCTTATAACACATTTATAAAATAAATTTTGTATGAAAAATTTGTTTTATAAACATGGCATAAACATATTTTTCTTCAAGCAGATTTTCAAAAGTCGAAATTCATTGAAGAAGTTGCAAGTAGAGATGAGCGATATTTTCATACCGGTGATTTAAGCACAGTTATTGATAAATCACTGGTAACGGCAGTGATCAAATATTTCAAGTCGCAGTTACTCGGAATGTCGTTCTTGTAATATTTTTGTACTATTCTTTCTTGCAAACTTCATTGTGCACAGTAATACATGTTTTTTTTTTTTAATAACAGTGACTTGCTTTCACACTCTTCTGAATAAAATGTCTCCTTCTTCATGTCTTTGTTACCGGTCGCAACTTTTCTTCTTTTAAGGCCCAGTTTTTAGGTAGTGGATTATCTTTAAACTTAGTTTAACGCAGTTTTTAACTGGAATACTGCTTTTAAAATGTGGTTAATTTTGTTTTATTTCAATAAAGAAATAAATTTTACTCGAGAAAAAGTTTTTCCGGCAAATTTTTGTTAATAAACTTTGAAATGGCTGACAAAATTAGTTTTCGGTTTAACTAAACCAAGTTTAACTGACATCTTAAAAACTCGCCATAAATATTATTTCGTTTATTTATCAGAAAATCGCAGTATTTTCCATAGAAAAACCGTGATCACGATCACAGTTTAAAAGAACAACGATTTGCAAATCACTTTCACTGAGAACAATGTTACTGAAAAATCGCCGGATCGCCCATCTCTATTACAAACCCGTGATCACGGTCACTGTTTAAAAGAACGGTGATTTGAAAATCACGATCACTGGTAGCAGCGTTATTCAAAAATCACCGGATCGCTCGTCTCTAGTTGCAAGCTTTGAAAGCGTTTTCAAAATAGGTGATCTACTTTGGCACTCTTGTGCCCTGTGTTAATATAGAGGAGGACTACAAATTTAATTTTCTGAAAGCCATACTCTCTCCTCTACAATCCTACATACATTTTTCTCAATTGGTCCAGGAAGTTAGAAGTTGTATATTTAATACCACGTATTTTATTTGGTTTGAAACCACGGTATGACAGTGTGTATATTTAATTCCCGGGTATAGGTGAATTAATTGCTAACAAATAAATCTAAATTAAAAAAAAATATTTCTTTGCACTTAATATTTTTTTTTCATATTTTGCATTTAATTTCAGACAATCTAACTTAGGTTCCGTGTCACTTGAATATAAACTTTCCGATCAACCATCATTCGGTGAATGGACTATACGTGTTATTGCCCAAGGGCAACAAGAAGAAAGCCACTTCTCTGTAGAAGAATATTACCAGACTCGTTTCGAAGTTAATGTAACAATGCCAGCATATTTTTTCAATTCAGATCCCTACATTTACGGCAAAGTAATGGCTAATTTTACTAGTGGATCTCCTGTAAAAGGAAATCTAACATTAAAGGCCACCATTAGACCTATTGGCTATTTTAGTAATCAAGCTCTTAATGAAAAATTCCGTTTGGGTAGATCACCTTCAGAACTGGCCGCCATATATGAACAACAAAGACGTTATGGCGTTAACTATCAGAATCAAAATTATAATCCCAATGTTAATAATAATCCAAATGATCCTTTATCACAACAACCACAACTCCAACAAGATCAACTATATAATATGAATCAATTTGTGGTAGAGCGACACTATCAATTTGACGAAGAGTGGCCATTTTGGGTGAGAAAACCAGAAGCACAAGAAACTTACGATCCTTGGTCGGGTGAATATAGGAAAACATTGCCGTACTTGAGATATTTCAATGGAACTTTTGATTTTAAATGGCCCATAAGAGAATTAGAACAATTGGTACAGAATTTGGCTAATATGGAAGTATTAATTACTGCGACGGTGGGAGAAAAATTCTATGACGAAATTATATCCGGTTATGCTATAGCTAGAGTTTACAATTCTAGTATACGAGTAAATTTTTTGGGTGGCTCTCCACAGGTCTTTAAACCTACTATGCCTTTTACCACCTATTTGGCAGTGGAATATCATGATGGTTCTCCTATAGATGAAAATCTTATAAGACAGGGTCTTATGGAAGTTAATGGTTTTGTTGAAAGTAAATCGGGCGGTAGACGCGATTGGCCTTTAAAACGCTTACAAATGATGCCACAGTCACCAGGTATATGGGAAGTTAAAATTGATTTAAGACATGATTTACAACTAGATGATAGAGCTCAATCAAGAGATTTCCTTAATGGTGTTAGCCAAATGCGTTTACAAGCGCAATTTGTAGATTCCAGAGGTGAACGGGCACAAACCGAATTATTGCTGGTTGCACATTATTCTCCCCGTAACCAACATATTAAAGTTTCTACCAGTACCGAGAAACCTGTAGTTGGAGAATATATTATATTCCATATTAGAACTAATTTCTTTTTGGAAGAATTCAATTATTTGATAATGTCTAAGGGTGTTATACTAATGAATGATCGTGAAACTATCAGAGAAGGTATTAAAACAATAGCCGTAGTATTAAGTGCTGATATGGCACCAGTTGCCACCATAGTAGTATGGAAGATCACCCAACAAGGACAGATAGTAGCCGATTCTTTAACATTCCCGGTAAATGGCATTTCAAGAAATAATTTTACTGTTTACATCAATAATCGTAAAGCCCGAACGGGTGAAAAGGTAGAGGTGGCTATTTTTGGTGAACCTGGATCTTATGTAGGTCTCTCCGGTATTGATTCAGCCTTTTACACTATGCAGGCTGGTAATGAATTAACTTATGCCAAGATAATAACTAAAATGTCTACATTTGATGAACAAACTAATGGTACTTATCGCCACATTTGGTATTCTCATGCCGGCAATCCTGATGATTTGGTATACTTCCCTGCGTCCTCATTTGGCATTGATGCTAATCGTACTTTCGAATACAGTGGTTTAGTCGTCTTTACCGATGGTTATGTGCCACGACGTTATGATAATTGTAATGTCACTTTAGGTTATGGTGAATGTTTATCCGGTAGATGTTATAGATTGGATAAAAAATGTGATGGTCTCTTTGATTGTGATGATGGTACTGATGAAATTGGCTGTCATATCCGTAATGATACGCAATTGAATGAATATCGTAAATATCGTTTTAATCGTGTTTTACGACATTATGAAAATGTTTGGTTATGGCGTGATGTAAATATCGGTCCTCATGGCAGATATATCTTTAATGTTGATGTACCAGATAGACCAGCCTATTGGATGGTTAGTGCTTTTAGTGTTAGCCCTTCCAAGGGCTTTGGTATGCTTAATAAGGCCATTGAATATGTAGGAGTACAGCCATTCTTTATAAATGTAGAAATGCCTACAGATTGTCGTCAGGGAGAACAAGTGGGCATAAGAGTGACAGTTTTCAATTATATGACTACAGCCATAGAAGCTACGGTAGTCTTACATGGTAGTGCAGATTATAAATTTGTTCATGTTGAAGAGAATGGCATAGTAAGATCATATAATCCTCGGACATCATTTGGAGAGCATCAGTTCTTTATTTACCTGGATGCTCAGGGAACAACAGTAGTATATGTTCCTATAGTGCCACAACGTTTAGGAGATATAGATGTTACTATACACGTGGCCACACTGTTGGGTACTGATGAAATTACGCGACGTTTACATGTAGAATCGGATGGTTTGCCGCAATATCGTCATCAATCGATATTATTGGATCTATCGAACCGTGCTTATGTTTTCGAATATATGCATGTTAATATTACCCAAACTCCTGAGATACCCTATCAAGTTGATCGTTATTTTGTATATGGTTCAAATAAGGCTCGCATTTCCGTAGTAGGTGACGTTGTGGGTCCTGTTTTCCCTACAATGCCTGTAAATGCCACATCATTATTATATCTACCCATGGAATCGGCTGAACAAAATGCTTTCTCTTTTGCGGCCAATATGTATACTTTACTCTACATGCGTTTGATAAATCAACGTAATAAAACTTTAGAAAAGCAGGCTTTTTATCATATGAATATCGGCTATCAACGTCAATTGAGTTTTATGAAACAAGATGGTTCATTTTCTCTCTTCCGCTCAGATTGGAATAATTCTGCCTCCTCGGTATGGTTGACTGCTTATTGTGTACGTATCTTCCAAGAAGCTTCGTTCTATGAATGGGAAAATTTCATTTATATCGACTCTAATATCATCGAAAAGAATGTAAGATGGTTATTGCAACATCAAAATCCAGAAGGTGGATTTTATGAAGTTACTTGGCTGCCGGATCGTAAAATGAATAGAACTAATTTTGCCAATTATACTTTGCTACAAAATCGTAATGTTACTCTTACATCACATGTTCTAATCTCCTTAGCCACCGTGAAAGATCTGTCAGGATCTTTAGGAGCCCGCGTGGCTTTGGCCCAACAAAGGGCTATAAACTGGATAGAACGTAATATGCAATTTTTGCAAGACACACCCGAACCATATGATATAGCCATTACTGCGTATGCCTTACTCCTGTGTAAATCTCCCATGGCTGAACATGTCTTTAGTATATTAAGAACGCATGCTCGTGTTGTTGGAGACTTTATGTATTGGGGTAATAAAGAACTGCCGGCTCCTCCGAAAAAATTAGAAAATCAAAAATGGTTTTCACTGCCTCGATTACCTTATGAGTTTGATTCAATGAATATTGAAACAACTGCTTATGCTTTGCTTGTCTATGTATCACGTCGTGAATTTATTATTGATCCAATTGCCCGTTGGTTGAATTCTCAACGTTTAAATGATGGTGGTTGGGCTTCGACACAGGACACAAGTGCTGCTTTACGTGCCTTGGTAGAATACACTGTACATTCGCGTATTCGTGAAGTTTCATCATTGACAGTGGAAATTGAAGCTTCTTCGCAAGGTGGTAAACCTCAAACGCTGCATATTGATAATACCAATTTGGCGCAGTTACAATATATTGATGTAAGTTGTATATTTTCTTTATTACTTTTTACCATAGGGATTAATTGAAAATCAGATTATTCTATTCATCAAAAAATTTATTAATACTGATTATCAATAATCAGAATTGGGAACTAATTTATTTTTCCTATCTTCATGTTATATAGTGTAATCCTTGTATTTATACATAAGGTTTGTTTTTTTCGAATTTTATACCTATATCTATAACGACTTGTAAAAAAAAAACGACTATCCGTACTTACCTGATTTTCTTTTATTTTTTGTAAACAAACTAAATTTAAATATTTGGGGTCGCCTTTGTACAAAAGCTGTTTTCGTACAAAGACTTCGCCGGAACTCGAAATGGAGCAATAATCTTGTGTGCCCTGCTGTACCTTTACCAACAAACGCATAATTCATTTGTTTGCTTTTGTTGTTTCAGATATTTTATGAAATAAAAAATTCTAAAATTTCAAATATTTTTATGACAAATATTTTTGTTTACATTTGAAAGAGAAAAGCCAAGAATTTTTAAGACTTGGTAGCATTTTTATAACTACTTAATTTTTAAGAAGCTAAATTTATACCTACTTAAAAGTTTTATAAATGCTTAAATTTGTATGGAATATTTATACAAAATTCGAAAAAACAAACCTATAATAAATGTCACAGATAGTTTACAATACAAGCGCTGGTAAACTTGTGCACCTATTTTTATGTGTAAACTTTTTCTGTGTATATACATTTGAAAATTAATATGATATGAAATTTACTTGATTTTCTTTTATTCGTTTTTATAAATTTAATTTTAGAATCAATAGGAAAACATCAATATAAATAAATTGCTGTGTAATATTTTAAAATTTCCAAAAAAGTAATTAATACAAGGTGCGTTCATTTAAATCATCGTGTAAACTTATAAAATTACCACTTGTGTAAAAAGTACGGTTTAATGAATACCACTATTATAAATTAATGAATGACCTTCATACATTGAAATGGATGAAAAGGTTAGATCAACTCAGGTTTATTGTACGAAAAAAAAATAAATTGAGCTCCGAGCGAGTCCTATTGTGACTCGGTCGAAATTTTGTTTTCAAATCTTTGCGCTTGTAGAACTATTCTTAGCTCTCTCCATTTAAATATAATCCATACGAATTGGGCATGTGTTAATTGACATATATCGTTTGGGATGAATGCTCAAAGAGGGTTGCATGGCTGACAGTGTCAAATGCCTTAGACATATCGAACCCAACTAGGATTGTACATTCACATGGTTTGTGTTGTGATGGCAGTTAAAGCTGCCTCTGCTGGGCCTAACAATCGGTTGCCTGCCAGCAGGTATAAAGCTAGCGGCTGCTGTTGTGGCGATTTTCCGGAACATTTTCTCCGCGGTTCGTACATCGGAGGGAGGGGGTAGTCGACCCAGTCTGCCTTTTTCTGATTAAAAATTTTCTGGCCTCACACAATCACAAATGAACAACTTTGGGTCAGAACTGGTGTTGTAAATGTTAACACAGAAAACCGTAGAAGAAAAGTTGGATGGATTGGCCACACCCTGCGAAAACTTCCTGAAGAAGTATGCAATCACGCCCTTGTTTACAACCCACAGAGAAGTAGAAAAAGAGGACGTCATAAAACCACCTGGAGACGATCCACATTGCAGGAAATAAATTCCGTATCTCAGAGCCTTGATAGAACTGTCAACAACATAGGAGAGCTCAAAGATCTAGCCGCACGTCGTACAGTGTACAAAAAAAAAGTTGGACACATTATATATTAAAATGAAACGAGCTGTAATCAATATAAAAGACAAAAAACGAAAGAAAATATTGAAAAGCATAAAATTACTGTTCATTTTACCACAAAAAAAAAGTTATAAAAACATCGTTATCACTAGATGGCACTTTATTAAAAAAACTGACAATTTTTTTTATTTAAATTTAAAAAAAAAACAAACAACAAAGCAAATAAACAAACGGATATCTCAAATTTTATTAGTTGAATATATTCCTCGTTGTTTTTCATTATTTTGAACAGTTTTCAGCAGTTTTTGAGTTTTTAAATATAGGCTCAACTGATACTAAACTTTCAGCGCCCTCTATCGGTGAGTAGTGTCTGATTGTACGTACAATGTGCTTATTTTGTATTAAAAAGAAATTCAAATAACATGGTTGTTCATTTTATTTTATATAGTGTCCAACTTTTGTCTTTGTTCACTGTATATATATAGGTACGGTGTTCTGAGAGTACAAAATCGTTAGGTGGGTCGAGCATTATAATTATGGAAGGTGGTCTGACGTAAGTGAAATCACTGCTTGCCAAGTTCCGTTGTTTATCTGTCATTTATTCTCACTTAGTCATTGAACGAAATAGTGTAAACAACAAAGTTTTTTTTTTGCTTCGCAAATGTCGAATTAACAAAGCATATTTGGCGGAAAGTTTTACTTTACTTCTTCAATTCGAAAAAAGTGCAGCTGAAGTACATAGATTGTTCACCGAAGCTTATCCTGAATATTTTCCGTCGATTTTAACGTGCGAGAGATGGTTCGAAGTTCGAAGATGGATGACTTGGAGGCATTCCTCGATGCAGATTAAACTCAAGAAGAACTTGTAAAATCATTGGGAGTCACTCAAGCAGCAATTTCAAAACGTTTGCAAGCAGCAGGATTCATCCAAAAGCAAGGAAATTGGGTGCCACACGAGTTGAAGCCGCGAGACGTTGACGTTTGCATGTCCTAAATGCTGCTTGAAAGCCATAATAAGTCATTTTGCATCGAATCATTACTGGCGATGAGAAATGGATCCATTGCGAATACCCGAAGCGCAAGAAATCGTATGTGAAGCGCGACCAACCAGCCAAATCAACGCCAAAGCCGAATATCCAAAGCTCTGTATTTGGTGGGACCAGAAGGGTCCCATCTATTATCAGCTGCTGAAATCGGGCCAGACGGAAGGGACCTGGGGGGTAACCGCTCAACCCAATTCGAAAAAAAAATGTTCGAATTCGTAAATCTTGCAAATATTGTTAAAAATATAATTCTGAAAAAATTCTTTTATCCTTAACCTTGTACACTACACATAAAAATTAAAAAAGTAAGATTTTAGCTAAAACTTTTATTTACGAAAGGTACAAAATTTACGAATTGGAAAATTTTTTTCGAATCGAGTTACGCGGTAACCCCCCTGTAACGAACATAATCCATTCGTTTGAGGCGAGCATTAGCCGAAAAACGCCCGGTATATACGACCAGACATATTCCATCGTGACAGCGCTCGGCCACATGTTGCAAGATCGGTTAAAAACTATTTAGAAAATAGCGGTTGGGAAGTTTTGTCTCACTCGTCCAGTCCTTGCCCCGTCCGACTACCATTTGTTTCGATCGATGCAGAACGCTCTCACTGGAATATGGTCACTTCAGACCACAGGCCAAGAACGAATCAAAATTGGCTCGATTCGTTCTTGGCCTCAAAAAATTAGCAGTTCTATTGGAGCGGAATCCATATGTTTGCCACAAAGATGGGAAGACGTCATAGCTAGATTAGATTATATATGAAGCCACTATGCACCGCGACCAATATACATCTTTTGTGCTGCCTAGAGTTCCCTAGAGATTCAGGCTACCAATAAAGGCAATAATCCTGTTAGGAGAATTTTCCTAAACGTCCGTAGATGACACGAAACGGTCACCCAGAAACCTGAGTCTCCTGTCACACAGTCTCGGACATTCGCAGAGCATATGCTCCGATGTCTCACCCTCCAGCTCACAAAACCTGCAAACACCATTGTCCAACCGACCCTGTTTGTGAAGCTGGTACCTGAGTCCACAGTGCCCAGTTAAGTATCCCGTCAGGGTCCTAAGATTACCCCTATCGAGTGACAATAGTCGCCTTGATACTCCACCGGACAAGGAAATAAATCTTTTGGCCAGTAGAAGTTTCCCAATGTATACCAAACTCAGTCTCTCTCCACAGCCTGAGATTTTCCCTAGAAAGACGGAGGGGTACTTGCCCATTTGTAGATCAAGTACCCCTCCTGGGTCCAAAGACACCTGTCCCCGTGCTTGACGAAAATCTGTTCCGGGAACATTTTGTCCGCGACCCTTAAGATTGGGTCGTCCATAAAGATCCCGGCGATCCTCATGTGACCCTTTAGGTCCCCGCTCCTCATGTCCCCGACCTCCCGGAGACGAAGGGAGCCTATGCTTGCAGCCTTCTTCACGGAAATATGCAATGGTGGAATATGCAACATTGCCCCAATGGCATCCGTCGGGCACGTTCTCCGGCCCCCCGTAATGCCAGTACACAAGACGATACAGCTTCTTTAGAGTATCCCTTGCCGTTGACTGCTCAACCTTTGGCCACCATGCTAAAGCAGCATACATGATCATAGGTTTTACAATACAATGGTGTCGAATGACCAGTAGACCATCTCGACTCCGTGGCCTTCTTGGTCACGGAGTCGAGATGATCATTCCAGGTAAGGGATTTATCTACACGCGGAAAAAAAACAGGTGTATCTTTTAAAAAGCCTGCATTTTTGCTAAATTACGAATGCTTTTTTTTGTTAAGTTGGCTAAGTACGTGCTTTGTTAAATTTACATTGGTGAAATTTATTTAAAAACGTACTATGTAAAATTTGCATTGATCAAATTTTGAAAATAAAATAAGCAATAAGTATATATTTCTAATAAGACAGGTAAATGTCAAAAAGCGCTTAGAATTTCCTTTGACATATGCAAATCAATATGGTGGATGTATATCTCTAATATAAAAGAATAATGATGCTGGATTTTCTCAAGTTTTTATCTTATTATTAATGGAAACAAAAATAAAAAATATTAATGCAAATAAAAACAAAAATAATATATTTTTATTGTAATGTTCATGTCAAAATTGCTTACTTGTTGAAAAAATACAAGCCTAAAAGTATTGAGTAATTACTTTTCAGCATTGGGTACCCTAAAAAAAGTCGGAAATGAGTACTCGGTACTCAACACTTTGACAGACATAGTAATTTTTTATTTAGTCAATTTTTTTTGCAAAATGTGTCTTATAATTCTCATTTGTTTTTTAGACAAATAGTTTATATATATACATCATTATTATACCTACAGTCAGAGCTTTGAAGAATTAATTCCTTAATTCAATTTTTCAATTCTGAATTAAAAATTCTATGAATTAATTCACTAAGCACCATATATTGAATGGAATTAATTCATATTTGCTTTCGTTCGATTTATTTTGTTACGAATTAATTCAATTGCAATAGTTCTTTTTATTAAATCAAATTAATTAATTCACCGGTGAACGCGTTCAATTTTATAAATCGAACGGAAAATAAGTGAATTAATTCCTTACTGAATTAATTCACCTCTGAATTCATTCAATTTCATTTTCATTCAGTGAATTAAAAAAAAATAAATTTACATTCAGTGAATTAAAAAAAAATAATAAGTTCACTGAATTGAAAAAAAAAAATAAAATAAGTTCACTGAATTGAAAAAAAAAAAATAAAATAAGTTCACTGAATTCAAAGCCTGTTTTCTGCCGTTCAGTAGAAGAAAACAATAATGTACAAATAAAATTTTTAAATAAGCAATTTTACAGTGTGTGCTAGTAACAAATTAGAAACCGGATGCTGTTTAACCTACATGATTCAAAAATAAAGCCTTTTACTATTAAAAATAAAAACTTTACAGATATAAATTTGTAAAAAAAATATAACTATATAACTACCCAGGTGGAAAAATACGATCGTGAAAACGTTTTAAAAGCATTTTAAAAGGTGGTATAAGCGTTTTCAGAATATACCAATTTACAGGTTTAAAGCGTTTTGACAACGCCCCAAATGATAACCATGATTTACGGTGTGGGGGTGGTATTTTATAACGTTTTCAAAGCGTTACAAAAAAAACTTTAAAATGCTTTTTCAACCGTCAAACTAGCGTATGTACAACATTCTGGTTTACGATTTTAGAGGGTTGTGAAACCGACCCAAATGATAACTACGATTTACGGTCTCAGGGTGGTATTTTATATCGTTGTCAAACCGTTAGAAAAACCAATTTCAAAGTACTTTCTCGACGGTCTATAAACGTTATTAGAACATACCAATTTTTACGTTGTTAAATCGTTAGAAAATAAACAAATGAAGAACTTTGGCATCGTTTTAAATACAAAATTGGAATAATTTTTTAAAACAATTTTATATATTAACATTTTTTAATAAATTATAGTTTATTGAATTTGAATTAAAGTTTATTGTAAAGTTATAAAATATATGAAAGTGCTTGGAATGCACTTTTTCGAACCTTTTGAAGGCGCTTTTAATCAATGTTTTGACAGTGTTTTTTAAATAATAGGTTATATATTCTTTAAAGGTTATATATTCTGAAGTCTGTTATATATTTTTTAGTAGCTTTAATTAGCCATATAAGGCCCTAAGGGCTCGGTTATGTAAATGAAGATTTAATAATAAAAAAAAGAAGTCCTGCCCGACTAAAAAAGTTTTCATATAATCTTATATGATTTGATATTATTATAAATGTTTATATGCGTGGCTTTATATAACCATATACATTTATATTAACACTTTGGTTTTATAAATATGTTTGATATGACGTTATATATAATCATACGCGATTTGGTCTCCATACATATATTAAGAGATCTGCGATATATTTTATATATAATTATATATAATGGCGTATAAGCTTCTATAAACAATCTTATATCAAAATATATAACATGACATGATATCTAATTATACAAAATTTTATAAAGTTTAATTGCACTATAAAAATGAAGAACACAAACTTAGAAAGAGTTTTTTTTTTATTTTATAAGAAAGACACATTTTATGAGAAAGACCAAAACTCTAAACTAGAAAAAGTTGTTCCGACAAATTTTTGGAAAGTTGATTTAAACCGAAAATTTACTATGTCAGCTATTTCCAAGTTTATTAGCATAAATTTTTCTTAACAACTTTTTCTCGTTTTGAATTTTGCTTTTTATTGAAATTCCGTTACAAACTGCGTTATTCTAAGTTTAAGGACAATTTGCGTCCTAAATCGCATTCAATCCTCATTTCCATCAATACCAAAGATCGACCAATGCCGACTTTGTTAGCCAAACTGTTCTGTCGGCCATTAGTATTTAATATGAATGAAAATAAGTGATCTCAACAATATTTACTAAAATTTCATTTGAAAATTTTTATAAAATTATATGTATTTATATATAATTTAATGCAATTAGATAGACCCATTTCTCGGGTCAAATTGTATCAGTTTAGATAACATGCTTATCTCGTTTGATATAATTATATATTCCAATATTCGGATCAAATTAGATATGAACATATATATGGGTTTATATATGGTGATATATGATTATATAACATCTTTTTTAGTCGGGTGCTAAAGTAATTTTTGTAAACGTTAGAAAAACGCTTTAAAACAATGTTTTAACAGTGTTTTTATTTCACAAACGGTTGTAAATTTTGTATAAAAAGCAATCCTAAAGTACTGTTTGTGAACGTTCGAAAAGCAATCCAAAATAATGCTTTTCAAATGTTTTTTTTCGTACCATTCAACGCTGTGAAAATGCTTCATTTTTTGTACCATTGACAATACACCCTTTCATAGCGCTTTGTTTTTTGTACCGTCTCCAATTTCCACCTGGGTAGTTTGAAAAATTAATAGTTATATTTTTTACATATTTATCTTTATCTGTAAAGTTTTTATTTTTAATAGTAAAAGGCTTTATTTTTGAATCATGTAGGTTGATAAACAGCATCCGGTTTCTAATTTGTTACTAGCACACGCTGTAAAATTGCTTATTTAAAAATTTTATTTGTACATTATTTTTTTCTTCTACTGAACGGCAGAAAACAGGCTTTGAATTCAGTGAACTTATTTTATTTTTTTTTTTCAATTCAGTGAACTTATTATTTTTTTTTTAATTCACTGAATGTAATTTTATTTTTTTTTAATTCACTGAATGAAAATGAAATTGAATGAATTCAGTGGTGAATTAATTCAGTAAGGAATTAATTCACTTTTTTCCGTTCGATTTATAAAATTGAACGTGTTCACCGGTGAATTAATTCATTTGATTTAATAAAAAGAACTATTGCAATTGAATTAATTCTTTGATTTTGTTGTTTGATGAACGCATTCAATTGAATGAATTCAGTGAATTACTTAAGAAAAGGATTCATTCAATTCTAGAGAAAATAGAATTCGATTGGTAGAGAATTCATTCAAAAAGGAATTAATTCTTCAAAGCTCTGCCTACAGTTATTGAACGGAAATGACGAATAAAGCAATGAAGGAATTGAGGACAAAGAAAAATATTAAAATATAAATAAAATTAAACAAACTAAAATAAAAATACAGAATTTTCAATTTTTCTTTTATTTATTTAAAAAATAAACCATGTTTTTTTTACTAAAAGAAAAAAGTTTATTTTCCTTTGCGTGTTGTTGCGTATTAAACAAAGGCTTCGATTTAATTACATATATATGGGAAAATCTACGAAACAGGTCGATTTCAGATTTTAAAAATGAAAAATTTCAAATTAGTGGCACACATTTTTTTTCTAGATTAACTTATTTAAAATACATTAAAAAGAAGTAATCTGTTCGCGTGAATAAATTTTTTTGAGTGCTGAAAAAGTTATAAACAAAAAACCGCACGCATTTTCGCTAATAAATATTTAAAAATTTTTGGATTTTTCGGGCATGCGACCACACATTAACTTTTCCGTGCTGAGTCCGAATTTGGTTTCCGAATTCTTCCAGCAAATTGAGGTCAAAGTTACCAAAAACCTTTTTTGGCTATTTTTGAGTTGTTTTTACACACTTTTACCTCGAGTTAATGACAAAAGATGACACAAATTTTTCAATCATCACGGTAACTTTATTCGAAAATGATTATAAGTAATGTTGATTTTTTAATTTTTCCGTCCGTCCGTCTGTCTCTTCATGTATTCTTGTGCGCACGCTACAGGTCGCAAATATTAAGATTTTTTTGATAAAATTTGGTAGACCGATTTATATCGGCCCAAGGACGAAGTCTATTGATTTTGGTTTAAATCGGTCTATGTTTGGACTTGTGCCCATATAAATTTCCCTCAAAACTGCAGCACAAAATTGAATGGCACATCCACGGTTTAAAGAATTATGGGATCAAATATATCTTGAATGGTACATATCTTCATTACTATTATTATCTGAAAGTGCTAAACTGATCGGACGAATTACGTATTCTCTACAACATATCTTTTTCCAAAATTTGCTAAAAGGTAAAATTCAAATTGAAGGCACATCCACAGTTTTAAGAATTATGGAGTCCAATCTATCTGGAACGGCAGATCTTATCATAGCTGTCATTATGTGAAAGTGCTAAACAGATCGGATTTTATTTTTAGACTTTACATAAATTTTCGCTATACAATGCGCTAAAAATCCAACTTTAAATTGACTAGCACATCCACAGATAAAAGAATTAATGGCTGAAATCTGGCTTTTATGATATATATCGCAATTAATATTATTGTGTGCAAGTGCTAAAACGATCGGATTATCCGTTTGGTTTCTACATCACTTTTAGCTCCAAAAATCTATGAAAAGCTACAAAATTTAACCTAAAATGGGTCTGGACACCAAACTAATAGTACGATCCATTTAGCACTTACACACAATAATAGTATCACCGATATATACCGATCACGCAGGACTGCAACTAATTATTTCTCAAACTGCGGATGTGCCCTTCAAAAAATATCAAATTTCAAGTTGTTCACGCATAGAGGTGAAGAGATTATTATTGTCATATTTTCTTTATTTTTGAAGGCACACTTATTAATTTGATCTCAATTTTTTTGTTTACTTGTCAGTTATATGTCAGTATCAAAAAATTTTCAATTGCATTGAGGCTGAAAGCGCAAAAATTAAAAATGTCTGATATTACTCTTTATTCAAAAAACAGAGTTACAGATTTTAAAGAGCTACCATTTGTTTCTAATTGAGGGCACCTATTTTTTTCAACAAGTGGGAGATTTTCTAACATCATAATTATTATCCACCAAAGGTTTTGGGCGATTTCCTTTTATGCTGAAAAAGTTATAACCAAAAGAGTTGAAAAACTCTTGATAGTTACAAGCAAAATTAGGGTAAATTAGGGTAGTTTTTAATTGAGTAGAGCACATTAGCAGTATAAATATTAAAATTTAAGATGTCCGCCTGATTAAACTCGTTGCCTCGAAAATGCTGATACCATCAAAAGTATTATATATTGTTATTAAAATGGTTCAAATCCCGAGTTACATGGAATCGCCCGGTTCCGTAGATTTGCCCATATCTCTTTGAAAATTTACCTAAGCGTCTTGACAAATTTGTCGTTAATTTTATGTAGTTGTATATCTACCACGGAACTTTGTAAACTTTTACTCTAATTTTTGTAAATGTTACACCTTTTTTTTCTGCGTGTAGAGTCACCCCTAAATAGTTTACACTATCTGAGAAGCCTATCGTTTTTTCTCCAACAACAACACTTGTTTTTGTTAAATTTTAGTGCAACACTCAAATTTTTGAAAAACTATGGGCTGGTGTAACTTATCTTAAAAGTATAAAAAGCAAAACACTATCGTTTTTCTATATTTTTCCATTCATACACTCAAAAAAATAAGTTAGTAAAAAAAATTAGTAAAATTAAAATGTTCCATAATTTAAAAAAATATATAAATATAGCCGACTTTTCTAGCAAAGTGTTGTTTTTTCAAACGCGTCATATAGACCAAATGCATTCAATATTGTAATAAATATGCATATTATTAGGTTGAGGTTAAGAAGAAGAATACACATTTATTAATTTTTTTTAAGATTTATTTCATTTCACTAAGATTCAGCAAAAAGTCTATTGGATTTAATTTAGTAAATATTCATATCTAATAAACTAAGAAAAATATTTGCTAAATCTACCAATTTTTTGCTAACAATCAGCTCACTGAACACAGCAAAATGGTAAGAGGGTCTTCATTAGTAAAACATCTAGACATTTTTCGAAGTTTTCGAAAACAAGTGCATTTTCCAGCCATTTATCTAGCTGAAAAAACTTCTCATTCTGTGACCACAACCTTGATGTTTTTTTTTTTTAATTTTTCAAAAAAATTTTCACTTTTTTGTGTATAGTAACTTGTTCGTGGCATAAATTAAAGAAATATTCTTTCATTATGTGAGACAAAACATCATTATCATATTTCTCTTGCAAATAAATTCCTGCGAGATTTTTATAAATGAACTTAGCCATTGCTTTAAATATAATGAATAATTGTAATATTAAATGTCGACTACACCGTTTGAATAGTTGTAAGTTACTAATTTATTTATTGAAAATATATTTCATTAAATACTAAATATAAATTTCTTAAAACTAATTTAGGCTATCTGCAAGCGATATTTACTATCCTTGTCCTTGTAGGGGATTAAATCTTAACTTGGTTTTTTTTACTGATAACAGATGTAACTATAACCTCTTTCTTGGTTGCTACCTCCTATAGTGATATGCTTTACCTGTATGCACACATCTGCATACCAGAGGGCCAATTCTGTGATTTAATATTTGGAGCTAGGCAGCAATTAATATGCGTTTACTTTACTAAAATTTGCTCACCCAAAATTACATTAAAAGGGAGCAAAAATAGAACTCAAAATTATTAACAACAATAAGTGTGTTGTACTAAAATAAACTACCCGAGTAAAAAAAATAATATGATGTCATGATATCTTATTTAATATAATTGGAGATATGCTATGATCCGAAAAATGGTGGATAAAATTATATCGGATAAGATCTAAATATATTGAATCATATATAATCTTATCCGGATTTTGACCCGATATAATCACATCTAATTTGGTGTAGAGAGACATAATTATATAACGCTTTATATTTCAGGCTCAAAACAAAAACTAATAAAAAGTACTAAAAATCAACACCAACATCAACACAAGAATTCAAAATTTAAATAAAAATTTAAGTATTTAGAAGTAGTTGTACATAATTGTAACCAAGCATTTTAAGCCTTCCCAGGTGGAAATTGCCCACGGTAGAAAAAAATAGTACTGGGAGAGCACTGTTTTTTTTATTATGCCAGTACCACTTCAAATGTGCTTTGCCACAGTTTTTTGCTATTTTAACAAGATTTTTCTATCTGACACTTCTTTTACCCTAATTTTTAATACCGAATTCAGTCATGAAGAATTCAATATGACTTTTTTCATTATATTTTATATAAAACAGCGAGAAACCAGAAAATTTAAGAAAAACTTTTTATTTTCTAGTTTTGCAATTATTTAATATTTTATTACACAATAAAAACAACAAAATTAATTTCAAACAAAAATATATATTTTTTATTATTTTATTAAAATTTAGGGTTATTCACCACCAGATTTTTAATTGTTTTTGTAGTTCTGGCTATACACTGATTTTTTGTATTTGTAGTACTGGCAAGTTACTGAATATTTTAAATTTATAGTACTGGGAAAACACCAGGAAGTAACAAAATCCAACACTGTGCCAACGTGGGCAAATACCTACGGCCAAGCGTATATTGGTGTTATCATTTCGACACCGTACCAGTACTGTACATCGCCAGTACATGCACTACCGTCTCCAACGCTGAGCCAGTACTGTGCCGTTCGTATCTTTCTATCTGGGTTCTCATATAAAATTGTATTCTACCCGTAAACTGTGTAAACCTGATATGTTTACGAGTTTAACTCTCTAATGCTCTTTCTTCTGACTGCGATAATATTTAAACTATATATTTGGCATTGAAAATCTACTATGGAATAAATATTAAAATTTTAATTTATCGCTTTGTTTAGGCGATATCGCATAATAACGGTTGAAGATGAATCAAGAAATCCAGTAGTCAAAAAATTTCGGGTTTTGCTATAAATAACACTATCAATAAAATCACATACTGAAAATTACTCATCTAGTCTTGTTCTTCAGAAGTTATGGCGATTTTCGCTTTTTGAAAATTACAAAATTTGGCACAAAACATCAACAAATTTTGACGAAACTAGTTTTGTTTACTTCTAGCTCTGATTATGTAATCTGTGTTTAATTTCAGCTAGTTTTTGAGTTAGAGAGATAAGATGTATCTCCTGACGTTATCCTGTGAGTCCTGGAGCAAAATTTATAACTGATTTTATAAGTAGAGACTAGTAGCAGAGCTAGCTTCGGTATTGTCGATAATGTATGCCAGATCGTAAATGTATTTTTGACGATTTTTCAAATATTGTATACGGTTTTAAAAAGTTAATTTCTTCAAATTTACAAAATTTTAACTTTACATCCTTCTCACTTGAAAATCGTTCCTTATACAAAAAAAGTTTGAAGGCAAAAAAGTAGGTAATAATATAAAAAATTAATAAAAAAATTGGATTTAGCAAAAAACTATTTAATATCTGAAGAACGCTTTTTAACGGCCTCGGGCGTATAAGTGTTAATGTCAAATTCCATACACAAAAAATATGGCTTGTATTTATACAAGGTTTACAAGGAATTTACGAGTTATAATGAGTACGCCTTTTATATTTTGAAATCATACATAAATATATCTCAAAAATACATAGAATTTTTTTACATTGCGCTAAATATAACTAAAACAACTTAGAAAAAAATTTAACATTGAGCTATATAAAACTTTATATGTTTACCGATAAAGCCATTTTTAATTATAAATGACGCTGTATTAAAATTGTCATAGCGTATGTAACTAAATATGGTACATATTAATTAGAGTTTGCTGTTCGGTTTTAATCGTAACCGAAACCGCGGTTTTTGAAGCCTCAAAGCCAAAACCGAAAACCGACAAAAATAAGTCGGTTTTTAATAAATACTAAAAACAATTAAAATAGTTAATTAAATTACATATTATTGAGTCTTGAATTTCGAAAAGGGCTTAGCTCCTGAGGGTTATAATTTTAGAAAAAAAAAATTGCACCAAAAAGTAATGTATTGAGTTTCACGTATTCATTTTATTATTTTTCAAAAAGTTTTATTTCGTAGTCCGTGAAATTTATTGTATAAAATTTTAACCTTATATTATTTAAAAAAAAAAAACTGCTGAATTTCGGATTTAACTCTTTAAATACCGCTTTATTTGCCGAAAAAAGAATACAAATTTTAATGTATAACGGTTTCCGCATTTTCTCCCCCGGCTATGGCTTTATTCGAGTGAGAAATTCAATCGAATTTTAATAAATATGTATTAAAATATTTAATTTTTATACAATTTAATTTTTATATATATTAAATTATTTTATAACAATTTAATTAATATCACAAGAAAACCGAAAAATAACCAAAACCTCGGTTTTTTTAATTTTGAAAAACCGGAACCGCGGTTTTCAATTTTTTCGGTTTTTAGCAAACTCTAATATTAATATACAGGCCACGAATTTAACACAATTCAAGTTTTTTCTAATTTTTTGTTGTTGCCTTTATTTTTAAAGATTAAAATAGTGGCTAAATTCGCCACGAAAGGCAAGGAGATGGTTCAGAAAATTGTACAGAATTTTAACGTAATGTTTGTTTTCTCATTTTGTCACTTGTTTTAAGTGGGCGTGACTTTTAACGAAAAATTAGCGATATCAACCTTTTATCAAATTACATAGTAAAATTTAGGCAGTACTAATCGGTTCTGTACAAACTGTATATTTTTGGAAATCCTATAAAATTTCCTTAAGTCCTGCATTATTTTTATCTACAAATAGTCACCAGACTTAAAATTGTATCACTTTAAACTTGTTCAAATTTTTCTTTGTTTTTAGCGATTTTTAATAAAGTTAACAGCACTGAAATTTTAAAGTGAATAGTTTTATGTTTTTCTTACCACAATGTAACAGAGTCAAGATTTTTTTACGTTATAGTAAAAAGCATTCCATGTTTAAATTTCAGTGTTAACTTTATTTTAAAATCGCTAAAAACGAAGAAAAATTGGTCATGTTTGAAGTGGTGCAATTTTAAGTCTGGTCACTATTTGTAAATAAAAATAATGCAGGACTTAAGGAAATTTTATAGGATTTCCAAAAATATACAGTTTGTACAGAACCGATCAGTACTGCCTAAATTTTACTATGTAATTTGATAAAAGGTTGATATCGCTAATTTTTCGTTAAAAGCCACGCCCACTTAAAACAAGTGACAAAATGAGAAATCAAACATTACGTTAAAATCCTGTACAATTTTCTGAACCATCTCCTTGCCTTTCGTGGCGAATTTGATCCCTTTTGATCTACGGTAGTTATGCTCCAATAAAGGAGCATACCTTAAAAAAATACCCTATTGAGTAATGTAGAATAAAAAAATGTATACATGCTAAGAATATATTTAACGGATAATTAAACAAAATTAATCCGAAATTAATATCTCTGAAAACAAAAAATATTAACATTTGAACTGTGGGAAAATCTAAAATAATTTATAACTCTACAAAAAAACAGGTAAAGTCCCAGGTAGAAATTGCCGACGTTGCAACAAAAATTGTACTGGGAGAGCACTGTTTTTTAAGAAATACCGGTACTACTTAAAACGTGCTTTGCCAGTACTGTTTTCTGAAAATTAACGACCTTTTCTTAATTTATTAAAATGAACAATTTTATGTATTTTTGCATCTATTACACAATTATTAATGTAAGAGAGACATATCCATTCTTTTCTTGTGAAGTTTCGAAAGAATACATTAAAAATCTGTGATGTACAATAAAAGGACAGTAAAGTACTAGCAAACTACTAAATTTGTTATTAAATGTACTGGGATAATACCAACAAAATAAAATCGCGAGCCTGCACCAACGTTGGGAAATAACTACGGCCAAGCGTTTATTGGTGTTATCATTTCGACAACATGCCAGTACAGTGAAAGTGAAAATCCGACGTATTGCCAGTACATGTACTACCATCTCCAATACCGGGCCGACATTGTGCCGTTTGTATTTTTCTACCTGGGGTGTATTTTGGATCACCCTTTCACTATGAAATAGTAAAAATTTAGCCTTGATTTTTTGGCTCCATGGGTTCTAAGGTGTCTATTTTAAAATGAGCTAATTGGTTTTAAAATCGGTTAAAAAATGATTTTTGGCCGCCTTCTCTTAAAATGTACCACCGTTTGGCGTAGCCATAGGTCATGAAGCCCAGGTCGTTCAGACCTTCAAGCAATTCATCAATGACCAGTGTCCATAGCAATGGCGACAGTACACCGACCTGAGGACATCCTCTGGTCGCATTAACGGTCTTACTAGTAGACCCTATACTGAACGTGATTTCCCTAGAATTGAGCATCTACAAGGTCCAATTTATAATCGTTGGAGAGATGCCTTTTCTTAGCATCAACAACCTGATCGCATCGTAGGACGTGTTGTCAAAAGTGCCCTGTATATCAATTAAAGCACAGAGGGCAATGTTCCTTGCCTCCAGTGCCTTCTGTATCAACATGAGAACATGATGGACAGAACTTTCGGTAGACTTACACCGTTGATACGCGAATTGAAGCTCGTTTATCGGTTTACACCTGAGTTAAGTGTCCCTAATATAACGGTCCAAGACTTTCTCCATTATCTTGAGGAGAAACGAGCTGAGGCTAATTGATCTATACGATTTAGGCAGCTGTTGGGATTTCCCCCTGCCTTTGGAATAAAGACCACTTTAACCCCCCTCCAATTTGTCGGTATATGACCCAGCAAAAGACCGGATCTTAATATCATAACCATTTGTGGGGCCCGGCGACTTAAAGGACGAAAATCCACTTATCGCCCATTTCACCCTGTCTTCTTGAAAGACGGCACCAGTTAGGCGTACATACCTCCCCGTCAGGTTTGGGATTCTTTGAATCACAACAGACCTGCCGGAGTCTACGCAGCCTGGGAAGTGCTTGTCTAATAATAGGCCATAGGTTTCATCATGAGATCCAGTGTAGGAACCGTCAGGTCTCCTGAGTTTGCAGGACCATTTGTGTGATCCTGTGAGAGAGCCTTCTGAAGTCGCACAGCTTCCGGAAGATCCGAGATCTCACAGTAGCTGCGCCACGTGGACCTTTTGGATCTACGTAATTCCCTGTTGTATTCATTTAGAGCCGTCTTGTGGGTGACCCAGTCACCAGTTTCGTTGTCCCTGTTGAATAGTCTCCTGGCCCTTTTGAGCTTATCCAGACCATCGTTCCACCATGGAACGTCCCTTCTCGCCCTCCTGGTACCTTGAGTACAGCTCGCATAGTAAGCAGAAGTTAAACTCGATTGAATCTCAGATGCCTCATAATCAATCTCATCTGGACTCAGAATGAGCCCGTTAGAGAGATTGGCATCGCTTTCCAAATGATATCGGAAGTTCTCCAAGTTAGTGCGTCTGGGATTACAATATTTCTGGCACGAGTCCAATGCACTAACAACATCAAAGACCAGGTGTTTGTGATCAGGTTAATTGATTGATAGTTCTAGTGCCAGTTAGAGATGGCGAAAGAAAGGTTGGAGCTAGTACAAGTGAGGTCTAAGACCTCTGACGTAATAGCATTCCTAAACATCTTTGCTATAAATAACAATATCAATAAAATAAAATTACCCTACGGGAAATTTTAACAAACTGTCACCGAACTGGCCCCTTTACATGAAATAGACTGGTCACTTTTACATGGCGTTGTCATAGAAGGGGGAAATTGACCCATTGTGACATGTCACAAGACAAATCCTAGGACAGGTTACTGAACTCTTATAAAAAACAAAGTTCAGGGACCTGTCCTGAGATTTGTCTTGTGACATGTCACAAGGGGTCACATTCCCCCTCCTATGACAATGCCATGTAAAAGTGACCAGTCTATTTCATGTAAAGGGGCCAGTTCGGTGACAGTTTGTTAAAATTTCCCGTAGGGTACATACCGAAAATTGTTGATCTTTCATTGTTATTTCAGAAGTTTTGGCGATTTTCGCTTTTTGGAATTTTGTTGAATTTGGCACTAAACAGCAATAAATTTTGACGAAATAATTTTCGCTTACTACTAACTAATTTTAGGAAAATCTGTCAGCTAGTTTTTGAGTTAGAGAGATATTGGTAAGACGTATCCTGACATTATCTTGTGTATCCTGGAGCAAAAATAGTAACTCATTTTACAAGTAGAGACTCAAAACTAGCTTTATACAGGTTGGTTGAAAAGTTTTTGCGCTCGAAATGAAAGAATAATGTTACGAAATATATTTTTTTATTCAATATAATCTCCTAGAAGCTCAATACACTTGTTCCAATTATCTTCCAATAATTTTATCCCATCCTTATAATGGTTTTCCGGAAGCTCTGCAAAATAACCGACTACGTCTGCTATGGCCTCTTCATTCGACGAAAAATGCTTTCCACGAAGGAATTGTTTGAGATTTCTGAAGAGAGAGTAGTCACTGGGAGCCAAGCAATTCGTACTTTAATTCTTTGAATTTAGCCATCGTCAAAACACTTTTGTGAACAGGTGCATTGTCTTGATGAAAAATGATTTTTTTCTTCTTTAAACCAGGTCTTTTCTCACGAATTTTTTCATCCAGCTGAACCAAAAGGCTGCAATAATAATTCAGAGTTAATTGTTTTACCTTTCTGAAGATAATCAATCAACAAAATCCCTTTTGCATCCCAAAAAACTGATGCCATAACCTTCTTTGCTGATCGTTGTGACTTCACCTGCTTTGAAGCTGAACAACCACCTTCAGTCTAGTGTAAACGTTCTTGTTTCAATTTAGGATCATGGTGGTAGATAAAAGTCTCATCCATAGTTATAAAACGACGCAAGAAGTCGTTTTTATTCTGCTTAAGACGCTCCAAATTACGCTGAGAAATTTGTTTTCGATCCAGTTTTTGTTGAATTGTTAATGTGTGCGGCACTAACTTTCCAAACAGTTTTTTCATACGTAATTCTTCATGTAAAATATGGAGTACTCGTTCGTCTGAGATGCCTATGGCATTAGAAATTTCACTCTTAGTCAAACTTTAATCTTCACTAACCATATTATGTACTTGCTCAATGATTTCTGCTGTGGTTGCAGTTTTTGGTCGCCCTTGGCGTGGATCGTCTTCCAGGCTAGTACGACCACGTTTAAATTCACCAGCCCAAAATTCAACGGTGCGTTTTGATGGTGAGGACTCCTTATACACTTCTAAAAATTGTTCATAAATTTCCTTTGCTTTTAAACCCTTCAAAACAAAGAATCTAATGACTGCACGATATTAAATTTTTTCCATATTAAAAAAAATCAAAGTCACGTCAACTTCAAATGGCTTGTAAACAAAGAATGAATTGACAGAATGACTTGCAACTTTGCATGTGTTCTCAGGACAGTTATACCAACTTGAGAAAAAAAAAGTTTGGAGCTAGCAGTGCCATCTCTTGGTGAGCGCAGGAACTTTTCAAACAACCTGTAGTTATCGATAATGTATTCCAGTAGTGGGATTCCCTAACTTTTTACGATAAAATTCGGTAGTTAAGTTGTCAGTTTACTATGAAAACTTGACAATTTAACTACCGATTTTTGCCGTTAAAAAGTTACAGAATTACCCCTCAGATCGTAAATGTATTTTTGACGATTTTTTAAATATTTTTTTCTGTTTTATGAAGTTAATTTATTCAGATTTACTTAATTTTCTTTTTAAATCCTTCTCGCTTGAAAATCGTTCATTGTACAAAAAATGTTTGATGGCAAAAAATCCTGTACAACAAGATTAAATCTTATAATTAAAGTACAGGAAAGCAGTTTGTGAAAACAGATATTGCAAAATATTTAAATAAAAAATTGAAATTACACTAAATAGGCTTTAGAAACCTAAACTATTTAAAAATCACAAATTGTTGCAAAAATAAATATATTAATTAGACTATCAAATTGTCCGACTTCGATATACACAAATTGCCTGCACTTGTACGTAAAAACCATACGTCTGTGTGGCAACATTTGTGAAAAAGGTGACAAAGGGGAGATAAGAAGATAAACAAAAAAATCTAAAGTAGAATGTTTGTATGTCTGTTTGATCACTTCTGAGAGTAAATTATCATATAGAGACAATCTGACAATAAAATATAAACAATAATACAATTTAATGGAAAATCACTGATGAAGCCTGTCCATAAAAAGGCAGAAACTAGATCTAGTCTGATTTACAAATTAATAATGTGTCTATAACTTTGTAAAAATGTTTATTCTTCTTCTTAACCTCAAACCTACTAAATCAAAATTAATTCTGTTTAAAAAATTCAAATAGAAATTGTTTGAAGTTGCTTGCGTTGCTGTTGAGTTGTTGATTGGAGGGAAGATCTCTCCAAAGACGTGCGTCATTTATGAAGAAGTGCCATTCAGACACATGATAACTATGTTCAGGTATAATGGTCTTTCTACCCCTTGGGGATAATGCAAAATGAATAATTTCAAAAAGATATAAAGGATTTTTTGTATAAATGATTTTGTGATAAAACAAAAGTACTCGAATTTTTAGAAGACTTTCAAAAGATACTCCGTAGAGTTTTATGGCAAATGATGAAATTCGCTCAAATCTCTTTAGTCCGTAAACATATCTGACAATATTATTGTAGAAAACGGTTAATTTGCGTTTGCAAGTCGTGTCACAATTCCCAAAAAGCTGACAACCATAGATTAAACCGGGAATTAGGTATGTTTTAGCAAGTAGAATTCTTACTTTTAAAGGCGTAAAAAATTGTGTTGACCAAAGAGACATTAACTTGGCGTAAGTTTGACCAACAAGTGAATTGATATGTTTGTCCAAGTTAAATGTTTGTTGAAAATGATGCCTACACTCAAAAAAATAAGTTAGTAGAAAAATTAGTAAAACGTCTTGTATATCAAGTGTACTAGTTTTCAGCAATTTTTTTGCTGAAATTCCGTTTTCAGCAAAAATTTTAGTTATATTTTTTTAGCACTAAACTAATTTTGAACTAATGTTTTACTAATTTATTTTGCTACAAAAGTTGTGCTGCTAACAGCATTCATAGCGTGGACGACAACCAGATAGACTAGATGTAGATGTCGCAGCTTGTCTCGAAACGGAAATGACAAAAAAAGGAAAACAACTCTACACATATTCTATATTTAAATTTTCAGCAAGTAAATTAACTAAAGTAAAATTTCGCTACAAGTTTTTTGAGTTTTTTTCAGTCTACTAATATTCAGCAAAAAGTTTAGTGATTTTAGCAAGGATTTTTTCATTTGCAGTCGACTAAGTGTTAGCAAAACTTTTGCTGAAGATTACTATTTTTTTGGTAAAAATCATCTCGCTGATTTTCAGCAAACCTTTTGCTGAAATTACCAACTTTTTTGCAAGCACGATCCTGACTAAAAATTTGCTGACACAGCAACAATTTTTGCTGACTTTACTGACTTTTTTTTTGAGTGTAGGTTTTTAGCTGCTTCAACGAACTCAATTATTCCTCCATTTATCACAACAAGATTCGACCCTTGAGGCACACCTAATTATGTTTTCTTTCAATATAAATAAAAAATTGTTATTTAGCCATGACCTATTTAAAATCTGAAGACCGCTTTTTGGAGGCCTTGGGCATTAGAGGGTTAAGAAAAAATATTCACTGTGTGATTAGTACGCGGTTTTAATTTTTAGTTTATGAGTGTGCCTAAGTCAAAACTTTTTTGTTGGAATTTTCCGCGTAGATTTTTTTGTAAACATTTTTGATGCAAATTTTTTTCGTCGCAATATTTTTGTATGTAATCGTTTTTTATTACAGATTCCTGATGCCTGGGGTACAGTTAAGGTACAAGCCAAGGGTGCCGGTTATGCCATTTTACAAATGCATGTTCAATATAACGTTGATATTGAAAAATTCCAAACGAAACCACCAGTACCAGCATTTGGTTTACATACTAAGGCTATATTCCATGGTAGAAATCAGTCCCATATTTCGTATATAGCATGTCAAAAGTAAGTTTATATTTACGCTTTCACATATATAACTACATATTGGTATTTTAATTTCCCTGCTCATTTCTATAGTTGGATAAATCGCGAAGAATCTGAACGTTCGGGTATGGCTATTTTAGATGTTACCATACCTACTGGTTATTGGATACAACAACAAAAATTAGATGCTTATGTTTTGAGCAATCGTGTACGAAATCTAAAGAGAGCTAAATATTCCAGTAATAAAGTTTACTTCTATTTTGATTATGTAAGTAAAATATAAAAAGGAAAAGATGTGTGAAGAATTAAAAAAAATATATATAAATTTGTTTATTTTTTTTTTTTTTTAGTTGGACCAAGAAGATGTTTGTGTTAATTTTACAATTGAACGCTGGTTCCCTGTGGCTAATATGTCCAGATATTTACCCATACGTGTTTATGATTATTATGCACCAGGTCAGTATTTTTTAGTTTTTTTTTTCACACAATTTTATAAAATTTCTGTTCTCTATTTTTTTTTTCTTTGTAGAACGTTTTAATGAAACTATATTCGATGCATTACCCACATATCTGCTAAATATTTGTGAAGTATGTGGTAGTTCTCAATGTCCATATTGTTCCATATACAATATGGGCTGGCGTGCCTCAATGTCGGTATCATTAATAGTCTTTAGCGTATTTATATACCTAATGCGTAGTCGTACACACATAGTTCTCAATATGCTACATTTAATGGGAATCTAGTTACAACAAATAATTTGAATTAATAGCAGCCAGTAATAGAAGAAGTGTATTATTTTTGTAAGTAAGAAAACAAAAAAGTCAACAATTTAACAAATTAACAAATTCGAATGCCTTTAAAAAGAAAAAAAAAACTTAGCTCGAATAATGCAATTTTATAAAAAAAAAAATATTTAGTACTTGCTAACGAAATCCGTCCATGTTTTTTTTGCTAAAAATATCAATTTTTTTATACAAAATTCATATTTTTAGTTTAATTATAAGTTTTATAAACTAAAATCTCAAAATGTACAAAACAAATAACAGCAAAGATGTTTAATGTAATAGAACGAAAAAAATTTAAACCAATTACAGTTAATTCTCTACAAGTATCATTAACCAAAATTGTGATTAATCAATTAATGATTAACTTTATTGATTAGATATAATTGGGAGCAGTCAGCAGAAAAACCTAAATGTCCTAAAACAAATTTGTGCAAACATTTTAAAACAAGAACTTTAACTCAGTAAATTAACCAAATTTCGATAAACTGATTTATAAATAAATGCTTTGATTAATTGATTGATCAATAAATTAATTACAAGTTTAATAAATCTGAGTTTCTACTTGAATCATTTATGTATTTTCAACAGTTTTTAAGAAGTTATATTAATATTGAAACAATGATTGTGGTTAATTTAAATCACAATTAATTAATTGATAAAAATTCCGAATATTGATTAATTAATCAATCAAAGCTAATACAACCAAGGTTGGTTACCATTTCAGTTTTAAAATAACGGTAATTATCTAACATGCCGAAACCAAAACCGATTTGAAAATTTTAAATCCTCACAATCAGTGGAGGCAATTGTCTTCATATTCTGCCGTTTTGACAATATATTCTTGAGTTACCGGTTCAATATATTATTATCTGCTAATTATCGTTATACTATTTTGGTGTTTTAGCGGTAATATACGTATATTACGAAATTGAGCCGATAAAATGACGAAATAAAAACTGATAAATATGATGACAATTACCCGTAATGGTATACGCGTATTAAAATGTTTATATCGGTTTTGGCTTCGGCATGGCAGACAATGGCCGTTATATTAAAACTAAAACGGTAACCAACCTTGAATATAACAATTAACGGTGAATCTCATACTGAAGGGTTAACTTTAACAGAACTATTGACCAAAAGAAAACGTCAAAAAATTATATATAAAATAAAACAAATTTTTGGGTTAACTAATAGTTAACTTATAAACCAACATTTTAATCAAATATTTGATAACTATGCGCAATTCTATGCTAATTATGGTGAAAATGTGTAAAACAGTTTAAGTCGAACAGGCACACGACTAATTTTAAAACATTTTGAGAACGACCTAAATGATGACCCAAAATATATGCGAAGCCCGTCGTTATTTTTTACAGATGTTGAAACTTGGCAGAACAAACAACTTAAAAACTTTAAAAATGCACATTAATGCCGATTGTGTTTTACAATAGTGTTTTCACAATTTTAGAAAAATATCCAAACTTCCGCAATTAGAAGATAAAGTTGGCCTTAATTGTAATTTTTTTACATTTTTAACAGAAATTTCCGAAACCTAAAGTGCTAGACAATTTCTGTAAACAAATACAGCATCAAAAGATCTATAGTATCCACTCCTCTTTTGTAACTGACAAAACCTTATTATTCGGAAATGCGGCCCAAAATGTATTCGGAAATGCCATTGCATTGCAATCACAAATACTTTTGATTGGAAATATTTTGTGGCCGCTAATACGCCCATTGAGATTAGTGCAACGTATTTTCGATAAGAATCATTAGCTGTTAGTGGATTCCTAAGCGAAAATATCAAAATCAGATGTTGCCAAATTTGAAGTAACGAAGTTTTGTTTTCAATAAGCTGTATAATGGATTTTTTTTTTAAATAAATATGGTTTACACATATATTGAATATAATCTTTTAATTGCAATTTTCAAACGAGTTTGTATTCATACTACGAATTATGTGCAACTCTGTGCTTTGGTATAACGACGCGCCATTTTGGCATTGTATATTGACAAATTTAAACTTTTAAGGTTGCGTTTACCGCTGCATCGAAATATCGATATTTCGATATACACCACTGTGGAAAAACAATGAAGAAAAGCTTATAGAAATTAAATTTTTAGAGAATTTAATAATAAGAGAAACCTAGGTGTGCTTTAAGCAAAATTTAACATCTATATGGTTTCCTTCGTTGTTTTTTTTTTCGGAGTGGTGAATATCGAAATCTTGGGATTACGATGCAAATATAAAGGCAACTTAACATGAAAAATGTAGGCGTTATCGTTAATTTTCATCTGACTTTGTGCGTGCGTTTTCTAGAGAAGTATGAATACAGAGTCATTTAATTAATTTAGTTAATTCTACTTTTATTACCCACAAAAAATCTTTACCAAGTAATTAGGAGCATTTCAACTAATAAAATGTTTCCGAATATATGTTATGAAAACTAGAGTTATTTTACCAAGTTTTGAGGTTGTTCCACTTAAATTTTGAATAATTTATACGAAAAAAAACTTTATTAGTTGAAATGCTCCTAATTACTTAGAAACGATTTTTTGTGTGCTACCGGTTTTTAAAGCAAAAACCTGAAATTGTTCACAGTAGCATTAAATATACTGTTTCAAAATAGATAGTGTTATAAAGGATAAAGTTAAAAAAAGATTAATACCATAATCTGTGAGATTATAAACTTACGCATCGTGTAAGTGCTAAAAATTAACGCGTTTCAGCGAAATTTGCGATTACACCCCGATTACAATTTTTTACACCACACTCCTATAAAATAATTTATTTAAAATTTTAAACTCCTAAATGAGATTTTAAAGTAACTAAGGTGCCTATTCCTACTTGTGTCAGGCTGTGACTGTAATAAGACTATTTTTAAAACTGAAAATCACAACTTTCCATACAAAACAAGAATGAAATTAAAAAAAATCAAATTTTATTTGTTAATGTTATAAATCATAACCTATGATTGTTAATTTTTTGAAGTTTTTAAACAAAAATTTTAATAAAAATAATTTATTGTGAATTAGCAACAACAGACGCTAGATAAATACAATCACAACTAAGATTCACCATCTTTTCGTAGGAATATGCACGTAAATTTTGTTATTGATACTTATAGAGATATTTACTGCATTACAAAAAACGAAGCTTTATATGAAAAAATCTTTAATTATAACTATTATAAATTTTTTATATATACATATATATTTATAACACACCAAGTGTGTTGTTTTAACAATTGCTCGTAATTGTCTCAAATTATAAAATGAAAAAAGAAAAACAAATGTCATACCTAAAAGTGTCTTATTAAATTTGTATGAATATATCTAATCGAATCAAATTAAAAATTTTTATATACATACATGTATCAAAAAATATACATTAATATTGCCTTAGATTTTAGAAATCATATCTTCTATTTTTTAAAACTGAAATTGTTATTTAAAAAGAAAACTCTAAATCTCTCCGTTAATTATAAGTTTTAAGTATATTTCAAAGAGAATTATTTTCATAAATAAACTCTTATTTTTATGTATTGTAGTTTTTAATTATTAAAGATAGTTTTTTTTTTTTGTTCAACATCTCTCTTTGGTCTGCATAAATGTAGATTTTTTAATCTTTATACACATTTTTTAAACATAACTGAATCATAATCCGTCCCCTTTTTACTTATGACCTTTTTTATGTTTTTAAGAAAGAAATAATTTTTTTTTAGCTATATTTGTAACATTTTGAAAATTCGAATAAAAATATCTATTTTTATCAAAATAAAAACTGAGCATTTTATTATTGCGTATATTCAGTTTTCATGTTTGTTGTGTGCCACTCGCCGCACTGTGCAGGAGGTAACTGATTCTGGTAGGGGAAAGTGTTGTACCTTGAAAGGTTTCATTTTTCAATACCTTTCCAACGTTTACTTCTACAAGGTGTTTTTAATTTTTGCTTACGCCTTGAAACGCAAGAAGTGTAGATTTTTATAAGCTTTGAGGTGAAATTTCCGCTTATTAGAACTACTAGAGTTCGTCAAAAATATATAAAATTTCTTTGATTTTGGGATATCATAATTTTTTTTTTAGTTTTTGCTTACAAAAAAAGAATGGCGTTTTTTATTTTAACTCCTTCCACTGGCGCAAGTCGGCCAAAAACGACCCATTTTCTATAGAGCAAAAACGGCTGCATTTCTGGGAAATCTGTCTTTACCATTCGATTCCGCAGCAAAAATTAATATAAAATTTTTTTTTTGCGTTTTCTGAATACAGCGTGGTCCAAAAATCCAATTTTTTTCAAAAATTTCAAAAAAGTTACTTTTTTATTACACACAATATGTGCGTTCCCGTACGTTACCGCGGGTACCCGCGGGAACCCAAAACAGCCCAAACAACAACAATTTATACGCAATTTTTAGTACAGGAACGCCTTTGGGCTAGTTTGTGTAACTTCGGTAAAGTACGGGAACAGACATAATGAAAATGTATTTCCTGCTGAGAACGTTGGTAAAAAAATTGTTGATATACCGCGACCCGTAAAAAAGTTATTTAGTAATCATATATGCATAATAAAAAAAATTTTGGTAATAAACATTACAAAAATTACAAATTATTTTGTCTTTACTAAAAAATAAGTTTATAATGCGGCAGCGAGTATTGAAAGCTGCATTTTAATTAGCTCAAATATTTTTCCAATGAATTAAAAAAAATCCAAATTTTATTAGCTAATAACTTTTTAACGGTTCGCGGTATATCCAAAATTTTTGTACCCATGTACTCAGCCGGAAATGCATTTTCATTGTGTATAAAAAGGAAGTTTTTGAAAAAGTGGATTTTCGAACCACTCTAATGGCTACCTGGTACATTTTGAAAATGCAAAAAAAAAATGTTTTATATGGGTGATATCAAAAAATATAATAAAAACCATGTAACCAGCTAATTTCTAATTTTAAAAACGTTTTAGAAACGTTGCAAAAGCAAAAAATAAAGTGATTTTAAAGCGTTATAATTTTTGTTTATAGAACGTTTTCAAAACATTAGAAAAACTAAAAATAAAGTGATTTTAAAGTGTATTAATACAAAAGTGGAGTGTCTTCCGAGAATTTTAAAAACGAAAAGTAGAGCAATTTTCCAGTACTCTAAATACAAAAAATAAAGTAATTTCTTAGTACTTAAAAACATTTATTTTTTTATATATTTTATTAGAACTTAAATTAGTTTTAAATGATTAAGTTAAAAAATTATAGGATATTAAGAGAAATGTAGATGTGTTCAATTTTTTGTTGGTGTAGGGTTCTGACGACAATGAAATAGTTAAAAGTGAAGTGTTTGATGAAGAAGTAGTAGAGGAAAATTTAGATTCAGGTGATGAGGACGTTGGTAGTTCCAGTTTAAGCACACCTGGAGAAACAAGTTCGCATGAATTTATTCCTGAGGAATCTAATAGTGATTTAAGCACATTTACATGTGGTCATATTTGGCAAAAACTGAAAAATTGGGTTGTAAGGAAAATCAAAACTCTTACACAAACCTCTATAGACGAAATATTAATGGTAATGAGATCTGAAGGTTATACATACATCTCTTCCGAAATGTTCTAAAACTTTATTAGGAACTTCTACTTTGAGCGGCGATTCTAAAGTGATGCTTGGTTTAGACGATACTTTGGGAAATTTTTAATATTTTGGAATAAAGTCTAATCTTGATATCACTTTTGATTCCAATCTTTATTATAATGAAAAGAAAATTAAAATTATAATTCATGTAGATGGAATGGACGTGTTTGAAAAATCGAAAGGTATAAATATTTTTTTTTTGTCTCAAACTTAGTTAAGTAATCTAATTTTTAATAATTTAAGATTTTAAGAAAATTTGTGGAACTTATGCCACATTTTTATGGCTCAAGCTCAGTGACAATGAATATTCATAATCTAATACATATTTCATATGACGTAAATAATATGGGGGCGCCTATATCACAATTTTCAGCATTTGATTTTGAAAATAGCTTAGGTTTTGTTAAATCTATTGTAAAATCGCCAACTAATCCCATTTCCCATATACAAAGGAAATTGCATGTTTTTAATACCAATTCCCCAAATAATATTCCATTAGTATATCCTCTCAATAAGAGCAGCAACTATTCTCTGGGGAAAGTCTAGTTTTTTCTTTCGTAAACATTTATAGATTTTGAATTACATCTATTCATCCTGATAAGGCCCTATGCTCCTTATAGGAATCGAGGGAACATATATATATATCCTGATAATATATGTACGTTTATTACATAATGGGAACATTATAATTGTGAAAGAAATTTTTAGTACAAAACATACGAAACAAAAATACAGTGATATGCATTTGAAATGCAACATTTGCAAGAAAACTGAACATTTTTTGACTACCCGATCTAATCAAAGGCGATCGGATTATATAATGTAACAAATTTAGACGAAAACAACGCTGAAATAGGTATACATATGGTGGAAGCTAAATGCATTCCTACAACATTTTATAACGAATCAATTGCTATTTCTCTTTTACATAAATAATTGCAAAAAAACATTACAAAAGTAATAAAAATAATTTTTAGTACTAAAACACATACAATCTTTCTCTTAATCAACAGTTGTAAAATTTGTTAAAAAGTGTTATCAAAGCATTTTAAAGATGGCATTTTCCAAACGTTCTCAAAATGTTTTATTTTTTGTATAAACAACGCTTTGAGAGTACTTAGTTTTTTGTACCATCATCAATTTCTGGCTGGGCTGTTTTACAAAATTTATAACAATCTGACCAATTTTTGGTAACACATAAAATTTGTGACCAATTTTAGGCCAAATGTAAACTCCGTAACCATTAACTCATAAGGTTTTTCAACTTTAATAGCTTATATTTTAATAACCAATGAAGCTAAACACTAACTGTAAGCATTTTTATGAAGAGGAAACGTTTTTAACAAAAATTAATACATTTTATAAACTTTTTCGTATATCTATGCTAACACGACTTCAACTCTGTAAAAATTTTTCGTCATAATTTTTGATACACACGAATTTTGGAGTTATCTATTAATTATATTGCGAAAAGTATAATGTTATTTATACTCAAATGATCGTTGGACTGTAAATAATCATCTAGTATAACAGACTTGAAGTTTTTCGGCAGCATGTAACATTCTCGAGCTTTTTAATCTGTTTTTAATAAGATTTGAAAAAATGTTGTAAACTCCGTTCCTAATTTTTACTCCAAACTATTTAACGAGTAAGAGAAACAATGGCATATTTGGATTCACCTTGTAGGTATCATACGATTTTGTTTCGGAAAGAAAATTCTGACAAAGCGTTTCTGAAAGAAAACGAAAAAAGTAACCAAATGTAAACTCCGTAACTGTAAACTCTGTAACCAAAATTATTTGCATCAGATTGCGTTCAAAAAAATGTAGGTAAATTTTTAAAATATTTTAAAAACAGTTGTGATTCAACTAATATTTATGCGTCAAAAGACGATTCAACTAATAATTTTGCGTCAAATAAAAAAAGTTGTCAGTTTTTTACCCTAAACTGCTGGAGCGAAAAACGATTGATTTTGCATTTCATTGGTTTGGAATCGATATTTCGAGGCATTACTGACATTAGTTTGACAAATAAAATTAGTTTCACACAATTTAAGAATTTTTTGATCGCGAAATGTTATGTTTTTAATATATTATTTTGTAACTTCGCAACCGCTCATTGGATTTTAAAAAATTTTATATTTTTGGAAAGCATTTAAAAGGAGCAAAAATAAAATTTTTTTTCGCGGAATGAATTGTATTTTTATTTGCGAAACCGCCAATTTTAAATGCGGCTTGCATAACATTGGAAATCAAGGGTGGTTCCAGTAATGAACCACGCCACTTCTTGCTTATCGCAATGGGCAATTTGGGTTTCTGTTCGGTGATCGAGGTTACTTTATGAACGTCCTTGTAGGGAAAGAATGTGCCACCGATAGTAAGACTATATTACTCACACTTATTCCGGTAAAGACACAAAATTTTATCAAACATTAATTTTTATCTACAAATAATAAAAAATTAAACACTTTTCCATTCTTTTTTACCAAATTTTCTGTTGTTTTTTTATTACAAAATTAAAACGAAAAGTGACATTTCATGGCAGGCGTCATTGCAAGAGCCGCTTGCATGCCAGTAATATCATGATATTGCAACAAAATTCAAATTGATTGTCTTCACTTGAGATGATATCATTTTGACAATTGCTTGCTATATTTTATTGCATGTCAAGACACTAGTTCAGGGCTGGCAAAACTATGACACGCATCTTAGTAGTGGCACGCGAGTGGATTTTAGGTGGCACGCTTGGATATTTTCAAAAAATTTTAACTATTAGAAGACCAGCAAAAAATTCAGTTAAATGTTAAATTTCGCTACAAAAATGTGTGATTTAACTCCATAATGGTAAAATTTTCCATAGAACTTGTAAATCTTCTTTTAAAATGAATAAAACTCTGTATTGCCACCATTTTTTGTTTAAAGAAATACGATATGATTAATACAGGGGGGTTACCGCGTAACTCGATTCGAAAAAAAATTTTCGAATTCGTAAATTTTGTACCTTTTGTAAAAAGTTTTAGCAAAAATCTTACTTTTTGAATTTTTATGGGTAGTGTACAAGGTTTAGGATAAAAATAAATTAAAAAGTAAAATTTTTATACAGAATTATATTTTTAACAATATTTGCAAGATTTACGAATTTGAAAAAGTTTTTTTCGAATCGAGTTACGCGGTTACCCCCCAGAACTCGCAAATTCGATTATCAGAAAATTCTGGGAAATCTTCTAAAATTCTAGAAAATACCTCATAATCGGAGAAATAAAAAGAACGAGGAAATTGCACAAAAATTGAAAACAACTTGTAATAAAATTGGATCTAAAAAATTAAGTTTTTTTAAAGGGAAAATAGGTGCTACGAAATGAAATAAAGGCTGAAAATAAGTTTCATAATGAAATAACCCCCTTTGTTTTGAACGTGTTTCGCAGAGCCATTTCATCTGAAATAAAAATTTCTCTGTTCAACCCCATAATATTCACTTTTTATTAATTATTATGATGATAAAAACCAAACGATTTATTTTAACAAAATCAAATTTTTGCCCGAAGCACATTTTTTAACTAGTTTCTTACGTACTTAAGCAATTGTTGGCGCCCAATAATTTAACTTTTTTAACAAAATGAAATAACCACCAAAAGTGGAGTAACCCCCTAAAAAAATGAAAAGGCAATAATGTTCAAACTGTTTTAATTTTATTTCATAATGTCAATATTTAAAGATTAAATAAACCCCCAAATATTACCGTCAAACATTTTTACGTCATTTCTTGGATGTTATTTAATTTTTTCTTTTGGGGGTTTTCCGTAGCGCTGATAAATATGTACATCCGGGATGATATTTTTAAGAGAAATTTTGCAAATTTTAAAAATTTTTAAAAAAGGATTTTTAAAAGACAACTAAAATTAAGGTGGCAGTCGAGAATATTTTACAAAAAAAAATTTGTCCGTTTCTGACACGCAGAGGAAAAAGTCTTGCCACCACTGCACTAGGTGAACCAAAGAATTGTGTTAATAAAATTTGTTGCATTGTTGCGCTGTTAACACATTTTATCGTTTAAAACACCCATCAAGAGGTTGATCAACAGAGGCTGAGTATCCTACAATTCCTTACTCGTTGCTTTTTACACATAAAAAGTTCTATAAATGTCACCTGATTTAAATGTCGTATGCTTTAATTTAATTAATGTGTACCTTTAATTAAAGGTATTTTAATCCTCTATCGGTACCCCAAACAAAAAAAATTGCATTGTATTTATTTGTGTCTCCTATGATCAATTTAATTTTCAAAAATTTCCTTTTATCTTCCTTATTTTGTACCATATTCCACTCGATCTTGTTTTTATATATTATGACAACTACTACTTATTAAACGTCATATTGTCAAATACTTTAAATATTTTTTAATTTCTTTTCATTAAATACTTGCATTTATTTTATATATACTAGTGTTTCCAATTATTCGACATAGGCGGTTAACCGGTTAATGCATTATTCGAAAAATCACTAAAATTGATTAACCGGTTATTCGGGTCGGTTAATCGAGAAAATTGGCGGTTAATCGTTTAATGCAAAATTAATGTATTTCCTTAACTTTTTATCAATTAAAACACACTTTTCATTAAATATTAACGTTACATACATACATATAAACACGATGTATTTAATAAAAAAGTTTTCATATTCTAAGGTTAAAAAGTTTCGGAATCTGAGATTTTTTAAAAAAGGTCTGTACAAATGTTGCTAAATCTACTAAAATTTCGTTAAAGATGGCAGAAAAAACTGCTGAAACTAGCAAAATATTAGTAAGCTAAGAACAGCAAATTTAAAACTGTTACATATCGATTACTTAACGAAGATTTTTTGTTCAGAAAAAAAATTTTTAATCAATACTGACACAATAAAATTTAATATTGCATTTAAAGAAATGCTATACCTAAAGTTTTTTAAATTTTAATAAGATTTTTCCTACACCTATGAAATTTTCATTAAGGCATCGCTAAAAAAAATTTGAGTTATCTTGGAGATTAATTTCAGTTAATTGAGAATACCAGTTTACTTTGTTGTACCTATCTTTTTCGTTACTAAGGGAAATTAACAGTAAACAATAACCTAAAGTTTGAGCGAACTTACTCTGAGAGAATTTTATCGGATCATATTTTAAACAAAATTTTTAATAAGCTAATGAAGTTTTCTTCACAATGTAAATGTCAAATTTATTAAATTTTATGAAAAAGCTTCATAATTTTTATGAATCTCTTTTTAATAAAACTTTTTTGCGTGTATGACATTTTTAATAAATAATATGAAAGTTTCATAAAATTTTATGAAAAATTGCATCAATTCTATTAAAAGTTTCAATAGACGAATTCCAGTGAAACTTAATTGAATCAGTGTATAAATTCATCAATAGCAAATAGACCAGGGGTGGCAAGACTTTTTACGCTGCGTGCCAGAAACGAACAAATTTTTTTCTAAAAATTTCTCGCGTGCCACCTTAATTTTAGTTGTCTTTTAAAAGTCCTTTTTTCTTTTAAAAATATCATCTCAGATGTACATATTTATCTGCGCTACAGATAACCCCCATAGGGAAAAATTAAATAACATCCAAGAAATGACGTAAAAATGTTTGACGGTTATTTAATTTTTGGAGGTGTATTTAATCTTTAAATATTGAGATTACTTCATTATAAAAAAATCCCAAATGAAATAAAATTAAAACAGTTTGAACATTATTGCGTTTTCATTTCTTGGGGGTTATTCCATTTTTGGTAGTTATTTCATTTTGTTAAAAAAAGTTAAATTATTGGGCGCCATTTTTATTTAAATACTCAAGAAACTAGTTGAAAAATGTGCTTCGGGCAAAAAGAACGATGTCATTGGAATTAAAAGCGAATATTATGGATTTGAACAGAGAAATTTCTATTTCAGATGAAATGGCTCTGCGAAACACGATCAATACCACTTTCAAATTCCAACAAAGGAGGTTATTTCATTATGAAACTTATTTTCAGCCTTTATTTCATTGAGGGTTTTTTCGTAGCACCTATTTTCCCTTTAAAAAAACTTAATTTTTTAGATCCAATTTTATTACAAGTTGTTTTCCATTTTTGTGCAATTTTTTTGTAGTTTTTATTTCTCCGATTATGAGGCATTTTCTCATCGAAACATTTAAACTTCTTTCAATCTAGAATTAAAAAATTTTCCCAGAATTTTCTGATAATCGAATTTGCGAGTTCTTTATTAACCATATTTCTTTGAACATAAAATGGTGGCAATACAGAGTTTTAGTCATTTTAAAAGACGATTTACAAGCTCTATGAAAAATTTCACCATTATGGAGTTAAATCACACATTTTTGTAGCGAAATTTAACATTTAACTGAACTTTTTGTTGGTATTCTAATAGTTTAATTTTTTTGAAAATATCCAACAAAACGTCGCGAGCCACCTAAAATCCACTCGCGTGCCACTACTGACACGCGTGTCATAGTTTTGCCAGCCCTGAAATAGACAATTCTCTGATTGTGCAGATACAGAAGTCAAATTCTATATAAATTAAAATTTTTTAATTATAATTTTTTGTTAACTTGAGGTTATTTGTTTTAATTCGAATTCAAACTCATTGAAACGGGTTCGGGTTCCATGTTGCTCTAGTGGAACATGTTTTAGAATTGATGTGGTTTTGAACCGATTATATACACTTTCTTAGGAAAAATAAGAAAAGTTAGAGTTCTTAAGGCACATCTACGCGAGAGAGAAAACTTCTAGAGATAGAACAAAAAACACCTGTACTTAGCTTTATTGTGAATGATTTAAGCTATTTAGAGGTGTTTTTTGCTCTATCTCTAGCAAATTTTCTATCTCGTGTAGATGTGCCTTTACAGAATTAACATGTTAATTGTGTGACAGAGTTTTAAAACAAATGCAGCCTTGTCTTTAAGGACATCGAGATATAATTCACATTACCCAATCAGAAATCGCCAGTGGTTCAAAAAATCAAGCACTGGCATACCACTGGGTAACCATGGTGTTGAAAATAAATGACTGGGAGAGCACTCATTTGGGACGCTTTTTCCAGCATGTGTTTTACAAAAATTTCGGAGGTTTATAAAAAAAACCACTGGCAAAAAATAGTCTAAGAGTGTATGCCAAGGTTTGCAACCAGTGGTTATCCAGTGCTACCTAGCCAATGCTACCATTGGTAGAAAAACCAATTCACTGGTAGAGCAATTTTATAAAAACGCTGACGCTTCGTTAAAAAAGGTTTGTAGTCAGGAGGTTCCGAGTTCAAATCCGGTTGCAAGCAAACAAATTTTTTGGATTTTTTTAATTTAAAATTTTTTTTGTTCTATAAAATAAATTTTTTTGTTTGTGGAAAAGCTCCTTTAAGACCATCTTTTTTTTGCTCTCCCAATGCTGGCTTATTAGTTCCAAAAACAGCTTGCCAGTGCTAGCTTTTTCGCACATCCAGTAGTTGTCCAGCGATTATCACTCATTTATGTGTTTAGCTATCAAATATTATGAGTCTCGTTAGCTCAGAGGGTAGAGCAATCGTCTGCCAATCTGACGGCCTGGGTTCAAATCACGGCAGGACCAAAAAATTCATATGAACTTTTTTTAAATTTTATTTTGGAAAATATATTTTCAGACCACCTATTTATTGGTTTTGCCAGCGTTTTGCCAATGTTCACAAATTTTGTTTCTCCAGTGCTTTTCCGTCGCTTTTTTAACAGCCGGTCCTTTTGTCTAATGATGTTATCATTTTGGGAATGAGAAAGCACTTTTTGCCAGTACTTGTACCACCTGTTGAAGTGCTTGGCCATCGCTTTCCCGTTTGTATTTTTCTGATTGGGTAGTTTTAATTTTTAAAAGAATCGAAACAGTAATGCAAAATTGTCTATTGCGTGTTTTGAGAAGTTTTAAAAAACACCTTCATTTTGGCCTTTTGCTATGTTCTTAAGGCTTTTTTACAAATAGAAACTTTGATATTTTTTTTTAAACATTTGCGCAAAATTTTATTAAAAATTGGGATTCTCTCAAAACATATGACGTGTCTCGATGGTGCAATGTCGACTTGCTTGCGGTTGCTCGAAAAAGGTATCTAAAGCCTTAAGAACCTATTTCACACGTTTTTTTTTTAAAGAATTTGATGCTATTTTAGTTAGTATTTGTTTTTTTTTTCTAAGCTTTTCTTGTAATTTTTTATCCAAGATTAAGAAAATTGTGAAGTTTTGTGAAAAAAATTAAGGAAAAATTCCATATTAAAAATGTAACCGGTTAATCGAACAATTTTAACCGATTATTCGGGTCGAATAATTATTTGAGTTTTAAATTATTTGCAACAATTATTTTAATTTTTGCATTAAAAAATACAAAAATTGTTTTTTCGGACTTTCTATATTTTCATATATTTAGTTAGAATATTCTTCCACCTCAAGTCCAAATTCTAATATGATATTGTCATATTAGATTTTTATTTGTTGTTTCAAAAAGGGGTTGATCATTTTCATGATAGACAATACAATTGTTTCGTAGACATCACTCTACTCTTCAGTTGTCCGCAATAAGAAAATGATAACTTTCTTACTCAAACCGAGACATTACATAAGGTACAAAAAATCAACGGGACGAGAATTTTGTACTTTCGTATATGAACTGTCTGATTTGGTAAAACCAGTTATAAATCAACTCCTTTTTGAAAGCAACAATTACATAAAAGTACCCTTTGGGTACTATTTATATGTATGTCTGTTGTCAATACATTTTGTAAAAACAACTAATTTTAAACTCAAAACAAAATAAATATTTGAATGAGATTTTAGCCGTGGTGTGCTTATTTTCAACAATTATTTTAATTTTTGCATTAAAAAATACAAAAATTATTTTTTCGGACTTTCTATATTTTCATGTATTTAGTTAGAATATTCTTCCACCTCAAGTCCAAATAATATGACAATATCATATTAGAATATGGACTTGAGGTGGAAGAATATTCTAACTAAATATTTAAATTATTTGTTTCGACATTAACCGAAATAGAGGCGATTAATGGAGGAATCGGTTAATCGATTAACCGAATTGGAAACACTAATATATACTGATACATACATCTATGGACATATAATTGGCACAAGTTTTATCTCTTCTGATTATTGTTGAAAAAAATTTTTGTCTTAATAGTGCCCAAATGTTCCGTTATGTTTTGCTTATTATTTACCGTTATCATTTTTGCGTTAACAATGCTGTAGTAGTCGTGTAGATTTAATTCAAAGCAATAAATATTTTTCGTAGTTCAAAAATATAAAAAGTTAAGAAATTGTTAAAATGGGATCAGGAAAACATACCACAGGTGAGGAAAGGCGGATCATATGGGAAATGTATGAAGAAGGAAAAAAAGTAGCGGAAATTGCTGAGATAATGCAAATTTCTCGCAAAAAAGTCTACAATGCAATTAATTCTTTGGTTGAGGATCCCGATATATTAGCCGATTTTTCTAATCACTTGGATTTAATAAATCCAAAAAGTATTTCTAAAAGTGCTCAACAGATGGGGTTAGATTTTTCCTATTTTAAAAAAATTTTCTGTCCAATACCGAATTCGATGATGAAGGATTCTACTTTAACTTTTAATTTATAATTATATTTTACATAAAACAGCGATAAACAGTCTGCCTTTTCAGTTTTATCACTTCAATTTATATTTTTACACAATTGAAAAATTCCATACAATATTTAATATTCACTAATTGGATTTAATTAAATTACTTACTGTAGAGTGAAAAATTGCCATTTCTATTTGAGCTATTTCTCCATGTCCAAGATGAAAAATATGTATTTGGTGAGGCGTAGTTTTTTTTTCTAAACATATTTCATAAAAAAAAATTTAAGAAAAACCTTTTATTTGTTAGTTTTTCAATTTTTTGTTTCTCTTTTAATTTTCATTCGTATTTTTTTCTGACATTAAATTAATAGGCTGTTTCATATATTTGTGCTTTTATTGTGGATTTATTAAATCCAGCTTTTTTTTTGGATTTAATACTCAATTTAGACTGAGCAAAAACCAGGTGGTTTTTGTACAAAACTAAATTACAAAAGCCAATTCATTTACACTGAATTTGTAGTTTTTCTTTGTCACATCACTTTTTTATTACACTTTTCTTTATGTTTTTATGGTTAAATTATATTAAAAAAATTATTAACACATTTAAAAATGTATAACAACACACAATTTTAAACTAAAACTGAAATATTTAAAAAAAAATAAAAAAATATATTTTTGACACTTGCTTTAATTCTATATTCGTTGTAACAGGGTGTATCGAAAATTAGTTATAAAAGAAATTGGGTGTATCAAAAATACAAATTTCAGATATTTTTACTTGGTTTTTGGCAAAAACCGGGTAGAATCTGGTTTTCAGTTTGTATGAAAATTGTATGGAAAAACTAAATTAATTTTATAGTTTTCGGCTCAAAACCTAAAAATTACCAAAAACTACTAGTTTTTGCCCAGTCTAAATATACTATAATAAATCAATTTTTTGTATGAAAAATTCTAAATCCAGGTGATTAAAAAACACGCTAATTGACTAAGGGTAAAATTCGGAAGCCAAGGCCACGAAAAACAGATGAGCGTACGGATGCAGCTATAGTACGAATGGTGAAAATTGATCCATTCAAGTCATCAAGGCAGATAGCATCGGATATTAATGAAATTTTTAACATGGAAATATCAAGCAGACTTGTCAGAAGAAGACTAAACGAGGCAAATTTGTTTGGGCGCATTTCCAGAAAAAAGCCCCTACCCTCAAAAAGAAATATTTCAAAACCACCAACCTTTGCCAGAACCCATAAGGGAAAATCCCATTAGTTTTTGGAAAAACGTGTTATGGAGTGACGAAACAAAAATTAACAGGATAGGACCAGATAGCAGAATCTTTGTTCGTCGTCCTGAAGTCCAAGAGTTTAATCCTCGGTTCACTCAGAAGACGGTAAAACATGGAGGTGGCAGTATTATGGTTTGGGGTGCATTTTCTTATCATGGAGTAGGTCCGCTTATAAAAATCAATGGAAAAATGGAAAAGTTGCAGTATTTAGATATTTTAAAAAACCATATGGAGCCATATGCCTTCAACTCCATGCCAATAAAATGGAAATACATGCAAGATAATGACCCCAAACACTCCTCCAAACTAGTAAAAAAAAATGGTTTTGTGCGGAGAAGATTGATGTTTTGGATGGGCCAGCCCAGAGCCCTGACTTAATTCCAATAATAAATCGCCAAGAAAAATTAAAAAAATATGGACGAACTGTGGTCTACCGCACAGGAAGCTTGGTACGCCATCCCCAAAACAAAATGCCAAAAACTAGTGGAAAGTATGGGTCGCAGGTGCGAAGCTGTCATCAGAAACAAAGGCCACAGCACTAAATATTAACGGTAAAATATTTGTACATACCAAAAAATTTAACAAATGCAATATTAAAACCATTTCTTCTCTTTTTAAAATTGTGCCATTTATGTGTGCAGCTCATTTCAATGGGTTTTTTTTTCATAATGATAAGTTTTTATTTACATTAATGAATTTCAATTAAAGTTTATAGCAATATTAAATGTGTATAATAAACATTTGGAAAAAACAAAAACTTGTTGGTTGTTAATAGTATTTGCAATATAGTAGCATAAGAAAGAATTCATGGTAAAATGTGCCATTTATATGTCCATAGCTGTATGTACCTTAAAATAAAGGTATTTTAATCGTCTATCGACATTTTTTCTGTTGTTGTTCTTCGTGTGTTATTTTTAAATTTCATTATAAATTTTATTTCACTACACTCATAGAAATAAATCTGTAAAAATAGCGTAAAAAGCAACTAAAAATTAGTTAAAAATCATGTTGCAGAAAAAAATGTTAAATTCGAAAATTTTTAATTTTTTCGTGATTTTTTAGGCTACTAATTATTTAGCAAAATTTTTTGCTGATTTTAACAGGTTAATTTGTTATTTTCTATTAACAAAAATTTAACTCAAATATAACTAAAATTCTGTATATTTAACAGTTACATTTTTGCTGTTCCTCTCTTACTAAATAATATATAGCAAAAATGATCCGCTAATTTAGCAGTTTTTTCTGCAGCATAATTTTTAACAAATTTTTAGTAGTTTTAACTAAACTTTTTAGACTTTTTTCTATTAGTGTGGGTAAAGACAACAGAAAAGAAAAATTCAAAATATATTTAAATGCAGTTTTGGAAAAATATGCAAAAATGTGTGGAAATATGAAAAATATGCATTAAAATATGCGTAAAAATATGCATTTATAGCAAAATATGCATTTATAGCAAAATATGCATTTATAGCAAAATATGCATTTATGGCGAAATATGCAAACAATTTATTAACAAATCGCCATTTTATTGCAATTTGTTAATTCGCAAAGATATTTGGTTTACCTACGTCGTTACCCAGATAACGTCAACAGACATGTATTTACATGAAAATCCGAGCCCTAATAATAACCAAAATTATTTTATCGTTTGCCCGCTGCTACAACAATGAATTTGTATTTTATTTTAATAAATGTTTTCCACCATCTTTTTTGCTTTTAAGTTTACAAACAACACGCATTATTCGTTATCGAACAAAAAGTCTTTTAAATCAAATATTGGAAAACAAGCGCTGGGAAGTCATCCTTTTCAAGCGTTGGTAAAGCGTGCAAATTTAATATTTTGCCAGTACTTATTTTTGTAAGACCGCGGTATACTTGTGCTTTGCCAATGTTTCTTTTTTGTTACCACACAATTCCTACCTCTGAAGCTCCAGAAAAGAGTGGATATTTAAATAATTTTTGACTTTTGAAGCACTTTAATTTTTTTATTTGGGTGTTGGCAAAGCATTTGATTTTTATGTTTCTGAGTGCTTTCCCAGTGCTTTGTAAAGCATTGGCACCACCGTTGAACGGTGTTATGATTTGGGCGTTCGGAAATCACTGTTAACAAGCACTCATACCACCCATTTCGGTGCTTTACCAGTGCTGGCCTCTTTGTAATTTTCTTACTTGTATATCTAATTTTGACCTTTTTGTGGTACAATTTTACCTTTTATTAGACATAAAATGAAACAAGACAAATCAATTAAATTTTATATATGCGATCGAATAATTTATATTGTTGATTAAGTGCATGTTGATTAATTGAATAAACAATATTTTGATCGAAACATTAGGCAGGGGATTATTAGGTGCAGTATTCATTATGTTTATGTAATAATATTATAAAGTGTAATTAATATATCATGTTGTTGAATATTCACTTCCAACTCCTCGTTCTCCAATGAGTGTTAACCAGATGTTGAAGACGATGCTGATGATACCGAAGTCGGTAAGGTAAGTAATAATTCTTCAATAAATGTTTGTGGATTTTCAATATCACCAAAGAGACCTTAAATAATCGAATTTTAAATAAAGGATAATTTTTAAAAAACAGTTACGATTATGATGCGAATTTTAAACTTACCAGCTACATCACAAAACTCCTCAAACGATGTACAGGGTAAAAAGTCATCAGTAAATGTTTCCAATATGGAGTCGGTATGTTTTAACATAGTCTCATCATTTTTCCTTATATAATTGAAAAGAGATATAGACCAATCTTCCTCTTTGGGAGTGGACACCGATTTAAAGAGTGTACTATAGATAAGATCCATTAAAGCCCATATCATTAGGAAAGGTTTGTAGACTGAATATTCCTTTTCTTGTCTATCGCCTGGAGCTAATAAGGCCTTACACATAACTGAGGGCGAAATGTGGCGGGCTTGAGCTACAGCAATAAGACGTTTAAGATGAGCCAAACGATGTTTTTGCCATGTTTCATGAGAGTGTAAAGCCAGCGAAACAGTTAACATGTATAGCGGACCTTCCACATCATAAGCACTCTCTAACCACTTTTCCGAAGCAGCAGCCGTAAGATAAGTTAAAAGAGTTTTACTATCACGAGCCGCCGAACGGGAAGAGAGCAGCAAATAGACAGCGTAGAATAGTAAATAGGGAACAAAGTGCATATTCGATTGAGGACCACCACCACCAGCATCTTCATGGAAACTACGTTCCCAGGCAAAACGCATTAGTAGTAGTTTTAGATCATGTATACTATTCGAATATGAAATGTCACAGCGTTGTGTACTCTCTTGCATATAACTGGCATGACGAGTCATGCTGCCCGAAAAGACAGCTTCAGAAACATCAGGACCCCAAAGTGGCAGTAAACCATTACAACGAGTATTTGCATTTTGTAAACTCGCACGTTCCCATTCATCGCGACCACGAGCCAAACGTATGGCAGATGTATGACAATCGTCATGAACCACATTGAAATGGGTGACTGTGGTATAGCCAATAGTTTTGCGGGATTTCAATTCAAACTCTTCGACATTGCAGCGCTTGGTAAAGGTATAAATACCCAATACTTTAGCCGGTTGACAGGCATAACCCTCACGACAAATAAAACAGGTGAGACCAGTTTCATCACGTAATTTTTCAATTTTTTGTAATATAGAACCCTTGGCCGTTACTTGACCCTTTTCATTGGTACGCATACCCAAAGCATCTAGCTGTTTTTCACGAGTGGCCATAGCTAGTCTCTTCTTTTCGGCGCGCGTAAAATCACGAACCTCCTGAACACGGGCTGCTGTAGCCGAATCAGTGCACAATGCCTCCAATAGATTTTCCGCCAAACTACCGACATGTTCATCAGACGATACCTGCTCCAAACGATGAATGATTGGTATAATATCCTTGCTTATAGCCAATTGTGTAGCTTCATGTTTGGTCGCCAAACCGGTAAGGAATCTTAGAATATATTTCAAACTAGGGCGTGATATAAATTCCTTCAATTCATCCGAATCGGTACGTAATAGAGTGGGTTTCACGCAGGGAGCATAACATGTTATATACTCAATAGCCTTTTCTACTATACCCAAACCAACAATGTAGTCTTTTAGTGTGCCTCCAATACAATTATGTTCAATTTGATTGGTTAACACACAGAAAAGTTCCAATTTAAATTCCTCCTCTGCCGTACGTTCTAAGTCAAATTTATCAAAATCTAAAATGTCTTTGAAATACAAACATAATAAAGCCATTTTAACTTCATTTCCATAAACTAAAGCGGCCAAGACTCTTATGAGATGACGTAATACCGAAGGATTATTACGCACATTCGAACATTCAGTGCAGGATATTAAGGCTGTAACATATTCGGGTCCACCAAAAGTCAAAGAGAATTGTAAGAATGAATCTAAGGTATCACTGGCTGCTTTGGATAATATAGTTTCCATTATCTCTAACAGTTGTTCGGTAACAGAAGATTGTAAAGAATCTGACTCGGACTGCAAACACATTTGTAACACCTTTAGCAATGTATTTATGGCGCCCAATTCTGGTTGACACAATACTTCTTGACATCTACGAACTTTAACACATATAAGGAATAGTTTTAATAACACCTGTATCAGTTCTCTAGATCTGGTAATATTTTGTAGACTACCAATTCTATCTAGCATAACTTTGAGACCATTACAATCTGCCAATACATTGGCTAATCTATAAAGTTGTTCGGTATCGACTTCTTCTTGTGATTTATTATTAAGTGTTTCGACAAATTCTTCGGTGGCATCACCTAAAAGACCTCTCATACGATAAACAATACGCATGGCATCCCTTTCACCACCCTCGGCCAACCAGATCTTCTTATAGACGTCTTTAACCGGCAAATCCAAACTGATTATTTTATTATTCACCAATAGCTCCATGCCATTATCATCTTCCAGTAAAGCAATCAATTCACAATCTGTGCAAATTTTATTCTTTATATCTCTCATTAGAGGACCCAAACCCTGTTCAGTAGAAGGATATGGATTTCCCAACATTCTGCCTTGCAAAAAGTCTTCTTGTTGTGGATCTTTTTCCAACGTCATGAAAAATTCCGATTCATCATTTTCTTCCGGATGTATAATAGAATATAAACGTTCGAATATAAATACCGGAGTTTTTATATCTTTCATGGGAGTTTTTTCCACTGTATCTATAAGAATTTCCATAAAGGCTCGAGTTTCTTCTTCAGTACCGCTAGTCATTTCTTCCAGCATTTCCAATAGTTTTTCTTGAGCATCATCTATAAGACGAGTACGTTGTACTACCAATTTTCTTAGCGACAAATAACCCTCTAACACTGGACCCAGTAAACGAGTTTTATAGACTTGTCGAATTTGGGGATTTTCCAGGAATAAAGCCAATAATTCTACAAATTGTCTAAGAGCATAGCCCTGGGAAAGGTCAGAAGATAAAGTTGTTTCTTCTAGACGATGTATTTTCTTAATTTCATCAGTTAATAGTTGGGAAATCTCCAAGAGTACACCCTTTAAAGCTAAATATTGACGCCAAGGAGTATCAATGGCCAATAGGCGATATAATGATAGAAAATCTGTGCTAGCTTCTCCAGCCTCTCCCACATGTTTTAGGAAAGAGGTGAGTAGATTTAAAATCTCCCTCTTTCTATCATGGGTTCTACTTAAGACCGTTATTAGAGTACACACCAAAGGTCTTCGGAATCTGGAATTGTTATTAAAGAGTATAGGTTGTAACCAAGTGGCAGTAAGTTGTAATGGTTTTAATGGTTTCCCATGATTTAAAACCTTCAAACGCCATCGTTGACCATATTTTTCTTGTAAATATTTCATACGTGATAGCTTTTTACCGATTTCCTTAGTTTCCGAAGTTGAAGCAGTGGCTGTAGTTTGTGCAGGTTCTTGTGATGTTTGCCTTTCCATTGATTTGTTTAACTGTTGCTCCGAAGATTGTACCGATTGTAAAACAGCCGCCAAGATATTTTCATCTTGTAGAGAATTTTGTGCTGCCGCTGCCACAAATGCCTTATAACGCTTGTTTTGATCTTTCAAAGTATTAGCAGGCATTCGAGATTTCCATGATTCAAATGAATGCAATGGATCATTTTGTAGCCATTTTTGGAAATCAACACTTAAACCGTCTATGCAATTGATAGAGGATAGTGCTGAAGGACTTAAGTCCCGGTTTAGTTTACTTGAGGGTATAGTGGGTGAGATTAATTTCAACATAATATGCAGACAAGGTTGTATTACCGAATAGGCGGGACCCCGCGGACAACGACATGTGTTGAGGAATAATTCAAATACAATTTTTAATTTTTGCTCCCAACAGAAATCATCTTGAGATATTAAAACTCTCAATAGTTCCATTTCATGATAAATAGCCGAATCTATGTTGTTAAGGGGTATAGAACCCAATAAGGCCGATTTAACTCTTTCATTAATGAGATCCAATAAATTCAAACAGGCATCTTTATTATTTTTAGTTAATAACACCAAAAGATTTCGTACTTCATCTTGTATTTGTATCGTACCACGGCGTAAATTATGTTGTGCCAATTCTTCCACCAAACCCTGGCTATATAAAACCAAACGACAATCATAATTCGAAGCCATGGCTCGTAATAAGGTTAAACATTGTTCTGTGGAAGCCAAAGCACAACCATAACATTTATTAATATTGAAATTATCTCGTTTGTCCGGAGAATGTGGTAAATTAGTTTGATCCATTTGTGAACGATCATAGGCTACCAATTCACTGCGACAGGCCTTGACTTTTTGCACTATCTTCGATAGTTCTTCAAAGGATGAACGCGATTCTACACAATACTTTTGTGCCAAAAATTGTATAATCTTATTGACCTGTGATGTACTATGTATAGTTCCTAAATTTTCATCCATTAAACGATCCGAAGAACCATGTTCGGCATATTTCTGCAATAGCAATTCCAACATTTGTTTATTGGCCAACAATTGGCGATATATACGATCAGCTCTTTCCAACGATGAATGTATAATTTGTACAGTCTTAGCTCTATCTTCAGCTGATTCTATAGGATCTACAGCACAGCATACACGACCATATATGCTAAAATCAAATTTAGCATACTTACAAAAACCACATGAATGACATAGGAAGGGATCTTTCTCATCATAATTAATAGCTCGACATTTATGACATTGGAACACATTTTCACCACAATTGCCACAAACACCCGGATATGAGGGAACAGCGGCACTACAACGTGGACATTGTAGATTTTCGGAAGATCCAGTAACTGTTTCATAAAAATCAGCATACTCAATCATTAAGTTACAGGCGGTTATGGGCAAGGGAAAATCTATTTTCACTTCCGTTTGGCCAGATTGTAAGGTAACAGTTCTAGCTTTGTGCCACATAGCAGGCTTATTTTTCAATTCGACCACTGCCTGCACCGTACGATTATTGTAATATATATTGATAGTTCTAACCATTTTGGTTCGTTTTAATTCGGCTATACGTACTATTAACTTAGAAATGGTATGACATTGTACCAACTTAACAATCATAGTACATGTAGTAAATTTAGAATCTGACTTAATCGAAGGTAATTTAATATTAGCCATTGGTACTTCTGGATTGTTACATACCAAACACGGTTCTGATTCCAAATAATAACCATTCATTTGTAATATCTGTTCCAAGGCCGTGTATATAGAACCATTGGGATGTTTTGAAAGTAAATCATTTTGTTGTCGTAGCACCTCTACGGCCTTTTCCGTAAACTCCGGTAATCTTTCGGTTATACTCTTTGTGCTTAATGTTAAGTAACCCAAAATGTCCACAAATTGAGCAGTTCTTCGGCCAAATTGTGGTACCAAAGGCCACATATTCCATAAAATTGTTATTAGCTTTTCTTTTTGTCTATCATTGGCATAATCATAAATGGCATAAATCAATGAATGTGCCTGCCATCTTATAGATGTTATGTTTGTTTCCAGTAAAAAGATTCTTACAAATTTGTTGAGCAAAGTATCCGATACAAAACGGAATATTTGGTGAACAAATGTAGTACAGTGTGTAGAATCGAATTTCGAATCAAATGACATTTCAATTTCTTCAGATTTATCACGATCTGTACGTAATTTTGCTCCTGTGGATGTTGAGGTACTGCCAGTAGCAGTTTCTGACTGTTGTTGTTGTTTTACTGCCTGTATATTGTTGCAGAGGGCGGCTTGTAGTAGCTGTAGTATAATGGGTGACACACCATCATCGAGTTGATAACAGGCGATTTCAATGAGTACGGGTATTACATCTTCGTGTATGAGACAGAATTTTTGCCAATTTCCAGTACGTATTTGACTAATTTCTTGGCATGTCCGTAGATGTTCGGTTAGCTCTACCAGAGAGTCGTAACTTAGTATCGGTATTGATTGATTAGTTAAAACCATATTCTAACGTGAGAGACAAAAAAGCAAAGAAAAGTTTTTAATAAACCTAAAAATATTATTTCTAAAGAAAAGTTCTTGTGTTCTTGAATTGTCAAAATGAAGGAATTCGTTTAAATCAATGGGCCTGATTGCGGTTGGCTTTGTCGATGTCGAAAAATACGCCTGCATACAAAATGATATTTTTTAAATTGAAAATTATAAATAAATATAACTCTCACGACATTTGCAATTTTGTTTTAAGTACACTCATAGAAAAAAGTTTGTAGAAAAGTTAGTAAAACTGTTGGTACTTCAACTTAACAAATGTTTAACTAATTTTTAGTTAAAATTTAATTTTTAGTTAATTTTTTTGCTACCTCCACATTACTAACCTACAAATTTTTTTGCTATTTTTTTTTGCTGAATTTAGTTACTAATTTTTAACAATAAATTTGCTAACTTTACAGTATTTTGCTGAATTTTAGTTACTAATTTTTAACGGAAGATTTGCTAATTTTACAAATTTTTTGTAAACTAAACGACCAATTTTGGAGCGCTTATAAACAGAATGTTAAATGACTCATAAAAATTACTGCATATTTTTCACTCGCCAAAAATAATGCAAAAAGTTTTTAAATAAAACTAAATTGAAATGGTTGAAAATTTGTCCTACTCATAAAATATCTAAATTATTAAAATTTATGAGAAAAGTTTCTATTTATCGTAATACATTAATTTTCAAAGATCAAGTTTTATTTTGGACGAACCATTTTAATATGAAAATTGTGATTAAAAGTACACAGAAAAAAGTATCACAAAATTTTAAGTAATTAAAAAAAATTGTTGGCTTTTTACTTAGATATCTAATAATTTTTTTATTAAATGTTTGTAAATTGTATCAAAAATATCAAAAAAAAAGCCTTAGAATTTTTTGAAACAAAAAAAAAAAACAAATCATTTATTTTTTGTTTTCAATTGCTCAAATGTTTGTAAATTGTAACAAAAATTTCAAAAAAGTATTTTTTTTTTGTCAATACGACAACATAAAGCAAATAATTGTTTTAATATAACAAACTCGTTGTTGAATTTTATTTTTTAATTTTTAACAAATACAAACAAGTTACAAAAAAAAATTATTGTACTTACAAAACCCATTGTTAAAAAAAAATTGATTTTATTTTTAACAAATTACAAAAAAGTTACAAAAAGGGATTTGTATATACAAATTCCATTGTTGGTGCCTTTTTAAAAAATTTTTTGTTTGTTTATGCAAAAAAGGTGTTTAACATTACAAACAGAATTTTGTAAATTTTTTCTGTGTATCTCTGGGGAGCAAGTAGAGTTTACGGGGATGACAGTAATTTTTTCCCCCAATATTGTAGTTATTAAGCTTATTTAAAGAATACGATATTTTTAATCGGCCACACCTTCTTTCCTGTGGGTGGAGCTTTAGAGGTGAAAATGGAAACTCAAATAAATTCGGAAGTACATATCCGATCAGCAAACAATGAAAATCAAAAGAAGGGTCTCTGAAATACATTTTGTTATGGTTAACATATTATTGTCTATAAATATTACCACTTTTACAAAAAATCATTCTTGGGAAATTTTTATTGGCATTGAAATATAATTGGCATTACTTTATCTCAATGTCAAAGCCAACCAATTTCATCACCATTTAATGCCAATGAAATTTTTTTCAATTTGAAGAAAAAGCATTGTAATATAAAAAAAATATAAGAAATACGCGAATTTTGAATTATACCCTACACCAGTACGTGGAGAGGGTATTATAAGTTTTTTGCAGATGTTTGTAACACCAAAAAATAATGGTCGTAGACCCACCTTTTAGTATACCGATCGGCTCAGAATTTTTTTTATTTCGATTTAACGATGTCCGTCCGTCCGTCCGTCGCTCCCTTCGTCCGTCTGTCTGTCTGTCCATGCATTCTTGTGCGCACTCTGCAGGTCGCAAATATTAACATATTTTGATGAAATTTGATACACCGACTTACGGCGGCCCAAGGACGACCTAGTGCCCATATTAGGGTCTCCCCAAAATTGTATTGTTTATACACTGCAGGTCGCAAATATTAAGATATTTTGAAGAAATTTGGTACACAGACCTATGTTGGCCCAAGGACGAAGCCTATTGATTTTGGTTAACATCGGTCCATGTTTAGACCTAGTGCCCATATAAGGGTCCCCCAAAATTATATTGTTTATACGCTGCAGGTCGCAAATATAAAGATATTTTGATGAAATTTGGTACACCGATCTATGTCGGCCCAAGGACGAAGCCTATTGATTTTGGTTAACACCGGTCCATGTTTAGACCTAGTGCCCATATAAGGGTCCCCCCAAAATTGGCTTGGTTAGACGCTGCAGATCGCAAATATTAAGATATTTTAACGAAATTTGGTTTGCTGACTCGCATGGTCCAGAGAAAAAAGCCGATGGATTCTAGATAGAATCGGTCCATATTTGGACCTATCGCCCATATGGGCTTTATTTACGATTTTCTCTTCTTTTATAATTTTATAGAAAATTTTGACACAAGTCCCATTTTAACCCATTCGAATTTCGGATCCAAACATTAGTTGGCTCTTAATCAGACTGGTGTAGGGCATTGTATAGTCGGCATGCCCGACTAACCTTTTTACTCGTTTTTTTCTTTATTTATTCTTTTATTAAAACATGAAAACAAATACTTCTTTCATCAATTATGAACAGGGTTGGCAGGCAATACCGCTAAAATACCGTTATCGATTCAAAACCATTTCAACTGACTACCGTTACCCCTAAAATACCGTTACCGAAATACCCGGAATACCGTTATCCTTAAAATACCGTTACCGAAACAAATGAAATACCGATATGCCTAAAATACCGTTACCGTTATTTTCAATTTTCTGCTTTTGGTAATTTCACGTGGTTATTAGTACTTTTTAAAAATTAAGTTGATAAATTGGTTCTGTTTTTAATCTCGTTTGTTTTTTGCAAAAAAAATTGCGGGATGCATCGAAATAACTGACTACCGTTACCCTTAAAAAACCGTTACCGATATAACTGAAATACCGTTAACCTCAAAATACCGTTACCGAAATAACCCAAATATCGTTATATTTAAAATACCGTTACCGAAATAACTCAAATACCGTTATTCTTAAAATACCGATACCGAAATAAATGAAATAGCGTTACCCTTAAAATACCGTTACCGAAATAACCTAAAATATCGTTACGATAACCGCATTCGTTTCGGTTACCATCCATGATTATAAATGTGCATTTAGGCATTGAACAATGCCAATTGAAAAAATTTCAATTAATTGACACATTCAATAAACTGATCCCAAGTATGTTTTTAAATACACATTTATTTTTTATTTATTAATTTCCATTTCATTTGCTCCTTTTTTTCCAGTCCACTAGTAATCTGCAAAAGTTTTGTTGATTTCAGAAAATTTTAGCAAAAATTTTGTAGATTTAACAGTTTTTTTTTTGCTATTTTCATTCTACTATTATTTAGCAATTTTTTTGCTGATTTCAGCAAGTTAAATTGTTATTTGCAGTTTACAAAAATCTAGCTCAAATATTACTAAATATTCTGTAAATTTAACAGTTTTTTTTGCTGTTTTCATTTTATTAATATTTAGCAAACTGATTCTGCTAATATTAGCAGTTTTTTCTGCAGCATCATTTTTAACTAATTTTTAGTAACTTTTTCTGCTATTTTTACGGACTTATTTGTATGAGTGTAGTAAAGGGTGAACACACCAAAATTGCGACACTTTGTAAAACTTATAACTTACACAAAAAAATTTATATATTTTGAAATTCAAATACCCTTAGTAGGCCATGACCTAAAATTCATGTATGAGAAATTTCATTCGAATTTGACTTTCAGTTTCGTCAAAAATGACCACCGAGTTAGAAACAAGGTAAATTATTTTGCACGAATATATAAAAAATCCGGTTCTCAGTGCGCGTAAAATTGCAAAAAATGTAAAAGTACACCACTCGACAGTTTTCAGAGTTTTAAATCGCTACAGAGAAGGTCTGACAATTTCTAGAAAGCCAGGTAGCGGAGGTGAGCATGACCAAAGTGATACAAACAGTGCTCGGAAGATACTCAGGTCATTTTCGCAAGTTCCGAAGATTTCGTCACGGTCTGTTGCAAAATCTGTACGTAAATCGCAGTCTTTCGTACAAAAGGTAAAGCGGCTAGCTTCACAAAAGTTTTAAAGCTTAAACAGCACCAGATCGAGACGCAAAGCAGAATGTTACGGCGAAATCCCGCAGCCGCAAGTTGTACGAATCCCAAATCACGAAATATGAATGCATTGTCATGGACGACGAAACCTACTGCTTTCAAAATTTCAAATATATTGCTGGCCAAGATTTTTATACTGCTGCAAGTCGTAAAGATGCTCCTGAAAGCTGTAAATTGAAAATGAAGTCCAAGTTTCAAAAAAAATACATGGTTTGTCAAGCCATTTGCTCCTGGAACAATGAACGCTCAAATTTATCGGGATGAGTGCCTCAAAAAGCGTCTTCTGCCATTTATTAAGAGTCACATCACCAAACCACTGTTCTGGCCGGACCTGGCAAGCTACCACTATGCCAAGGACACATTGCAGTGGTACAATGCAAATAAAATCGATTTTGTACCTCGCGACTGCAATCCACCCAATAGCCCAGAGCTACGCCCTATTGAGGAATATTGGTCTATAGTGAATGGAATATTGAAGAAGGCAGGTGAACTGATAAAAGATATTGCAGAATTCAAAACCAAGTGAAGTGGTTGTCGGCGTCGCGAAAAGTCGATGATGCACTCGTGCTAAAGATGATGGCGCGTGTGCGACGAAAAGTCCGATCAGTTGCAAATGGAACAAATAATAACTAATATTTTATAATTTGTATTACCTCTAAACTTCAAAGTATTGGAATAAAAAAAATTTATTTCAAAGCCATCTAGTTTTTTTCTGGTATTAGTTTCTAAGTGTCGCAGTTTTGGTGTGTTCACCCTTTACCGGCATTTCGTAAAACAGTGCTCTTCCAGTACAATTTTTGTTGCAACGTCATCATTTTCTACCTGGGTACTTTTTTGAAACAAGTTTTATTATTCCATAAAATATTTGCAATGAGTTTGACATGTCAAACCGGTTTTTCTTTATATCCCTTAAGTAGGGCATACACGTTCAATATTATGGATCAATTTTTGAATGTTTACAAATTAATTGAAGGTCTGTACCCTATACTAAATGTTTATCAATTAAATTGAAAAATTCACAATGTTCTGGATTTTTGTTTTTCAATTTCATATTATTGAAAAGTGTGTGGCCAATATTGAAATGTTAGTTTTTTCATTTGTTTTTTGTTGTTGAAAAATAAATAAATGAAATTAAAAAAGCATATAAATTATTGCAAAATAAAAACGTAATCACTTTAAACGTGGCTTTATTTTAAAATCTGCAAAATTTTGCAATTTTTCATAGGATGGAAAATATTGATCAATTTAATTTTAACTCATATTCTTCTAATAACATTGAAAGTGTGTGTGAAAAGATCAATAAAATTTAAATAAATTATACTGACCGTGTGTGCTCGGCTTTAAAGATATTGATTTTTTGTTTTTTTACTTTCTATTTTATTTTCATTTAATTTCGATTATTATCGAAAATATAAAACGCATCTATATGAGTACTGTCGTTATTAAGCACACAACTTAAAATACGAGGTTCATATGTTAAAAGGTTACCAGTTAGAGGTTAATCTCAACTGGGCCGACAACGACCGCGAACATTTCTTTTTCATATATTTTGGTGGGAAGTAAAATGACGCCATGTCTTGTCATGCAATAAAATGATAGCAAGCAATTGTCAAAATGATTCCCTCTCAAGCGAAGACACTCAATTTCAATTTTATTGCAATATCATGATATCGCTGACATGCAAGCGGCTCTTGCAATGATGCCTGCCATGAAATGTAGCTTTTCGTTTTAATTTTAACTTCGTAATAAAAAAAAAAACAGAAAATTTGGTAAAAAAGATAAAGTGTTTATTTTTTTATTATTTGTAGATAAAAATTAATGTTTGATAAATTTTTGTGTTTTTCGAAAAAAAATCTATGATATTTCTTATCTATGAAATGGTCAAGTGTTCTCCACCACTTTGCAATTGAAATCATTTTGACGTTTCACTGAAATGGTTTTGACATTTCATATCATATAATTAATTGCATTTGAAGACAGCGGGCTAGAATATATTCTATTTTCAGGGCGACACACTAACACACTCTCTAAATATTTGTCAAATTGTTGCCATAATTTTTATTTAAATCAGGGATCGGCAATCATATACAACCTTATTTTGTGTTTGTATGAGTGAGTTGCAGCCTCTCACTCTCAATGCACTGACAAGGAACGTTTGTATAATAATTCGAAAATTTTAAATGTTTATAATGGGAATATAAAATAAAAATTTAAAAGCAAACAACAACTACGAAAACAAATATCAAAAAACAACAACACAAAAAAACTTAAAAATAAATTACCAAAAAAATGTATCAATAAACATTATGCAGAGTGTAAAAATCTGACAAACAAGCGATGTGACAACCTACTTCTTTGAAATCTTGTATGCGACTGATTATTTTTTTGTTCTATGTGTGAGCTTATGTAGGTGTGAGAGAGCGCCCATGGGCATAGGTGATGCCGACCTCTGATTTAAATAAGAGTTGCAGAAATTCGTATCAGAGTTGCAAAAATTGTACTTTGTTTACAAAAAAATTATTTTTTTACAGAAGATAATTGAAAATAAAAATACAGAATTTTCCGCAAAAAAGGAAAATTCAATACAGTAAAATGAAAAACAACAAGAATTAATGTAAAACCAATTGAATTGGTAAAATATTATCGGGAAAAAAATATTTACAACCAAATTTTTTTTTGCTTTCATTTTTTGTAAACGTCAAAAAATGTTGTCGCTAATTTAAATCGTTAAAGCCCCGTTCACATTATCACACAAGTGCTTAAACTTTTCTTCACACAAGTATGACAAAAAGTATGCTGAAATTGTCTGGTTGTCAAAAAAGGATAAAAGAAAATCTTTTCAGTGTTCAGACTGTAATCGACACACACAACAAATAAATTAAAACAGTTATTTTTTCTTCTATTATTACTTTTTTCCAAGGTTGGTTACCGAAACGAATAACGGTAAGGGTAACGGTAACGGTATTTAATTCCATTTGTTTCGGTAACGGTAAAGGTAACGGTATTTAAGACAGCAATACCGGTACGTACCGGTATTATAAATTATGTTAAAAACATATAAAAACAAGTAAAAACTTAACATATATTTAATTTTACGTGTTAAAAATACATATTATAAGCTTTAAATTCAATGCTGGTAGTTTTAATAACTAAAATTATTATCGATAAATTTTTTGTAGAAAAAAAAATTTAAAATTATTACAAAAAGTCAAAAAACTTGCATTTTTATATAAATTAATAAATACCGGTAAAATACCGGTAACTACCATTAAAAATAACGGTATCGGTAACGATAACGGTATTTGAAAAAATTTTTAGAGGTATTGGTAATGGTAACGGTATTCAATTTGAAACGGTATTTTAGCGATAACGGTATTATAACGATAACGATAACCAACCTTGCTTTTTTCACCACTAGTTGTTTTTAATCTTTGTTTAACATTTATTTGTGAATAACACAACACTTGTGTTGAGACAAGTGGTAACTTTATGAAATATTTCAAAAAATAAATCTTGTCAAAAAGTGTGACCGTATTTTAAAATGTGTGTACCCATTTTGACATGTGTGTAACGAACAGTGTTCACACTATTATACATTTTCGTTATACAACACATTTCTGACATGTATAACACACTTGTGTGATAATCTAAACGGGGCTTAAGCGGCCCATACATTAAGGAACATTGAGTAGGGAACAAAAAATATCAAAAAATTTTATAAACACGAATTGCACGAATGTCAACATGACACAATGTCATACACAAATCAACATTCGTAAAAAAATGGCCATTTTTCACGAATGTTCCTTAATGTATGGGCCGCTTTAGACCACGGTCGACCCAGTTGTGGTTAATCTTTTGGAAATTGATCTCTTGTATTAAGGGAGAGCGATATTTTAACTTAGTTTTTTAACGTCTTCCACATTTTGATGATTTTCCATTTTGGCTATTCTTAGAACACGTGAGGAGAGCTACAGATTATGCCGGTATTAGAAAGATTTTAAACCTTAAACCAAGTTTAAGAATGTCTGATTGCTTGAGCCAGCACACACCCACGAATCTTCTGCTTGCAGTGAAAAATTAAGAATTTTTTTTATAATTTTTAGGGATTATATCCTTAAAATGAGATAAATGTGCTTTTGTCAGTTTTTTCTAATTTTTTTAATAATTTGATGTTATTTTAACGAAACAAATCATTGTTTCCAATTCTTCAAGTTTTAGTGAAATTATATGTATCTTTTTTTTAAATTAAAGTGTTTTTTTTGTGCATAGTGATAGGCCATTCTAAAATGGTCCTTAATGATATATTTTCATAAACGATACATTGCCAATAACAGCTGTGTTTGTGCGGCAAGCTATCAACGTTGGCTTATGTTATTCCCATATAAATTTGACATTAGCCAACGTTTAGTGTTAACTCTTAACGTTACTAATGCCAAATTTGTATGGGAATGACATAAGCCAATGTTGATAGCCTGCCGCACAAACACAGCTAATATAGACTACAAATTTCAATCAACCTTTTTAATATATCAGGCATAAATCAAAACGTATACATAAAAAATGTAAAAACTTCAATACGCGGCCGGTAGCTGAATAGCGGACTTAAATTTTTTGAATATATATCTCGTAACATGTACAAACTAATAGGACTTATATGATAAAGTTTGTCTATAATTTCGTAATGAAAATTAAAGTCATCTAATCAATTTATCCACTTACCTTCGTGTTATAAAGATTGCATAAATCCTTAACATAGTTAAAATGAACATCCAATGAATGACCATCTCGGAACATACGGAATTTTTCCTTATTACCGCAAATATACATTAAAAGTTTACGCACTTGACGTCTTAGCAAAGCATTCAAATTCAACATCATATATTCACACAAGGTGTATGTCATATTTTCACAATAATTATGATACCAATCATAAGTGCCTGGATGTGTGGCAGATAAACGTAAAATTTGATATGGTAAACGTACGGAAATCTCAGTTAGTAGAGCATCGTACGATTCAAATATGTCTGGGTAATTTTTAAGATAATTATGTGGTATTAAAGTAGATAAATCTGGTTTCGGTCCATAGCGTACCGGTTTCAAGAGACTATTTTGTGTTGGTGTTACAGCTGAGCCAGCTACAACGGGGGTACTAACATTATTGCTAGGACCGGAAGCAATAGCACTAACTACATTACTGGCCACAGCGGTACCAGCTTCATTTGATACACGTTTCCAATGTTGTAGTAACGATTCCATAACGACCAAACAGAAAGTGAAAGCACCATTGTTGCTTAAAATACTTGCGGTAGTACTGGCTACAAATGAGGCATTATCCTTAAATTGATGGGGAGGTGAAGTGGTACCAGCTTGTTTTGATTTTGTTTTACCCATTAAAACACCAAAGAGTGATAGCAAGGCTAAACGAACTTCATTTTTTAGACTTTTATCTTTCATCTGAGTGTTAACGAGTAATAATTATCAGTACATAGATTATTTTTATTAAATGTTTTTTAAAGTTTACCTTTGAAGCATTTGATATGGAATCCATTTCCACGTATTCAACTAGAGCTGTTAGAAGATCATTCAAGATCTTTTGATCACGTCCATTGTTGCCATTCAAATCTGTAGTCAACATTAGGATTACTTGTATAAGAGGTATGGCTTGTAAGCCATTGCATTCATCAAGTGTTTTGATATTAGAGATTATACTTTCTAAGATGGCAATTCTAAAATAAAATAAAAAATATAAAAATCGTTAGCTTAATATTGGTTTTACCTAGTTTTACTCAGTGCCCCAACAAAAATTTGTATTTGTTAATTAAAAGTACTTTTATGTAAATGTTGCTTTTAAAAAGTGTTGTTTTATGACTGGTTTTACCAAATCAGGCAGTTCATTTTTTTCTAGAAAATGCTTAATTAAAGGTTTTTATATCGATTTTCATGTCAAATGGAACTTTTTTAAATTTTAAAACTTCGGGGACATTTCGACCCGTTGTACTTATAAGGGTTAATTTCTAATTTTTTATTACTATCTCAAAAATTTGGTAGTAAAGTGTTGTTTTTTCAAACGCGTCGTATAGACCAAATACAATTAATATTGTCATTAATATGTATTTTTATTAATTCTAATTTAGTAGGTTTGAGTTATTTAGACAACTTTCACCAAATTCCGCAAGAAACAACACATTGTTTTGATATACTTCCAGGAAAAATCGAAAATTTTCAAAAATTTCACCTTTGACCTTGGTAAAGAAAGGGTTAACGTTGTCGGAGTTCTACAAAATTTTCGGAAAACAATCTCTTGTATCAGCGGAAGTGATTTTGTTACAGCTAGCTAAAAACACAAAAATTATTACTGTTTTCTAAATTATTGGCCAAAATCACACTTTTCTCCAAAAATTTTTAAATTTGAAACCCCGTCACTGCTAAAAGTGGGATATGTGTAGGGTGACCATTTTCTCTGACTTCAAATCAGTACAAATTTTAAAAAATATTATCATCAAAAAAATAAAATTATTTTGCAGCTAACCTAATTTGTTGTCAATAGAATTGGTTGAGGTAACAAACTTTTTCCGTTAACCAGCATACCATCCAAAAAAGCCTTACACATTTTTCCCTATGCAGAACCCAAGACAAACATTTTTTTCTATGAAAAAATCCATTTTTTTAAGTACAGGAAACGGACCCATTATTTAGAAATTTCAATGATCTGTTACCATTCCTTTTCTATTTTTTTGTTTGTAACAGATTGATGAAATATAGCCATGCTACGAATAGAGTCAAATATGACCCCAGGATAGTATGAACGTCAATGTTTATTCAGGCCAAAGCATTTCTGTTGTCACGAGCAAATTGCATTGTCTAAACCAATTTTCTGTAGATACAATCTAACCAATCTACAAATTTGTCAGAACAAATCTTTTTTTCTTTTCTAATTTCTGTATGATTTCTGAAATAGAAAAACTTCTACAAAAACACGTAACGTTTTTAAAAATGAAAATCTTGAGGTTTTGTGTACTTTTTTTCTATTGAAAATGCCACAGATTCGAAAATTTTTCCATTGAAATACCCACATATATTTCTTAAGATTTTAATGATTTTCGTACGGAAAAATCTTCAGCTTTTGATGTCGTGTCCTACACTCAGAATCAAACATAATCATTCTGACAACCGGATAATTAAAATATTTTTATCGTAGTCTACTGATTTTCTATTATCAACTGATTTTCAATTATAGCAATTTGACAAATTCGGTTGTCACCACGAATCTTTTCTGTGTATGAAACTACATATTAGATTAAGAAATTTACATGTAGAAAAATCATTTTGAATGCTTTCTAGTAGAGAAAACCTCTCACATTCACAGAAATTTATCCTATTTAAAAAACTACATTGTACTTGCATTTTGTTTTTTTTTTACTAAAAACATGTAAAATTTTTTTAAATGCCAAAAATTAGTACAATCCGTACATATTTTAAAAAATTAGTACACGACTTTTTCATCAGTACACGTGACCAAAAATCAGTACATGTACTGATCAAATCAGTACGAATGGTCACCCCAGATACAGTATTGTTCGAAACCTAAGCAACTTCTCCTAATAAAGTAATGAATGTCTTATCAATTCTTTTTAAATTGATTTATAAAAAATAACACTTTTAATTTTTATTATGTTATGTGCCTACATTCTAATAATAACAAGAAAAATTTAATTCCATTTCCTTGCCAGTAAAAAAAAAACAAAAACGAAATTGACTCCATATATTATTGTTCGAAACTTAAGCAACTATTTTGTTGTTGTATTTTTTTGCAACAAATGAACAAAAATTTTGTAACGTTTATTTAATTCCCGTTTAGTTTGACACAGAAAATTAAAATTTTTTTTGTTTCTGTAGATTTAGAATCAATTACTTAGAAGTGCAGCTATGGCGCGTACACGTTACGGAACCGATTTTAAGCTCAAAATTTTTTAACTATTTAATAAGGGCCAATCGCAAGTCTCTATAGCTAACAAATTAAGCATTAACAAATCAATAGTTTCGCTACTAATTAAAAAGTACAAAGCTACTGGAATAGTAGAGAAAGCCAATACTAGAGGGCAACCTCGAAAAACTTTACATCGAACAGATTGAAAATTGTCCGATTAATTAAGAAAAAAACCCTTTATTTCTTCCAAAGATATTGTGAGTGAGCTTAATATCAATATTAGTTCGAGCAATGTGAGAAAACGATCATTGGAAAATAATTTGAGAAGCTTCATGCCATCTAAGAAACCTATACTGATAAAGAAACATTTAAAAAAGAGGTTTGCCTAAATGATTTTGCAACGTATTCGTTAATTTTCATTAGTTTTATGAAATTTAAGGTTGGATTTTGCAAAAGTTCACGCAAATTGGGCTGTGGGGAAATGGAAAATAGTTTTATTCAGCGACGAGTCTAAATTTAACCTGTTAAATTCAGATGAAGTATGCCACGTTCGAAGACCGAAGGGAAAACGATTACATCCGCGTTATTGTAAAGGAACAATAAAGCATTAGGGGCGGAAATGTTATGGTGTGGACCTGCTTTTCGACGAGTGGAGTTGGCCTTTTGTTGAAATAGAAATAAAAATGGATCGCTTTGTTTATTTGGATATTTTAGCCAAACACATGCTTCAATATGCCAAATTGGAAATGCTACTTCGATGGGTGTTTCAGCGTAATAATGACCCAAACTCTCGTCAAAGTGGGTCAGAGAATGGTTACCTGTTAATGGGATTCAATTATTGGATTGACCAGCTCAATCTTCAGACTTGACTCCCATAGAAAACCTATTCGGCATTTTGAAGCGCAGGGTCGGAACTCGCCGTTTTAGTAATAAGCGGGAGCTGATAAATTGCTTAAAATCAGAAGGGGAATCAATACCAACCACAACACTATCAAATCTAATAGATTCTATGGCAAAACGATGTGCGGAGGTCATATGCAAGAAAGGGTATCATAGGAAGTACTGAAAGTTGCTTAAGTTTCGAACAATAATATATGGAGTTAATTTTGTTTTTGTTTTTTTTTATTGCCAAGGAAATGGAATTAAATTTTTGTTGTTATTATTAGATGGTAGGTACATAATGTAATAAAAATTAAAAGTGTTATTTTGTACAAACCAATTTAAAAAAAATATGTAGGACTTTGATTACTTTATTAGGAAAAGTTGCTTAGGTTTCGAACAATACTATATGTGTAAATTTCAGCAAAATTATTCTCTGAGGTGTTTTTAAAAAAGTTCACATTTTTTTGAACAAAATTTTACAAAACTCAAAATTAAGTTTTGGAAATTTAGGGAAAAGAAATCCCATCTTTGGCCATACCTGCGACTAGGTTAGCATAATCCAAGAGAGACAAAAATGTACATCTGAATATTTGTAGATCTTAGAAATGAAACTACCCAGTTAGAAACCGCCAGTGGTACAAAAATTCAAGCACTGGCGTACCACTGGGTAAGAACGGTGTTAAAAATAAATGACTGAGAGAACATTTGGGACGCTTTGTATTAGTATTTTTTTTACAAAAATTTCGGTAGTTTATAAAAAAAAAAAAAACCACTGGCAAAGAATGGGATTAGAGTGATATGCCAATGTTTGCAACCAGTGGTTATCCAGCGCTACCTAGTCAGAAATTGCCAGCGGTACAAAAATCAATTCAATGGTAGAACAATGATTTTATAAAAATGAAGCGCTTGTTGTGTTTAGAAAACTATTACTGACTTGTTTTTAGTTTAATATTTAATATTTAGTTTATTCTTTATTCCTTATTCCTTATATAATATATAAATGTGAAGCTACAGCTATGGATATAGAAATAGGACACTTCATACACAATTATCTGCATGCATTTCTCTTAATAATTATAAAGCAATAATTATATTTATTTTCTATTATAGTAAACTGTAATCAAGTAGTCTCAGATTATATATAAAACTTTGCAATATTTAAAACATGCAAATATTTACAACAAAATTATGTAAATGAATGTTCTTTTAGTTTGACTCTAGATCATAAATTAATATCACTTTCTGTTTTTAAATTATTTTCAAATCAAAGAAAGATGATACAATTTTTACAAGTAAATTACAAAGAATAAAAATATATTTGAAAGAATTCGTTCAGTCTTGCATTATCATTTGATGTGTTAAGTCGTAGTTTATTCTGTTTCCTTAAAGTGTAATAAAAGTTTACGGTTTATTTTTTTCTTTATTTTTTGTTGTTATTGTTTGTTAACAATAGCCGTTTTTTCTAATCACTTGGATTTAATAAATCCAAAAAGTATTTCTAAAAGTGCTCAACAGATGGGGTTAGATTTTTCCTATTTTAAAAAAATTTTCTGTCCAACACTTCTTTTACCCTAATTTTTAATACCGAATTCGATGATGAAGGATTTTACTTTAACTTTTAATTTATAATTATATTTTACATAAAACAGCGATAAACTGCCTTTTCAGTTTTATCGCTTCAATTTATATTTTTACACAATTGAAAAATTCCATTGCAATATTTAATATTCACTAATTGGATTTAATTAAATTACTTACTGTAGAGTGAAAAATTGCCATTTCTATTTGAGCTATTTCTCCATGTCCAAGATGAAAAATATGTATTTAGTGAGGTGAAGTTTTTTTTTCTAAACATATTTCATAAAAAAAAATTTAATAAAAACCTTTTATTTGTTAGTTTTTCAATTTTTTTGTTTCTCTTTTAATTTTTATTCGTATTTTTTTCTGACATTAAATTAATAGGCTGTTTCATATATTTGTGCTTTTATTGTGGATTTATTAAATCCAGTTTTTTTTTGGATTTAATAAATCAATTTTTTGTATGTAAAATTCTAAATCCAGGTGATTAAAAAACACGCTAAATATCTAAATATTAAAAAAAAAAAAAAAGCAAAAACAAAATTAAACGCAATCGAGAAGAAGATGTTATACCCTGCTCTGGGTATAACATGAATAGAAAAAAATGGTCACAAACAGCTCTCAGAGAGCTAGCAATTCAAATTATTTTGCACCTCTGCAAACTATCGATGATGACGATAATGATGAAACAATTATCGAACCAGCTGTTAAAGTTAACATACCACCAATAACAATATTAAAATGTAAAATTGAACAAGTTCATGAAATGTGTAGAATATTAAAAATCAAAGATTACTCTATACGTAAAATTTCCATCGGTCTAAAATTGTTTTGCACAAATAACGTAGATTTTACTACCGTTTGTGACTCTCTCACTAAGAAGTTTCAGCTCGAATATTTCACATATGCTGCTAAAAACGAAAAGCCTTATAAGGCTGTACTATTAGGTCTACATAAAACAGACCCATCAGTTGTTAAGTCCAGACTTTTAGACATGGGCCTTAAATGTATCGATGTTAAAATTGTTACTAGAGCCTATGCTGGAGCTAGGGACAGTAACAACGAACAAATTATATTCATTGTCTACTTTGAAAAAAAGTCAATCACATTAAGAGAATTAATGCAAAATTACTCAGCCATCAACTACATAAAAGTCAGGTGGGAATACCAAAAACCCAACAAAACAAAACTGACCCAATGTTATAATTGTCAGATGTATGGACACGGTGCCAGCAGATGCAATGTTAAAACATTTTGTGTCCATTGCGCCGGGAATCACAAAACTGAAGAATGCAAGTCAACCATTGTAAAATGTGCTAATTGTAAAGGCCCCCATAAGGCTATGTCCTCTGACTGCCCTAATAGGGAAACATATAAGCAAATAAGGCAACGTGCTCAACCAAAGAGTACCAGACAAAGAAGCCAACAATTCAACAACCAATCAAATTACAACGTTAATTTTCCAAATGCTTTAAATCAGAGCGAAACACCAAATCCATCTAGAACGGGTTATAGCCAACCATTCACCCAAAATAACGATAATAATAATTTGTTCTCTTTAGAAGAATTAAAAAAATATTACGTTTGAATTAATTTCAAATTAAAAAAATGCAGGTCTCGTGAAGAGCAATTCGAGGTTGTTACAAACCTTGCATGCAAATTTTTGTACCAATGAACACCAACATAACGTTATTACAATGGAATGCTCGTAGCATTCGCACTAAAAAAGACGAATTATTCCATTTCTTGGAAAAAACCAATATTGACATTTGTTTACTTTGTGAAACCTGGCTAAATAAAAAAAATTACAATAAAACATGAGAACTTCTACTGCTACATATACGATCGACAACGTGGTGGAGGAGGTGGAGTAGCTATTTTAATTAAAAAACACATTCAGCATCAACTTATACCTCCTATTAACTCAGAACTGATTGAAAACATAGGTGTTAAGGTAAAATCTGGTAATGACTTTATAAATATTTATTTTTGCTATTATCCTGGTGGGTCAACAAACAGGGACCCTAGAAGAAAAACATTTGCGTCAGATATTCGTAAACTAAAGAGCTCAAATAAATACATATTAGGAGGAGATTTTAACGGCAGACAGAGTTATTGGGGATGTCAAAGAAGTAATGGCTGGGGTAACATATTATATGAGAAACTCCAACTAAACCAAACACAAATAGTATTTCCCCACGAATATACTTATATTCCGGCTGATCCAAGTAAACAACCGTCAACTCTAGATTTTTTTCTAACTAACATATCTCAAAATATGTCCGCAGTAAAAGTTATAAATGACTTGAGTTCTGACCACCTACCAATCATTAGTACAATTAATTTAAATTATGAAATGGTAGACAATTTATGCTACGCTTTCAGCAAGGCAAACTGGCCGCATTTTATGAAATTCATAAACAGGAATCTTCCTGTGGCGGATAGCGTTAATGAAATAAACAACAGCTCTCAAATTGACAACATGATAAATGTTTTCAATAATGTAGTAAAAATGGGAATAGATGAAAGTGTGCCCAAACGTAGAATTGCACCAACCTCTAAACCCTTACCAAACAACATAAAAACTATGATACAATTAAGGAACGTATTTAAAAGGAACTGGAAGCGTTACAGAGATATTAATGATCGTCGAGCTATGACACGTTTAAATAAAAATATTACGAATGAAATAAACCACTTCAGAAACCAAACTTGGAATAACATGTTGTCCAATTTGGACAAAGCATCTTCCCCTTTTTGGAAAGTTTCAAAAATGTTAAAGAAGAAATCTAGCAATATTCCAATTTTAAAACACAACAATGTAGTATGTTTCACCCGGCAAGAAAAGGCTGAAATTTTGGCTCACAACTTTAATTTGAACCACTGTATTTCATCAAATTTAAGTGATACTACTACGATTACTGAGGTTAATGGTGTTGCAAACCTTATTCGTAATATTAACCCAATCCCACAAAACTGCCCAGTAGCAAATGGTCGAACTAGTTCTAAAAAGTACTAGTTTTTTTGACTAGTAACTATAAAACTAGTTCTCAAAATAACCATTTGGAACCAGTTGTGAACTAGTTTAATACGATCTATGTAGGGACTGTAAAACAAATTAAAATGCCAGATTTGAAATTCTCATTTTGTTTACATTTGTATAAAACATCAGAGTTTGCAAATAAATAATTAAATTTTTTTGACTGTGAATTGACTTGAGGTGCAAATCAGCTGGTACAGTTCTGGTACCAAAGAGTCACTCCTGAACTAGTTTGATAAATTTCTCATAAGTTTAAGAGTTTTAAAATTCTAGTTTTGTTTACATGTGCTTTTAAATAGTCGTGAGTTTGCGAATAAACACTAATTTTTTTTATTGTGACTAGAAATCATAAACACAAAATATTTTAGATATCATTTTGTAAATGGACCTATCGGTCTCATCTACGTTTTATCAAAGAAAACGCCTTCGTTTTTTATCTATATAATTTAGGTCTTTGCCAACTGGTACAGAACTATTTTCAAAGAGTCACTTCGGAACTGGTTCCGCGAGTGTCACATTAGTACCAGTTTTTCTCCCTATTTTTTGTCCTTAAATTGTAATTTCCAAACTAGTTCTACAACTAGTACCAAAGTGGGAGTTTGGCGACAATTGTCCCCATCCCTATGACATCGTCATGTTAAATTCTACAGTTGTTTGTATGGAGAGGCGGTAGAACTCGTACTAGTTGCCTGGTTCAAATAAACTAGTACATAACTGGTTCTGAACTAGTATTTTTTGCTACTGGGTGTTACTTCACTACTACTGAAAAAGTTGGTGTAATTATAAAAAAATTGGAAAACAAAAAAACTCCAGGTTTAGACGGTATTAATAATAAATGTCTAAAAAATTTACCTAATAAAGGTATCAACTATCTAACGAACATCTTTAATGCTTGCCTTAAATTATGCTACTTTCCCAGTGATTGGAAAATCTCAAAAACCATACCAATACTCAAGCCAAATAAACCTCCTGATTCTCCACTTTCTTATAGACTAATAAGTCTGCTCTCTTCTATAAGTAGAATCTTGGAAAAAATTATTAAGGAAAAGCTTATTAATTTTATCGATGCAAACAATATACTTCCATCGCAACAATTCGGGTTCAGAAGTGAACATAAAAGTCTCAACCCCTACTAAAAATCAGAAAATTAGTTAAAAATAATTTTCAAAACGGCAAATCAACTGGAATGATATTGCTAGACATAAAAGCTGCGTTTGACTCCGTTTGCCATAATGGACTTATTTTTAAATTGAAAAAATTCAACTTTCCAATTGAACTCATAAAAATTATTCAAAACTTTCTTCAAAATAGATCGTTCAGAGTTTACTTGGGTAAAACCTGTTCACAACAAGTAAATATCATTGCAGGAAGTCCACAAGGTTCTTGCCTGTCGCCAGTTCTTTACAACATCTTTACTGCTGACATTCCAACATTTTCCAATTGCATTACGTCTATATTTGCAGATGATACATCAATTCTTAGTTCTGATGTTTATTCAGCTGATATTATTACAAACTTGCAGTCTGCTCTTACTGGGTTGAGTAATTATTTTGATAAATGGAAGATTTTGGTTAACTCTGAAAAAACGCAGGCTATTTATTTTACAAGAAAACGTAAGTCTTGTTTTATACCCCAGAGTTTACCTCGTTTCATGAACCATGATATTCCATGGGAAAACAACGTCAAATACTTGGGCGTAATGCTTGATACAAAGCTTAATTTTAATAATCATATTCCCTATGTAGTGGACAAAATTAACAAAATTATTAGAATAATGTACCCAATTATAAACAGGAAGTCGGAAATGAACATAGACAATAAAAAACTCATAATCAAATCTATATTCCACCCCATAATGTTTCACTGTGCTCCAGTTTTTTACACGTCTGCAAAATGTCATATAAAAAACTCCAAGTAGCACAAAATAAGCTACTTAAAATGATATTTAAACTACCATGGCACTATTCCACCCGACGCCTACATAGTCTCGCTGGCTTCGAACTCGTTCTGGATAAAATCGAAAGATTGACTAAATTTTAACGGAAGATGCCAACTCTCACAACATGTACATATCAATGAACTGATCTCATCATAATTTTATCTACTTTATTTTTTTTTTTCTCATTTTATCTTATACCTCTGCTTCATAAAGGTTTTTGTAAATTTTTTTCCTTCCGTTTAATAATAATGTACATAAATTTCATAAATTAAAAAAATATATTTATATGTAGAAAAGGAACGAAGTTCCTAAACTCTTTGCTTCTAAGTCAAATGTAAATAATATAAATATTATAAGAAATAAATTGAAATTGAAAGAATTCGATAAGACCAGCAATACAGAATACTTATTTTCGGCTTTCGCTACAAAGCCATAATCAGTGTATTTCGTCTTGAGTGCTTAATATTTTAATGATTGTCTACTTATGTGACCGCTGAAAGAAAATCGAATTTCTTATCAACAACTAAACTTAGACTAACATCAACGAAATTTAACAATGTTATTTTTATACTTTGTTATTATTACTCTAGAACAGGGCTGGCAAAACTATGACACGCGTGTCAGTAGTGGCACGCGAGTGGATTTTAGGTGGCACGCGACGTTTTGTTGGATATTTTCAAAAAATTTAAACTATTAGAAGACCGGCAAAAAATTCAGTTAAATGTTAAATTTCGTAACAAAAATGTGTGATTTAACTCTATAATGGTGAAATTATTCATATAGCTTGTAAATCGTCTTTTAAAATTAATAAAACTCTGTATTACCATCATATTTTGTTTAAAGAAATATGGTTAATAAAGAACTCGCGAATTCGATTATCAGAAAATTCTGGGAAAATTTCTACAATTCTAGATTGAAAGAAGTTTAAATGTTTCGATGAGAAAATGCCTCATATTTGGAGAAATAAAAGAACCAGAAAATTTCACAAAAATGGAAAACAACTTGTAATAAAATTGGATCTAAAAAATTAAGTTTTTTTAAAGGGAAAATAGGTCCTACGAAATGACCCACAATGAAATAAATGCTGAAAACAAGTTTCATAATGAAATAACCTCCTTTTTGGAATTCGAAATTGGGTTTGATCTCTGTTCAAATCCATAATATGCGCTTTTTATTCATTATTATGATGATAACAAGCGCGCGATTTATTTTAACAAAATCAAATTTTTCAACTAGTTTCTAACGTACTTAAATAATTAATGGCGCCCAATAATTTAACTTTTTTTTAACAAAATGGAATAACCACCAAAAATGTAATAACCCCAAAAAAATGAAAAGGCAATAATGTTCAAACTGTTTTAATTTTATTTCATTGGGGATTTTTTTCATAATGAAATAATCTCAATATTTAATGACTAAATAAACAACCAAAAATTAAATTACCGTCGAACATTTTTACGTCATTTCTTGGATGTTATTTAATTTTTCCCTTTGGAGTTATTTCATGGGGGTTATCCATAGCGCTGATAAATATGTATATCTGCGATGATATTTTCAAGAGAAATTTTCCTAATTTTAAAGATTTTTAAAAAATGACTTATAAGACAACTAAAATTAAGGTGGCACGCGAGAAACTTTTACAAAAAAAATTTGTCTGTTTCTGGCACGCAGCGAAAAAAGTCTTGCCACCCCTGCTCTAGAACATTCATTTACTTAAAAATAAGAGATCAACTAAATATTCTCCAATTCAAAATTACTTTACTTTTTTCATATTTGACTTGGACATAAAAATAGGACACTTGCAATAATTGTCAAAATTTTACTCGATGCACTTAGTAATAATTTTCTTTTCATAATTTGCGTTTGAAATAAATTAATAATTTTCTAATTGTACCAATATGGGACGTGGAAAACATTGTAATCCAGAAAAACGAAGACTTATATCTCAATTCTACACGAGATGAAATCTCCAACTGAAATTGCTAAAATACTAGTGTTCGTGAAATATGGTATACAATGCTATTCGTCTATGTGATGCCGACAAGAAATATCATACGCAAAATAAAGAACGTAAGCCAATCCGTCGTAAAACTACAAATTATATGGACAGGACTGTAGTACGCAAAAGCAAACTCAACCCTTTTATGTCCTTCCGTCAAATAAATAATGAAATCAGGGAAAAATTCAACGTACAAGTGTCAGACAGGTTAGTAAGAAGAAGACTGAATGAAGCAAACTTATTTGGACGAATAAGTAGAAAGAAGCCTCTTCTTTCAAGAAAAAATAATAAGAAACGTATTTCAATTTCAATTCAATTTATTTCTTATAATATTTATATTATTTACATTTGACTTAGAAGCAAAGAGTTTAGGAACTTCGTTCCTTTTCTACTTAGATATACATATAAATATATTTTTTTAATTTATGAAATTTATGTACATTATTATTAAACGGAAGGAAAAAAATTTACAAAAACCTTTATGAAGCAGATATATAAGATAAAAATGAGAAAAAAAAATAAAGTAGATAAAATTATGATGAGATCAGTTCATTGATATGTACATGTTGTGAGAGTTGGCATCTTCCATTAAAATTTAGAGTCAATCTTTCGATTTTATCCAGAACGAGTTCGAAGCCAGCGAGACTATGTAGGCGTTGGGTGGAATAGTGCCATGGTATCATTTTATATATCATTTTAAGTAGCTTATTTTGTGCTACTTGGAGTTTTTTATATGACATTTTGCAGACGTGTAAAAAACTGGAGCACAGTGAAACATTATGGGGTGGAATATAGATTTGATGATGAGTTTTTTATTGTCTATGTTCATTTCCGACTTCCTGTTTATAATTGGGTACATTATTCTAATAATTTTGTTAATTTTGTTCACTACATAGGGAATATGATTATTAAAATTAAGCTTTGTATCAAGCATTACGCCCAAGTATTTGACGTTGTTTTCCCATGGAATATCATGGTTCATGAAACGAGGTAAACTCTGGGGTGTAAAACAAGACTTACGTTTTCTTGTAAAATAAATAGCCTGCGTTTTTTCAGAGTTAACCAAAATCTTCCATTTATCAAAATAATTACTCAACCCAGTGGGAGCAGACTGCAAGTTTGTGATAATATCAGCTGAATAAACATCAGAACTAAGAATTGATGTATCATCTGCAAATATAGACGTAATGCAAATGGAAAATGTTGGAATGTCAGCAGTAAAGATGTTGTAAAGAACTGGCGACAGGCAAGAACCTTGTGGACTTCCTGCAATGATATTTACTTGTTGTGAACAGGTTTTACCCAAGTAAACTCTGAACGATCTATTTTGAAGAAAGTTTTGAATAATTTTTATGAGTTCAATTGGAAAGTTGAATTTTTTCAATTAAAAAATAAGTCCATTATGGCAAACGGAGTCAAACGCAGCTTTTATGTCTAGCAATATCATTCCAGTTGATTTGCCGTTTTGAAAATTATTTTTAACTAATTTTCTGATTTTTAGTAGGGGTTGAGACTTATTATGTTCACTTCTGAACCCGAATTGTTGCGATGGAAGTATATTGTTTGCATCGATAAAATTAATAAGCTTTTCCTTAATAATTTTTTCCAAGATTTTACTTATAGAAGAGAGCAGACTTATTGGTCTATAAGAAAGTGGAGAATCAGGAGGTTTATTTGGCTTGAGTATTGGTATGGTTTTTGAGATTTTCCAATCACTGGGAAAGTAGCATAATTTAAGGCAAGCATTAAAGATGTTCGTTAGATAGTTGATACCTTTATTAGGTAAATTTTTTAGACATTTATTATTAATACCGTCTAAACCTGGAGTTTTTTTGTTTTCCAATTTTTTTATAATTACACCAACTTTTTCAGGAGTAAGACGCGTATTGATTTTGCCAAAACCCACAAAGGAAATGAGTTGTCCTTTTTGAAAAATGTGCTTTGGAGCGATGAAACGAAGATAAATCGTGTCGGACCAGATGGTAGAACATTTGTACACCGCCAAAAAAAACAGGCTTTAAACATTAAGTACACTCAGAAGACCTTGAAACACGGTGGGGGTAATATTATGGTATGGGGGGCTTTTTCCTGGCGTGGTGTTGGGCCTATCGCAAAATTAGAGGACAAAATGGACAGGTTTCAATTTTTGGGCATTCTTAAGAATGTTATGGAGCCATTTGCCTATGCCAGTTAAGTGGACATTTATGCAAGACAATGATCCGAAACATTCGTCGAACATAGTTAAGGATTGGTTTATACAAGAACAAATTAAGGTTTTGGACTGGCCAGCCCAAAGTCCGGACCATAATGCAATAGAAAATCTATGGAATGATGTAAAAACAAGTTTCGCAAAACAATTACAAAAATTCCACCGAACTTTGGGCTGGTATTGAAGAAGCCTGGTATTCTATACCAAAAGAAAGATGCCAGGGGGGTAACCGCGTAACTCGATTTGAAAAAAAATTTTCGAATTCGTAAATCTTGCAAATATTGTTAAAAATATAATTCTGTATAAAAATTCTACTTTTCAATTTATTTTTATCCTAAACCTTGTACACTACACATAAAAATTCAAAAAGTAAGATTTTTGCTAAAACTTTTTTATTTACGAAAGGTACAAAATTTACGAATTCGAAAATTTTTTTGCGAATCGAGTTACACGGTAACCCCCCAGAGATTAGTTGAGAGTATGCAAAGAAGATGCGAAGCGGTTATTGATAATAATGGATACAGCACAAAATATTTGTGTAATATTAACGCTAAAAAATAATAATGGTTTTAAAAACCCAAAAAATGTACGATTTTTTGTAAAAATATAAAAGGTATTTTTATTAGTTTATACATATTTACCAATATATATAAAATAGTTGAAGGATTTTTATTTAAATAAAGAATGAATTACAATCATCAATAATAACACTTCCCGTATATGAAATACAAAATTTTATTTTTGTTTTATTTTTCAAAATAAATAATTATGTTTCTTAACACATAAAAGTGTCCTATTTCCATGTCCATAGCTGTATATGTTAAGGAGTCTTTGTAATTTAGGTTAATGGGCTCTATGTGCTTTAAAATTGAAAATAATTAAATAAACTTATTTTGTTTTAGAAATTCGTAAATATTGTTATGCCAAAATTTAACAAAAAGGTGGCATGACTTTCTTAGTAAATATATTTATTCACTATTCACTAGGGTATTCAATCGATTAATCGTTATTCGATTAATTCGATTTTTGAAAAAAATTGTTCGAATAATTTACAATGTCCAAATTCCGAATAACGAATAATTCGAATAATTTCATACGATTAATCGATTAATCGAAATTGGTAGAAAATTACAAAAATTTTTTAAAAAATATAAAATTTTTATTAAAGTAAATGTGCTAAAATCTCAAAACTATTTTACCTTTCCGGATTTCATTCTAGCCTAAGAAAATAATTAAAGAACGACCTTTTAGAATTTCTAGAAAGATTTATTAGCTTCAACTCAATGAGAATTTCATGTTTTCAAGTAGGAGCATTAATAAACATCTTAAGTCCCAAAGAAAAAACAACATAAAATTATCACAGTTTGCTTGGTCATCTTCCAGATTACTAATCTGTTGTTGTGACTTATTTAGCAAAGTAATGGTATCTATTTATGTATAATTTTTTAATTTTTTTTTCGTTTAATGATATAAACGAAAGCATTAATAATTATTGTAATTAATAATTATAATTAATACTCAATGTAATAAAGCTTGTTTACTCTAAATTAATAAAATAAAATAAAGGGATGGAGTTACGGAAACGTAGAGGGAAAATCAATTCTCAACAGAATTCTCAACAGAAGAATTAATTAATGTACGGGGTCTTTAACTCATTGTAGTGTGGTTCTCTCCGATTTGGATAAAATTTTAATTTATGAAAGAAGGGACAGAAAAAATAAAAAGATGACAAAATCTGATCTCAATAATTAAATTTTTTTTATTTTTATTCAGAAGAGTTACTGAATTTATTTTTGTTCCTTTTTGTAAATAAAATTGTTAAAAACACAAGTATTTTACAGAAATTTTTTTCGATTAATCGATTAATTTTAAAATTTTGTTCGATTAACCGGTTAAGAAAAAAACACGAATAATTATTTGCACGATTAATCGATTAAAATAAAAAGCCGATTAATTGAATCCCCTACTATTCACCCTTAACGCTATTCAAAGAAGCTGTATATTGGAAAATCCTGTTCTTTTTTTCTGGACTCTTCTCGGATTTAAGACATTTTTCATATAAATATTAAATTATTTAAAAAAGTGCTGAAAATTGTAATATTTCTAAAAAAGTGCTAAACTAGCACCTATTGTAATATTTCTAAAAAAGTGCTAACTCACCAAAAAAAAGTGCTAGATCTAGCACCTAAAGTATATTTTTGTAAAACAAAAAAGATTTTATATAAAAAATGCACACAAACATTTCGTAAATTTCTTATATTTTAAGAAAGATATTTGTGGTGCGAAACGATGAATTTCTTTTGTAAAACATAAAAATATTTTGTAAAACATCCAACACACTTTCCATGTTAGAAATTATCTTTATAAGCAAAAACTTACCTTAAATCATGCAATTTTGCTAATTTTTCATCTTCAGTAGCATCATTTTCCTCAGTATCATTACTATGACTAGCCGCTAAAGCCGCGCGACTAGTTGTTGGCATCTCAGCAATGATAGCACTAGATAGAGAACCACCAGCAGCGCCTTTACTGCCGCTACTGCCACTAGCTAAACTACCACCAATAGCACGTGGTGGTGAAGCAGTGGCACCACCATCACCATACGTACTACTACGTCCTGAAGTTCCTCCAAATGATTCAACACCGCTACCACCACTTTCTGAACCACCACTACCCACTGGCTCAGCGGGTGAAGTGCGTAGGGTTGAACCATCAGTAGCAACATTAGAACCTTCGTCATCAGAACCAGCAGCAGAAGAGGCTGCAGCACCTCCTCCACCACCACCACTACCGCTACTGCCGCCGCCTACAGCAACGGCATGTAATTGTTGTTGAGCATGCTGTAATTGAGCAGCAGCATTACGCATACCTTGAAGATTAGATAGACCGTGTTGTAAATGTTGTAAACCTGGTTCTTCCCCAGGCCCATCATGCTGTTGTAGACTAAGAGCTATTGCAATATCCATAATAGCTTCATCGTCAGCATCTTGCTGTAAACCAAGCAGCTGTGGAAAACCACTACCCATAAAAGCTTCTAAGTGATCTACCATAACATTGGGATCATTAGCAACCGCACCGGAAACTGCAACATATTCTGAACTGCCAGTACGTTGTACCGAAGATGGGGGTGAAGAAGAGCCTCCTCCACCTACAGCAGCTACAATAGGATTTACAATTCCAGCAGCCTCATCTAAAGCATCTTCTTCACTACTGCGCACCGAACCAGCAACTGTTGCTACTACCGAAGTTGCTGTCGACAGTGCGGGTGGTGTTGGTGTCGAACATACAGGTGGTGTTATTATAGCCACTTTACGTCTCTTTGCTCGGGGACTCAATAGCAAAATTATAGCTTCTTTAGCACTGTGCGATATAATAGTCGATTCATTTTTCAATAGTGCTATAAACATTACAGTAACACGCTCTACTTGCGTTACATCGGCTAAAGCAAATGCATGCATTATTTCCACTAAACAATGTACTATAGTTTCGGTATGTGATAGACCTTGTCTAACCATCGATTTTGGTTCATCTATTTCGGGTGTTATTTCATAAAGTTTTTCAACAAATTCCATTAAATCTGAGATAATTTCGAATTTATTATCTATGCAAATTTTAGCTAAACTTTGTGGTCTGGCTGTAGCAATTCCACGTACAATTAAAACTAAACGATAAAACGCTTCCGGATCGATATCCCTTAAACTGTCACGACAGCCAAGTTTTGTTTTTAAAGACTGTAAAGGAAATAAATTTTGAAAAAAGTTATTTTACATTTCAAATGGGGAAACGCCTTCATATTATTCCAATTGTTTATTTGATATTTCGTCCAAATATTTAGTCGGTTGCAAGAATATTTTTACATTGAATATTTTTGGGTACTTTATAATATGTGAGTTCCCGTATGTTACCGCGGTAACCCAAAACAGCTAAAACAACAATTTACACGTAATTTTGAGTACGGGAACACTTTTGGGATAGTTTGGGTAACCGCGGTAAAGTGCGGGAACAGACATAATGTATCAAAATAGTTTTCTGGTAATTATTTCCGACATTTCGTTTTAAGATAAGTGTTCAAGTAATGGAGTAAAGTGGGAATTGCTGCTTAAAGTGGAAAATGTCGGATAAATTGAGAATTGTCGGGTATTGTGGGATATGTTAGTTAAATGTATGTTTTTGAAAGTGCGAAAGGCGAAAGGAAAGAATGTTGAAATAATATGTATTTATCTTTGTGATATTAAAGCTTTTTATGGAAATTGATTCTTGGCATTCACTATGATTGTATTTTGGTTCTTTTTTAAAATCTTGTAAAATTTGTAATGCTTTATTTTATGTGATCTCATATACATATGTACTTATAATTTGTTTACCTATATTGCGATTTATTATATACTGTAATAATTAACTTTAATTTTATATAGAAGTTTGTTATTTAGTTAGTAGCTTTAATTAACCATATAAGGCCCTAAGGGCTCGGTTATGTAATAGAAGAATTAATAAAAAAAAAAAAATTGGGGATTTATATGAAATGTTTTTAGCCTACAACAAGTTTTTAAACCGTATCCCATCAATTTATAATAATGGTCGATGAAAAATCAGAGTTTTTCTATACATACAGTTATAATGAGTCCTTCAAACATAAACATTTTCAAAAATAGTAATGTCTAACATTACGACACTTCCTATTTTAGCCCATGTCACCTCACATATTTGTTTAAAAATTATAAACTCTAAAGACAATTTTTAATGAAATATACCGCAGCCTAAACTGGTATCAGTAAAACTCACCTGTAATTCAGTATTGACATACACCAACATTTCATAATCTTTGTAATTATGATACGACTGACGGTTACCAAACAAAGTTGCTAAAACATATCTGGATTGTGCCTGTACTTGATTGGCTGTGGGTAGTAAAAGTAATGAAGTAGCAGTTTTAGTAGCTTTTTGTTTAATAGTTGCCGATAGCGAAGACGTAGTATTAGAAGAGCTCTGGCCTAAGAGACTCAGTGAACAATCTAAAACCTCTAAAAGCATGGTAACCATTTTGTCTAGTTGTGTTATGGAATTATAACCCTCATACGTAGTAGTTGAAGAAGCTATAGCCCCATATGCTGTCGTGGAAGTACCATTAGCAGCAACATTTGTAGTGCCAGAAGCGGCCACATCATCTGTATCGTCTGGCCAACCAACAAGATCTTTAGATTTACCATATACCTCTATGGAATCTAACATGCTTACATTTTCGGGATCTCTTGATTTACCAAAAACAACCTTTAAACATTTATCTGATTGTAGTATCTCCTCTCTTGTCAGCGGAATATCAAACCATCTGGCCCTGCGAACTTGTGTTGGTATAGTTCTGCCCAATATGGTAACACTTTGAGGTGTACGATGTGGATCTTGAGTGCCAAGCAAAACACGTATACCCACTATAACCATATTGGGATCATTATTATAGACTTCCAATGTAAATCCTGTAGATTTCGTTGAAGCCACAAACATACCAGTGGAAAAAAGTCTAGTTTTCAATTTTTGCTTATTGTAGATTTGTAATAAATCATTTCCGCCAAAATCTACATCGGGCAACATAGTGCAATGTTCAAAGAAATCGATAGGGAATATGGGTGAACCATTGGGTCCTACGGTTTTTTGCTGATGTGATGATTTACGTTTAGATTTTTTGGTAATTCCACCGGCCGTCGTAGAAGATCTACTATTTAAACTGGAGGTATACAATTGATTGCTCAGTGGTTGTACTTGTGGTGACAACCAAAATGAAGTGGATTCGTGATGAGCTGTAAATATACGAAGACTACCATCTTCACAGAGCAAAATTAAAGTTGTCTTCTCAACTCCAACCACTGTATGCCTTATAGCAACCATATCCATTATACGTGATTTAGAAGATTGTGCTTTTATTTCTTGCATTATAATGCGGTCAGGTGTAAACATAAATATTACAGGATTATTAGAGGTATGCATCATGGCACATATTAAACCAGGATGACCGGCTATTTCAGTCCATTGGCATAAGGGTTGTGGTGGACCCTTTGAGGAATTTTTCGATGCTGGCGAAGTTTGAAGATGTGTTATACATTTCACACCCTTATTTACATCCGTTAAGGGAGCTACAAAACTTCTGCCTACGGAATAGCTAAAGAATAATAATTGCAGAGTGTGTGAATAGTAGATAGAGACACCACCTCCTCCAACTTGACCATTGACGTCTTTTATTTGAGTATGATTTAATTCCAAAGTATTGGTTACATAAAAGTCACCATGTTTTGCCAAAGATTGATCGTCCAATTTTTGATAGTATATATAACCGGAAGAGGCTATAATCAACATATAGTAGACACCATCTTGATAGACAAAGCAACAATCTCTTATTTTCCCCACGGCTACTAAAAAGTAATATTTTGGTGAATATGCATCTTCCGACAACTCATAAATTTTAACATAATCTGCCGTGACTAAAGCCAACATAGTTTGAGAGCCTGGCAGCCATAAAGCCTTTTTAATAAAATTACCATTTTCTAGTTGGGGAGTCAAAACAATATGATCACTGGTAGCTGCCGTGGTAGTAAAAGTTAAAATATGACATTCTTTTAAACCACACACGGCTAAACAATCTTCATTTGCTGGATTTGCCGTAAGTGATAAAACCGTGCAGGGTATAGGAGCCGATGATAATTGAGTTAGTGTCAATTTCCTTTTAGCCGCATCAGCTTGCTTTAATAAAGCCGACAATTGTAATATGGTAACTTTCCCCTTTTCATGTGACACTGCCAAATGTTGTCGTTTGCCATGCGGCGATGACAGACAACATAAAGCAACTCTACGTATTAGACCCGAAGATAACAATTGTTTTATTGTTTGTCCTTGATCTCCCGAATAACTCATACGTACATTTTCAAAGGCCCCCTCTTGAGAACCTAATGTTGGTTGCATTATTTGATCGGTATGTTGGAAAGTTTGTTCACCCATATGAAGACGCAAGAGAGCAGCCTTAGCACGTTTATGGCAGCCAACTATTGAGAATAAATCACAATTATCTTTAATGGCTGGCATTAGAACATCAAAGAAGTCCAAAATACATCTAACTATAATAGTCCATTGTTCGGAATTTTGTAGTGAATCCTTAGACGACTCCAATAGTTTAGATAACATGGAAATACGTTCACTAGTTAGAGATGAAGCAGTAGGGAAATTGGTAGTTTGTGCTAATGAAGTGGAACCCATTCCCGTTGTCATGTTATGTGTTTGTTGTGTTTGACAAGTTTGTGAGGGTGGTGTTTGAGATCGTTTTGATTGTTGCATATTGTTGGCAGAATTATAGTTAGCACTCGTCGACCCGGTATATTCATTTTGTTGGATACGATTGTCTAAACCAGAGAGACCTGTTGTTAAACGTCTTCTTAAAGCCTGACATGAACCATCTTCTTTGGCACCACAATCACAAAAGAAATTACCATATTTGGCATAACTAACATCATGCCCCTTATGGCATACCCGGGCACATACCGAGCACACGCCTACGGTATTGACCATATTACAAGTATGACAATGATACCAGTGTTGATTCATAAATTCCTTTTGAGTTAATGAAAATGTACATAATTTATTATTCAAACTATCTTCATCGGAATCTTCTACAAACGAGTCTTCCCCCTCTCCCTGCTGATCATTAGCCAAATCATCCATCAGATCTTCCAAGTCCGTTTGAATATCATCATCCCATGGAGGTTGTTGTTGATGTTTGCTGCCACGATAGCCTAAACTTTGTAAAAGTTCATGTAGATATTTTAGTAAAGAATTTATATTTTCCAGTAAACTGGAGGGCATAATCAGGGAAGAGGTAAGAGTTTGAGTTTTTTCCAATACTTGAAATTCAGTGATCTCTAACCACATTATAGTATTTTTAAATAGAGTGCTATGTCCCTTACCCTGCGCACAGTCGGCCAAACAAATCATAATTTGTAAAATATCTGAAAAATCATTAGTTTCATGTGATGCAGGTGTTATCAGTAATTGACCCAATTCTAAAAGAGATTGGAATAATAACTTGGCCACGCCATTAGGACCACCTTTGCCATCTTGTACTATGTATTTAATAACTTTTAATAATAATAAACCATTACGTTCTGTTTGTTGTACTGACATTAGTTGATCATCTTGTGTAGACATGGCTTCTGATTGATTTGTAGCCATAAAACTATTACCAGCCGTAGGGGGTTGAGGCCATAAACTCAAAGATTGACCCGTCTGAAGGCTACTTTGTTGTCCACCGGCTGCCGGTTGTGTAGCATTACCTGTTGCATTGTCATCATCTATATCCATGGCCTCAGCGTTATCTAAGGCTGACGACTGATTACCCAACTGTTCGGATAAACTGGGTATAGCTGAATTGGTAGCCATATTAGTGGGAGTTTGAGCATTACTAGAAGGTGTACTAGATGCTGTAGCTCCTCCCTGAGCTCCTGCTGTATTAGTTGTTGGCAATTTTTCAATTTGTGTATCCAACTGTTGTGAAGAATTTTGTGTCGTCTGTGGTCCATAGATGATATGCTTTAACCATGACTTGAGTTTTTGTTCTTCCACATTAGCCAACTCGGCGAAACATTGTGTTAATTCCTCCAAAGGAAACAATGACTCTTGTTGTTGGGAAATTTGGAATAATTCCTCTATGAATTGTAATAGTTTTCTGGCATATAGCATTGATAAATTTGTGCCAGTAAATGATAACAGTAGATCTACCAAACTATTTGGCCGGTTATTTTCATCGGTAGTTTTTTGTGTAAAGAATTGTCGTATTGCCTTAACACCCATAGGTACTCCCAACATTTCTGTCATTGATTTAATAATCGCAAATAGCAATGACTCATTAAATATAACACTATGATTGGTAGAACTTGTAGAATTCCTCATTTCTTCTGCATATTCCATTAAGAAACAATAGTTGTGTTTGAAGATATATTTGCACAACATTAATTGTTGTTGTTCATGACCTTGATCGACACCCATCATTAGAATCTGTAGACAATTTTCACTTATATCGAAGACATATTCCATACGAGGATCCATTAACATTTCAATAATAATGGGTTTTAGTTCACTTTCCACAAATGTTTTACAGGCCACATCTTGTTGCCATTGTGGACTATTGGTCAGCAGTAAATTCATTAATTGCATTAAACTTTTTAGACAATGTTTAAAGGAATTTAAGGTTGAGTAATAATTTTCGTGTGTCAATTCAGTTATATGAGCCTCTATTACGGTCAATGTATATTCCTCTACCGGATATTGTTGTGTAGTCGAGGAAGAGTTGTTTGAGAACACCGATTCCGAGACAGGCAAACAATCTATCCAATCGCCAGTTATGACTTCTTTATTTTTATTGTCCAACAATTTAAGAAATTGTTCTCTTATTTCTAAACAATAGACATCTTTTGAATTGGCAATGCTTAATATACATTCCAATATATTAGGGGGTGTAACATTAGCCAAAGGTAATATTTGCACCATTTTATGTCGTACAATGTCACGTAATATTTTAAAAGTGGTAACCAGCACTTGTAGTAATTCTTTACTGGAATGTTGTCTTTCTTGTAAAGCAACTGAGTTATTGCCGCCATCAATTTTTTGATCATTGGTATCGAATACGGCCACAGCATATGATTCATCTGTATTTGAACCAGCCGATATAGGAGAATTTGCTGTAGTGGGTGATGCTACGACAGCATTGCTAGAAGAAGAAGCTCGTTGTGGTTTAATGCCTTCTTTTTCAGCCCTTTCTATAGCATACATATGCGATAATAGAGCATCCAATAATATAATATGCGATAAAGGAGGATTAGCTGAAATTAATATAGAATTATTATTAATTATATTTTATTTGTGACAACCTTCCCGCACTTACTTTTATTAATATTCTCATTGCAGGCTTCGATACCCATAATGGTTTGTTTCAAACTAAAACGTACATCACTTACACGCTCGGATACGGTATTCCATAATGTTTCAGCAAATTGTGTATACATGCCCTGTTTTATTAAACTGTTCACTATTAAATAGTGTGTTGTTGGACAACGTATAGACCATAGCAACGAATGTAAATTGGGTTTTTTTACTATTTGCAATTGTTCAACATGTGTCGTTGAGGGTGGTAATCCCAAAAGTAGTTTCAAACATATACCAAAACAATAGCGTATAGCACAAAGTGTATGTGTACTATCTCGGGAATGCCAAGATAAAGTCATATCTGTAATACTAAGTATGTCGATGAGAGCATCTACTAATAAGGGATATTTAAGTTTATCCGGTGTGCACAGTATAAAGTTCCAAGCTAAACCATCCAATTTAAATTCTTGTTGTAATGCTGATGTACTTGATTCATTAACGATGGTTAAAGAATAAAAAGTTGGACGGACATCTAAAAAGAAATGTGGAAGTCAAATGACGATTAACGATTTTTATCATCTCACAGACACTCCTAGAGGCTTTGTTGCATTGAATATACAAGTTTATTAAAATTTCAAATAAAATTGAATAAAAAAAAAAAGATTTAAAATTTTGGGGGAAAAAAATCGATAAAATTTAAATTGTGCAAAAATAGTGTTTTTTTTATTTTTCACGTACAGCTAACGTTCTAGCAAACAGATCAAGGTACATACCCAGGTAGAAATTGCCGACGTTGCAACAAAAATTGTACTGGGAGAGCACTGTTTTTTACGAAATGCCGGTATTACTTAAAACGTGCTTTGCCAATACTGTTTTGTGAAAATTAACGAGCTTTTTTTAATTTATTAAAATTAACAATTTTATAAATATTACGTATTTTTACATATATAACACATTATTTATGTAAGAGAGCCATATCCATTCTTTTCTTGTGAAGTTTCGAAAAAATACATCAAAAATCTGTGATGTGCACTAAAAGGACAGTAAAGTACTAGCAATCTACTAAATTTTATATTAAATGTAGTATTTAGTATGTACATACTGTGATAATACCAAAAAAAATTAAATCCGCCATCGTTGAGAAATAACTACGACCAAGCGTTTATTGCTGTTATCATTTCGACAACATGTCAGTACAGTGAAAGTTTCCAGAGCATGTACTACCGTCTCCAATACCGGGCCGACATTGTGCCGTTTTTATTTTTCTACCTGGGTAGTAGACCTGGCGTTAAACACTTGAATGTGGGTAGCGATAAAAATATGCGATTTGATGTAGCAAATTTTCAGGCTGATCGGATGGTGCCAACCCGTGCCACAATGAGGTCAAAGGTCAAAATTTTGAAAAACCACCCAAATACTTTTTTTTTGCATTTTATAAATTTTTGTAATAAGAAATACTGTAAATATAATGTTTTTTCTTTAATTTTTATTTAATAGGCCTATTATTTTTATTTTAAATCATTGAAGATTTTGTATAGACTTGGGAAGTCCTTACGGTAGCCCTCTACAATGTGTAACAAGTACTGTTTATCGTCTTCGTTGTGTGTTAAGCATCTGTTATAGTCAGTTATTAGTTTGACTTTTCTTTCGGCGGCATCATTCACAACAGTAATGCATTTTACGATTTGTCCCCCTTTACAAAATGCTTCGCTCTTAGGCCAGTTTGACGGAACAAAGCGTAAGAAATCCGTAAAAATTTCCAGACGAGAAAACATTTTTTTTGTTTTAGGAGTTACAAAAGAGCTTAAATCCTTGGATGTGAATAATTGTAATTCATCAACGCTTGCACACACTTTTTTAGAAGGGAAAATATCAACATCATCACCGACATGATTGTCTTCATCGGAATCTATTTGCAACGCCAAAACCATCTTTTCCTTTATTTTTGAGTCTACATGTGGATCAAAAAAGGCAAGTGCAACTGCTTCCTCTGATAAATACCACAGGTGGTTCCGAATTTTTTCCAAAAGCACTGTAGATATTTTTTTATCAAAATACCCAATAATCCCCTTTATTAGTAGCATATCTCTATTTGGCGCTTCAACTGCATTTGCGGTTCTAAACCAGTATGGTATGTAGAGACTTACTAAAAAAATGCACGTATTACGAATTCCATTCAACTGACTCGCAGACATTTTAAAGTGCTCGTTAAAAATATACATTTTGAGACAATAGATGGCCTTGGACATGAATCTTGCATGAGATGTCGCTCCAGGTGCACGAAATGTGAAATTGGGAATGCTACCACCAAGAAAAATAAATGTAAGTTGTAAGAGTTCTCTATAATCATGCCGAATGTGGACTTTCGCTAAATATTCAAGACAAAAGTGTTTCCTTGTTTCGCGTTCCTTGACAGATATGACACTCAAAAGTTGTTCATCCTGCATACAAGTGCTGTACCCCTTTGAATTTAGTGTGCTCCATTCCCGTGCAAAACGTTCAAAAATCGCCACCTCTGGACCACTTGATTTTCCGAAATTGATTTCAAATACAGCTCTTAAGAGAATTTCTGCAATATGGTGGCGACATGGTAACCACAATAAGCTGCGTTCCAGTTTGCGTTCCAATAAAGTTCCAGCACCACTATGAGACAGTATTTGCAGCAGTTGTATCGAAACATATCATTTCTAATGAATTCAGCATATTCATTTTTAACAAATAGTCGTAGACTGATTGAGCGACTACAGCACCAGTTCCATCTTCAATGAGGGGGATAGCTAATAATTTTTCAACGTTCTCCGACGTGAGCACAATAGCCAAGCGATCAACTTTATTTTTTCCAGCAATTGCGGGAAGTAGCTTTCCGTCCCAATGCAAAACAAATGTTTCAGGTAACTAAAAAAATCTTAAGCTCAAAGCAAAATTTATAACTTGGTCAAAATAAAAAAACTTACCTTGAAATTTTCAACAATTTCTTTGCCATGACACCGACGATATTTTTTACGTTGTTCACGCAAACTTGTGCAATTCAGGACAAGATCCTCAATATTGTGACCCAACGCTTTGGCATTTGCACTGATAAAGTGTATAGCTAATGGAGATGACATATTGCCAGCATCCATACAAGCCAGCATTCTGTCGTCAATAAAATTCTTTTTTCCACGTTTTCGAATTGGCTTACTGGAGCAACTTGGAATGTTGTCAGTCTGTTCTACATCCATCGCCTGCACATCATCTCCCGAATCATCACTCTCAAATTCAACATGTTCCATAGTCAAGTCTACACATGAAATTAAGTGAACAGCAAAAAAATAATTGACACTTTGCTTCCAAATACTACATAATAATTACCTGAAGTGCCTTTTCTTTTTTCATAATTTTCTTTTCGACGTTTTTCATCTTCCAATCTTTGTGCCTTTCTTTTTTCTTTATTTGTGACATTTTGATCGACACAAGTCATGCTACCAACACGCCCATTTTCTCGCTGCTTTATTAAGAAGTCTCTATCTTCCTGTATACTTATAAGCTTCAGAGCGTCAACGTGGGCAATGTCAAATAAATTGTTTAAATTTTCCTTAAAGTAATTTTCTTTTTTGCGATGACTTGGGAACGGAGATTTACATACTATTTGGACTGTTCTCCACTCTTCATAAAGTTTAATGACTTTTGCAGCACATGTTCTTTGATCTGGCGTTGGGATTCTAGCTTTTTCCCAAAAAGGCAATATTTCATTTAACACTAATCTTGCACTTTCTTTAACTGTTTTCTTTTCACAACGCACATTATAAAATAAAACACTGAAGCACTTGCTGCTTTGATGGTAATTTCACACCAACTATTTTAGGTACACATTTACCAATCAAGTATACATTTGTGTCAGCAGATCGAAGCCGTTCCAACGATAAATTTTTCTTCTGAGCCATGGAATTACGTAAAGTTACACAATATTTTATTTTACACTAAACTTCACTTTTCTCAACAATATATAAATTCGCAATGACAAAATTTTACATATTCATATCAACAGCATTGCTATGTGCTCAGTAGCAGAGCGGAAAAAACGGTACTTTTAGACAAAAATGCAGTTGACGACAGCTCAAAGCTAGGAATATTGAGGATGTTTAAAAAACAGCGACGAAAAAAAAAATTTACCGTTTTTTCAATAATAAATGTTGGTAGAAATACATATCGTTACCTGAAATGCAAAAGGGCGTAACAAACATATTCATTATTTTACAAGAAAAGCAAAAAAAAAACTTTCCGACATTTTACGAAATTAAGTAATGAAATCAAAAGTTTTTATTGTAGAAGGCTATAATTTTGCGGAGAAAGGAAGCTTAATTATGTGCTTCATAATCAATGAAAAAAAATTAAAATTTTCTACAGTAAAACCAAATTAAGAAGAAGAGCGAAAAGTTGGTTGTTTAGAATTTCGCTTATAAAATCTTTATTTATGATATCAGAAAGCAAAAAAATTGTGAGGACACGTAGTTTAATGTCGTGCACCATAATCAGTCAAAAACTTACACCTCATTCCATTTCAGGTAACGATATATATTGTAAGCATATTTTGAATTCTATATTTTTTTCTTACTATAATAGCAGAAACACCATACATTTTTACAACTGAGAGCTTTAATAATACTATAATGCATACATATATTTGTTTTTGCTTCTGGTGCCATTATATACTTAAGCATTAATACTACTATTAACTAATTTACAAGTTATAAATGATATTCTAATTTAAAGAAGTTTTATTTTTGGTATTTCTTAATAAAAAAAATTATAAAATGCAAAAAAAAATAGAGTATTTTGGTGGTTTTTTAAAATTTTGACCTTTGACCTCATTGTGGCACGGGTTGGCACCATCCGATCAACCTAAAAATTTGCTACATCAATTTTGGCATCAAATCGCATATTTTCATCGCTACCCACAATCAAAATTCCAAAATATAAAAAACCCCATATTAGCTACGCCAGGTCTACTGGGTAGCTATATATAAAAAAGTCCATGGATTTCTATTACTTCAAAATTTTAAAAATATTTGTTTTGGTAAATTCAGTTTAATTTTGAATTACACCTGCGGCCATCCATTCTACTAATTTCTGTGTACTTCGATAGAGATTTTTTGCCATTCCTCCGTTATCACTGATTTGAGAGTCCTTACTGTTAATTGTTCTCTTCCTTATTTACCGGTCCAGGTGCTCCCACAAATGTTCAATGGGTTTTAAAAAAAACGTAACACTCAGGAAATTCTTCCTATTAATTAACATGTTGCTTTCTTTGGAAAGGGGATAGAGAAGAAATAAAAGGCGGTGAAAGATGAAGGGCTTTAAATATGGCAACACTGTAATTGCGAGAGATGCTGTATCTTAGAACAGTTGTTGCGCGCCATCTGATGAAAAGTTTGCGAACATTTATGAAGCTTTTTTCTGTTCATAGCCCTGTTGTTATTTTATTTTGGTGGGGTTAAATGCTATGGGAACACCGAAGGAGGACGCTGCGATATGTATGAGGAATAAAAAAAACTTATCCATACGTAATATATACGCACTACGAAACTCTTTCGTAAAATATACAAAAGTTACGAAGTTTTTGTGTGCATTTTACGAAATATTTTTTATATTTTATATTCGTTGTTTCGCACTTCGAAAATCTTTCGCTAAATATACGAAATTATGAAATTTTTATGTGTATTTTACGAAATATTTTTTATACTTTACGAAAGAATTTCGTTGTTTCTCACCACGAAATTTTTTTTTTAACGAAATATTTTTATATTTTACGAAAGAATTTCGTTGTTTTGCACTTTGAAAATCTTTCATTAAATATACGAAATCTATGAAATTTCTGGCAATAATTTGGTATATTACGAAGCAATTATATAAAATGCAATAATTCCATGTTCTTCAGGTGTGTATCGCGCCATTTCTTGTTGTCAAATAATTCTCTATCTGTCTACAACATAGATGTCAAAGCACAATGACATTTGACGCCATTTGCAAAACTTAAAGCACATTCACATTATGACATTACTTCTGCGCCACCCTGTATATGTGGAGTAAATTAGAAACTTCCATTGTAAATTGTTCACATTCGGTAAACAAACAAAAAAGAAAATGACAGGATTAACAACACTTTTATCTCTGTTTATTTTATAAAATTTATCTGTTCCTACGGAAAGTCTGTGACAGTTGTGACTGTATTACCCTTGGCTTTGTTGTTGCAAAGTGACAATAAATTATATTTATCCACATTTTTGCTTGAAAACTTCAAAAAAAAAAAAAAATAAGGCCTTGTATCGATACAATCATAACATTGATGAATTAAATTTGAATTTTTTTAAATTTTATTGTTGTTTTATTGGAAAGTTGTGACTTTCAGTGTTAAAAATAATATTATGACATCCCAACTCGTCACAAGTAGAAATAGGCACTTTCAAGTGGAAAAATACTTTCTTGTAAAATATTTTTTAAAAAAGTATCGCTTTTGATATAATGAGTACTTTTTACATGTCATAATATTTTGTAAAATGTATATTTTTGTTAAAGATACTTTTTATAAAAATATAAATGAATCTAAAGTAAAGTTAATCCAGTATTTGCTCAAAGGAAACTGTTTCTTTTAATTTACTTTTTTAAGATTTAAAGGATTAAATATATTTAAAAATTTTGTTAGTTTTGAAAAATTTTTAAATATTGTAATTTTTTTAAAATAAAAAATTATCTTAAAAACGAATAAAAAAAATGACGAAAGATTTTCGTCAGTTTCGTAAATTTACTCAATTCTTGGCTAAACTGTAGTGGGATTCTCTAATTTTTTAACGACAAAATTCAGTAGTTAAATTGTCAGTTTACTATGAAAACTTGTCAATTGAACTATCGAATTTTGTCGTTAACTCTTTCACTACCCTTGTACACTACAGTGTACACATCTTTAAAAGAATATATAAAAATTAAGAGTGCAAAAAAAACTTTATACTTTTTGCAAATAAGTTTATTAGGATCTTGGAATAAAAATCATTATATGTATAAGCAGTTCAACATTGCAATATGGTCGCGATATTTGTTAAAGAAGTCTAATTTTTTGAATATATCATAATCTCCGTGAAAAGGGAGAAATTTGGCATATGGCTTCGTTTTATGACGTGAAGAAAACCAACCACAAGATTTTTGGCTACTCGAATGTTTAAGGGCCCAGTAGCAAATGGTCGAACTAATTCTAAAAAGTACTAGTTTTTTGACTAGTACATATTACGAAACTAGTCCTCAAAATAATCATTTTGTACTAGTTAAACCCTATCTATGTGGGACCTGTTTAAAAAATTACATAAATTAACGAGATTTGAAATTCTTATTTTATTTACATTTGTTTTTAATAAAAAAAATTAGAATTTGGAAATAAATACTTTAATTTTTAATTCTGAATTGAATTTGGGTGTAAATCAACTGGTACAGTACTGGTGCCAAAGAGTCAATCCAGAACTAGTTTGATAAATTTCTCATAAGTACTAATAAAGCTTTCTGTTTTTCTTCCTAAAACAAAAATTTTGAATCATTTGTGTACTTAGTGTTTTTATTGAAAGTATGCAGAGACTCTTTCAAAAGATTGAACTTAAATAAGAGTTTTGATATTCTAGTTTTGTTTACATTTGTTTTTAATAATATAGTCTGAGTTTTCAAATAAACATAAAATATTTTAAATTCCGTTAGGTAAATGAACCTAATTATCTCAGTAAGAAAAAACTATCGGTTTCTATCTTTGGTTTTTATCTATATAATTCAGGTCCTAAACAACTAGTACAATACTATTTCTAAAGAGTCACTTCAGAACTGGTTCCGCGAGTGTTACATTAGCACCAATTTTGCTCCCTATTTTTCGTCCTTAAATTGTAATTTTCAAACTAGTTCTACAACTAGTACCAAAGAGGGAGTTTGGAGACAATTGCCCCCATTCCTATGACATCTCCATGTTAAATTCTACAGTTGTTTGTATGGAGAGGTGGTAGAACTCATACTAGTTGCCTGGTTCAAATAAACTAGTACATAACTGGTTCTGAACTAGTATTTTTTGCTACTGGGGGGTAAAACGGGGCTTAGAAGTTTGAAAAAATAGATTTTCGGACGTCATTTTTGGCGAGTAGAAGGGGGAGGGGCAAAATATGTTACATATTTTTTTCTAATTTGGGGACTCTTAACAAGAATCTGAAGTCGAAATAAGCCAAATCCGCAAACAAAAAGTCGGTAGTGAAAGGGTTAAAAGTTACAGAATTGCCCCTCTGAACTTCGTAGAATATACGAGGGATTCGTATATATTATGAAAAAAAAAAACATTTTTTTTCATAAAATGTTGCACGGAATATTTTCAGTGTATTATTTTTTTAAATTGATGTTGTCGTCGCTGGGAATCGAACCCACAACGTTATGTGTAACAGCACAACGCGCTAACCATTACACCACAAAGCCCATACGATATTATTGCAGTTCTCCTACTTTTTTTTTAATTTAAATACTTAATAGCATGTAAATCATGGATAAATATTTCTATTATAAATACAAAGACTTACTTGACATACAATCCGCTGCACTTTTACGAAATTCATCTTCAATATCCTTACGACAAAACGACGTGAGCTTTGTTTTATTATTCAATAAATCGGAAATCTTTTGATCTTCATGCATAGTACTAATGCTAAAAAGATTCCAACGAATTTGATCTAATAGTTCTGGTGGTGCATTATATAAATGTTTCATTAAATATTCCAAAAACAACAGTATACGTGAAAGCAACATCATTTGGCTATTACGTATAATTTTCTCGGACGATATATCGCGACATACATCGGCACAACGTATAACACCACCGGCTGTTAGCAGTAGTATAGATTTCTTTTGCATAAGATTTAAAGAATGAAAGAGAAACAACAATAACTGAGCATGCTCCATATTTAAATCTTCATAATCAACATTAGTGGGTGGATTTGTCGACGAGGTACCACAAACTCCCTCTACCAGAGTATTTATCAGGCGATGCCATACGGAAAGACAAGCAGCTTCTTTTTCTTGAGTAGGTTTCAGCAATAGAATTTGTACTAACACCGATAGAGTGCTAGGATAGACTTGTAATGGCCAGGTATTTGTATCCGAAGACCAAGGAGAAACACCCAAATGTTGTAAAAGATTGGATTGCAAAGACTCACTTAACAATGAGGCTGATATTAAGTTATGTAAATAACGTCCTACGGCACCAGAAAACCCTATCATTGCCGATTGCCATTTATTACATGAAGCTGTCTCAGTTTCTCCTCTAGCTGAATCACGATCTAAATCTTTTAATATATTGGCCATTAATAGCATTTGTTGATCGGATAAACCAGCTTTAACATAACGCTGTAAATATGAATGCTTTTGTGAGAAAAACTGATCCATAAAACAAAATATTTTTGCAGCTAAATCCAAATATTCATGAGGTTCATCTAAAGCTGGAACTAGATTGGACTTTTGCCCTTCATTATTACGTTCCAATGCCTCAGTTGAATTATTATCATCTGTAGATTCAGGTTGTAAAGTTTCTTTAAACCAATGTCCCAAATAACTTTCACTATCATCTTCTTCAGAATTATCCGAACAGGAGAGAGTATCATTAAAATAGGTGGTAGAGTCAGAATAGCTTATGGGTTCACATTCTGTACGATCTTTAGCATTTGATCGTTTTAAATTACATGCCTTGCGATAAGTTACAGTAGCCAAGAATGTAAATAATTGGTGTAAAGTCGCTGTATTTAAGACACGCATAACTCTTTGTAGTGTAGAATAATTTTCTAAAACATCAAAATTAGCTGGTTCTGGTAAAGATGGTGTTGCTGAAGGCTGTTGTCCTGTTGCATAATGAACATCCGATGATGATGTAGTTTCAATTCTTAAATCTTCTATAAGTTCAGTTAGTAGCTTAATGCAATGATGGGCAATGGCTGCATTTAATACACCAAAACCTTGTTGTACTTTAAAAAGATTTACCCTAGCTGAAGGTGTAGGTGGCGCAGCTTCAGATGGTTTAATTTTAGATAGTTTAATATCTTCTTTATTAATGCCGGCATTAGAACTACCTGAAGCTCCTAAAGCTCCTTGTATACCACTTACCAATAGCCAAGCACCAAAACATAAATGATTTTGATAAATATGAGAACGAGCCGAATTTTTAAACATTTCACCAATAGTGGTATAAATTTCCAATGCTTTGTCGACAATAAAACGAGCGTTTTCTTCATTGTCATCGATATCTTTTGCCGATGATTGTGTAGATGCTGATGCAGTAGAACCAGCTGCAGCCGAAGATGTCTGTGATTTAGCACTTCCGGTGGAAGAAGACATATTTAAAACACTGCTGGCTATGGACGTTAGGACAGCACAATATAATGCAGATATAGCACATTTCGATAACTTGGCTATACGACTTGGTGTTAGAGGTTGTAATATGGGTAAAGTCAGAGCCTGTGACAGTATAGATATATCAGTGACCATATGTGTTAAAGTATTTTTGATTTGCGTTGCTTCTACTTGTGTTAATGGCAAATACAAAGGTTTTCCTGCTAAATTAGCAATAGTTTCTTGATATTTAAGACGATAACGTGTCAAAATAGGTAAAGATGCGCAAACTTCTAAAATTAAATCAGCACCATTAAGGGATTGTAAATATGAAGTATTAGAAGCGGAGAAAACTTCCTAAAAATATAAAGGCAACAAATTGCATACATTTTCTACACAAAACGGACAATATTTTAAGAATATCATTTTAAAAAATACCTAACTTATAGTTATCTTTAATTAAAATATTTTTTTAATTTACTTCCTAACTTCATTTCCAACTTACCGAACAATCAGTTAATTCCTCACTTAAAGGAGCCCATGTTATTTTGCCTGCCTCCAAAGGTGCTGTTAATTGTTGTATGATTATTGATGACAGATCTGATCTAGATCTTTTAATTTCCAATTTTGGTGAGTCTTTATCACCGGCATTGCTGCCTGTTCCGGCAGTACTACTTGATAAAACAATACTTTTTGTATTTTCCGGATATTTACTTGATTTTAATACTGATGCTACAATATTATAATCAAATTGTAAAACATTTCCTCCTCCTCCTCCGCTTATACTGGATAATGAGGCATTGCCACTTCCTGCATTTGATCCTGCATTACTTCCAGTTTGTGTATTAGTTTTTACTTCACAGAGACTTTTAAGTGCTGGCAATAACCATTTGATTTCATAAACACTTACTTTACCCAAACGTAATAATATGAAACGTATGAGTATGGCGCAAGCTTCATGAATTTGCGGTACTTGTGTTTGAGAAACTAGAAGAGAAATATAATAATGATATAGGAATCTGATGATATTTGGCTAAACTGTTTAAAATTTTCATTATTAGTTGCGTTCGACAACTGGATAATTTGTACAAATTTTTACTGGATGGCGTTCGTTAACAAAAATACTCAAGTGTTTTAGAAAAAAAATTTTTTTATTCGATTAATCGTAAGAAATTATTCTAGTTATTGTTTACTCGAAAATCATGATTTTTTAGTTGCTCTTTCGAATTTTTGTTTTGTTCGTTCAATAAATCGAATAATTTTTAGTCTGTTGACAGCCCTATCCGATAATAAAAGCTAAAAATAGTAAAATGTTTATATTCGATATCCAAACCTTGGGAAATAAAGGCCTAAATGAGCCTAATTTAGGCATATTTTCATTTTTTCGCTTATGTTGTGTACACTGAAAAAAATACATATTTAATATATATGAAACCTTTCGTACATTGCAGGAAATATTTCTTAGTTTCGCACCACGCAAATCTTTCGTAAAATATTCGAAATTTTTGTGTGCATTTTTTTTTTTATTAATTTTCCAATTACATAACCGAGCCCAAAGGGCCATATATGGTTAAGAAATAACTAGGGGAAGTGCGACACACTTGATCCTTTAAAAGACTTGTTCCCCCCCTACTATCACGGAAAGTACATAACATAGAAAAAAATGTTCTTCTATCGATATGTCCAAATATTGCGTTGATCACTTTAGACTAATTTTTCTTTTTTCTTTTTTTATGTTTCTTTAACTTCTGGGCACCATCACCTGTATTTTCTCATTTCTGTTATTTTGTGCTCTTACTTAGCAAATGTTTATGAAGTTCCTCTTTTAAATACAAAAATGTTGGTTACGTAATTTTCAACACTACTAAGGTGTTATTCCACGTTTTAACAAAATCCGTATTTCATCTTGTAATTTTTTACTATGACAAAAATGGAAAAATGGCATTACCTATACACTTGATCCCTTTTTTTAATACACTTGATCCCAGGGATCAAGTGTGTATTTTTTGGGAAAAATGCTTTTAATTAAACAAACGAATATTATTGGACAAATAAATTGTATATTGCACGTAATTTCAGTCTTGCATTATCATTTGATGTGTTAAGTCATAGTTTATTCTGTTTCCTTAAAGTGTAATAAAAGTTTACGGTTTATTCTTTCTTTATTTCTTGTTGTTATTGTTTGTTAACAATATCTAAATATTAAAAAAAAGCAAAAACAAAATTAAACGCAATCGAGAAGAAGATGTTGATGCCTGCTCTGGGTATAACATGAATAGAAAAAAATGGCCACAAACAGCTCTCAGAGAGCTAGCAATTCAAACTATTTTGCACCTCTGCAAACTATCGATGATGACGAGAATGATGAAACAATTATCGAACCAGCTGTTAAAATTAACATACCACCAATAACAATCTTAAAATGTAAAATTGAACAAGTTCATGAAATGTGTAGAATATTAAAAATCAAAGATTACTCTATACGTAAAATTTCCATCGGTCTAAAATTGTTTTGCACAAATAACGTAATTTTACTACCGTTTGTGACTCTCTCACTAAGAAGTTTCAGCTCGAATATTTCACACTAGCCGGCGCAGCCCGCTACGTTGTTAGCGTGCCTTAAAGTTTAGGGGGGGGGGGGGGGGGGCGCAGCAGGGTTGGAATGCATTTTATAATATTAAAAATAGCGGGCAAAGCCCGCTGCGTTCTTAGTGTATCTTAAAGTTTTTTTTTAATTCCAGTTTATGTAAAGGTAGACCTGGCAATTCAAGTAACTTCACAAATTCAGTTGGAAAATTTACTGCGTCGGTTTCTTCCACCGGTGCTTCGTTACATGAAGTTTAAATATCGGAATATATAAGTTCCATTCCTTTTCTAAGGTTTTTTCTCTTTTAGAAAATTTGTTTAACTTTTTGGAGAGTATGTTTCTATGCTACATAAGTTTCATATTCCGTGGATAGTGATTGAACAGGTAATTCCCTCTTCCAATCCATTCGCATTGTCTATAATTTCAATTCCACTCGTTCAACGTTTATATCCATTTCATTCCACTTGTGTAGTGTTTCAATTCCACTCGTTTCTTATTTAGTTTCTTAATTTTAGTGTTTCATATACACTTGTTCTTTAAGTTTTAGGTTTCTAGCTAAAGACGCAGACGTTAAGGGGGGGGGGGGCAATTTTCCCCTTTTGAACCACCATTTTTACCACGTTCCTGTCCAAAGCCCTAGAAATGCCTTGTCGATAAGTTAGCCCATACTCCAAGGAAAACATATTATATATTACAGATTTCTAGCCGAAGGGTTCGGTTAGGCCATCAAGGGGGAGAATTATTCCGTTTTTACCCCTCCGGTAGGAATTTCCAAAAATTCCGCCTTAGAGGACGTCTGCGTTGGAGGAGGAACCTACTACATACATAATTTTAGGTCTCTATATCCAGCAGTTTGGCCAGGCCGTCAAGGGGGAAGTTTTTTCCCTTTTTACCCCTCCCGGTATGAATTTCCAAAAATACCATCTTAGGGGACGTCAACGTTGGAGAAGGAACCCAAATACCGAATTTAAGCTCCCTTGTTCCAGCAGTTTGGCCAGGCCGTTAAGGGGAGACTTTTCTTGTTTTTGACCCTACCTGTAGAAATTTCCAAATATCTCATCTTAGCGGATGTCTACAATAGAGGAGGAACTTTAATACCAAATTTCAACTTCCTACCTCCAGCGGTTTGGGCAGGCCTTTAAGCGGCACTTTTCGCTTCATTAATCCCCATTTTTGCAATGTCCCTGTCCAAAAAGCACCTTCCCGGTAAGTGAGCCCATACTCCAAGTAACATATGTTTTACATTTCAGGTTTCTAGCCAACTTTTACTATTTGTGCCCCTCTCGGTAGGAATTTCCGAAAATCCATCGACAGGGAATTTCAGCTTCCTATTTCCAGCAGTTTGAGCAGGCTGTCAAGGGGGACACTTTTTCTTTTTTTGTCCCTCCCGGTTGGAATTAGGCTGGAAGAGGAACCTAAGTACCGAATTTCAGCTTCCTAGTTCCAGCAGTTTGGACAGGTCGTTAAGGGGCAACTTTCCCTTTTTGAGCCCCCATTTTATAACGACCCTGTCCAAAATTCAAAAAAGTATCTTTCTAATAAGTTAGCCCTTACTTCAGGGACCCCATATTTTAAGCTTCAGGTTTCTAGCCGAAGGGGTTTTTACAGGCCCCCAAGGTGAGGCTTTTCTTCTTTTTGCCCCTCCCTTTAGGAATTTACAAAAATTCCATCCTCGCGGCTATCTGCGATGGATGAGGAACATTCATAACAAATTTCAACTGCATTGCCTAAGCAGTTTGGGCAGGCCGTTAGTGGGGACATTTTTCCCTTTCAACCACCATTTTTACTATGTTCCTGTTCCAAAATAGAAAAATTACGTTGCCGGTGAGTTAGTCCTACTCCAAGGAATACATATTTAAAATTTTAGGTTGGCCAAAAGGGATTGGGCAAGCCGTCAGGAGGAGACTTTTACCTTATTTCCCCTCCCGATAGGAATTTCAAAAATTCCGTCTAAGCGGTCGCCTACACAGAAGGAGGAACTCACATACCGAGTTTCCTTTTGTGGTATCCTGTAGGGAATTCCAAAAATACAAACTTAGTCGATGTCTACTACAGTGGAGGAACCTTTATACCAAATTTCAACTTCTTACCTCCAGTGGTTTGGGCAGTCACTTTTCCAATTTGTGAGACTGTTTATGGGGAGACTTTTCCCCTTTTTGCCCGTTCCGGTAGGAATTTCCAAAAATCCCGTCTTAGCGCACGTCTATGCCGAATATCAAGAAACCTTGTTTTAGTGGAGATATCCGTGGGGGAGGAAAAAAAGTAGTTTTTTTTGAAATTATATATTATTTTAAATGGCACTTTTTGGAAAAACGAAATTTTTTGGAAAAAGATACTTTGTTTTTACAAAGTACTTTATTTGTACTTTTTTTGGAAAAGGTATTTTTTTTTAAAAAGGTGTTTTTTTTTGGAAAAATGTATGTTTTTTGGAAAAAGGTACTTTTTTTGGAAAAGGTACTTCTTTTGGAAAAGGAACATTTTTTTAGAAAAAGGTACTTTTTTTTGGGAAAAGGTACTTTTTTTTGGAAAAGGTACTTTTTTTGAAAAAGGTATTTTTTTGAAAAAATTTACGTTTTTTGGGAAAAGGAACATTTTTTTTAGAAAAAGGTACTTTTTTTGGGAAAAGGTACTTTTTTTTGGAAAAGGTACTTTTTTGAAAAAGGTATTTTTTTGGAAAAATGTATGTTTTTTGGGAAAAGGTACTTTTTTTTGGAAAAGGTACTTTTTTTTGGAAAACGTACATTTTTTTTAGAAAAAGGTACATTTTTTGGAAAAAGGTACTTTTTTTAAAAAAGGTACTTTTTTTGGAAAAAGGTACTTTTTTTGAAAAAGGAATTTTTTTTGGAAAAACGTACTTTTTTGGAAAAATGTACTTTTTTTGGAAAAAGGTAGTTTTTTTGGAAAAAGGTACTTTTTTCGGGAAAAGCTACTTTGTTTTGAAAAAAGGTACTTTTTTTGGAAAAAGGTACTTTTTTTTTTGGAAAAAGGTACTTTTTTTGGAAAAAGGTACTTTTTTTGGAAAAAGGTACTTTTTTTTGGAAAAGGGTACTTTTTTTGGAAAAAGGTACTTTTTTGGAAAAAGGTACTTTTTTTGGAAAAAGGTACTTTTTTTGGAAAAAGGTACTTATTTTGGAAAAAGGTACTTTTTTTGGAAAAAGGTACTTTTTTTGGAAAAAGGTACTTTTTTTGGAAAAATGTACTTTTTTTTGGAAAAAGGTACTTTTTTTGGAAAAAGGTACTTTTTTTTGGGAAAAATGTACTTTTTTTGGGAAAAGGTACTTTTTTTGTCCCCTTTTTGCCCCTCCCGATAAGAATTTCCAAAAATGCCTTCTCAACGGACGTCTACACCGGTCGAGGAACCTACATACCAAATTTCAACTTCATAGCTCCAGCAGTTTGAGCAGGCCTTCAAGGGGGAGACTTTTTCCACTTTTTGCCCGTCCCTGTAAAAATTTCCAAAACTCCCGTCTTGGTGGATGTCTATGATAGTGGAGGAACCTTTATACCAAATTTCAACTTCCTACCTCCAGCGGTTTGGGCAGGCCGTCAAGGGGGGCTTTTTCCCCTTTTTAATCCCCATTTTTACAACGTCCCTGTCCAAAATTCTAGAAAGTACTTTCCAGAAAAGTTAGCCCCTACTCCAAGGAACACATATCTTAAATTTCAGCTTTCTAGCCAAAGGGGTTTTGGCAGGCCGTCAAGGGGGACACTTTCCCCCTTTTTGCCCGTTCCGGTAGGAATTTCCAAAAATCCCGTCTTAGCGGACGTCTACCCCGAAAGAGGAACCTACATACCAAATTTCAACTTCCTAGCTTCAGCGGTTTGGGCTGGGCGATGTTGAGTCAGTCAGTCAGTCAGTCAATCAGTCAGTCAGTCACGTTATTCTTTTATATATAGAGATATGCTGCTAAAAACGAAAAGCCTTATAAGACCCATCAGTTGTTAAGTCCAGACTTTTAGACATGGGCCTTAAATGTATCGATGTTAAAATTGTTACTAGAGCCTATGCTGGAGCTAGGGACAGTAACAACGAACAAATTATATTCATTGTCTACTTTGAAAAAAAGTCAATCACATTAAGAGAATTAAGGCAAAATTACTCAGCCATCAACTACATAAAAGTCAGGTGGGAATACCAAAAACCCAACAAAACAAAACTGACCCAATGTTATAATTGTCAGATGTATGGACACGGTGCCAGCAGATGCAATGTTAAAACATTTTGTGCCCATTGCGCCGGGAATCACAAAACTGAAGAATGCAAGTCAACCATTGTAAAATGTGCTAATTGTAAAGGCCCCCATAAGGCTATGTCCCCTGACTGCCCTAATAGGGAAACATATAAGCAAATAAGGCAACGTGCTCAACCAAAGAGTACCAGACAAAGAAGCCAACAATTCAACAACCAATCAAATTACAACGTTAATTTTCCAAATGCTTTAAATCAGAGCGAAACACCAAATCCATCTAGAACGGGTTATAGCCAACCATTCACCCAAAATAACGATAATAATAATTTGTTCTCTTTAGAAGAATTAAAAAATCTTATGTTTGAATTAATTTCAAATTAAAAAAAATGCAGGTCTCGTGAAGAGCAATTCGAGGTTGTTACATACAAACCTTGCATGCAAATTTTTGTACCAATGAACAGCAACATAACGTTATTACAATGGAATGCTCGTAGCATTCGCACTAAAAAAGACGAATTATTCCATTTCTTGGAAAAAACCAATATTGACATTTGTTTACTTTGTGAAACCTGGCTAAATAAAAAATTACAATAAAACATCAGAACTTCTACTGCTACAGATACGATCGACAACGTGGGGGAGGAGGTGGAGTAGCTATTTTAATTAAAAAACACATTCAGCATCAACTTATGCCTCCTATTAACACCCCTACGGGAAATTTTAACAAACTGTCACCGATAATGAAATTATATGAAATAGACTGGTCACTTTTACATGGCGTTGTCATAGGAGGGGGAAATTGACCCCTTGTGACATGTCACAAGACAAATCCTAGGACAGGTTACTGAACTCTCATAAAAAACAAAGTTCAGGTCGTTGCAATGGTCGTTTGTGCGCGTGTTATGTCCATCGGCATTTGTTCTTTTTTTGGAGTGTTGGGGCCTCATCTCGCTGAAAATCCATTGTGGAGGCAATGGTTTTGTTGTTGCTGTTGTTCCGGCACGTCTGTTATCTATAAGTTATTATAATTTACGCGCATTATGGTCCAGTTACCCCGCGCTTTTTTATATATTTTGTAAATTTATTTATAAAGTATATTTCAATAAATAAATATTTTTTGGCCTTATAGGCTTTATATTTTTTCAGTCATTTTTTAAACAAATAAGAAGGCTCTTTTGGATGCGCCACTTTCATACAAGTGAAAGTTTCATAATATATTTTGAGAACTTTTCTGACTAATTTTTCGGCTCGTTTGCCTGGCTGGGAACTCTAAAAAATTAAAATATGAAAACTTTATTCAAAAGATGAATATCATATTAAAAAATTGGGATAATGCTGAATTGTTTGCTTTAAAAGCGGGTTAAAAATTCAAGGCGGCACAAGCCTTTAAAAAGCGGTATGATCCCGTCAAAAGCGGGATGGTTGATCAGGTTAAGTACACTAATAGAAAAAAGCCCATAAAGAGTTTTGCTAAAGCAGCTAAAAATTAGTTCAAAAGTACATTGCATAAAAAAAAATTGCCTTGCTGAAACAAGCACATTTTTTTTTTGCTAAGTATTAGTAAGATAAGAATAGCAAAAATAAAGCTGTTAAATATACAGAATTTTAGTTGTATTTGAGCTAAATTTTAGTTCAAATAAGAATTTACTTTGCTAGAATCAGCAACAAATTTTGCTGAATATTAGTGGAATAAAAAAACCAAAAAAAATTTTAAATTGTTTTAAGGGAATAAAAATCTATTTTTTTTTTTTTAATCTGCAGTCTACTATAAAAAATATATTTTTATCTCATATATTAACTTGTGTACTATAACAAAACAAAAATTTAGTCATGTGCTATGCGAAACAAAAAAAATATAATTCGGAATTCAAAACAACTCCGTATTTTTGCACAGCAAAAGTCTTGGTACCCTTTAAAAGCATTTTGAAAAAGCCATTGCAACTCTGTTGTTCTTAATAAATCTCTTTTGGTATTTATAAAGGTACATTTAAAATATAATATATGCATTTCTAATTTATAAAAAGTATCAAAAAATCAGTGTTTTAATAAAAAAAAAGTGAAGTAACATGATTTGTAAAAATGTCTCGGAGCGAACTAAGAATTGAGGAACGAAAAATAATAATTAATAGCCACGAAATTGGAAAATCTTTTTAGAAATTGCTAATATAATAAAAAGAAGCAAATCGACAATACAAAAAGTTATTAATTACTTTAAAAAAGAAAAAAAGAATTGAAAAAAAAAATTGGACAGAGAAGAAAGAAAAATAAGGGCTATAATTGAGGAAGATCTATTAAAAAGTAAAATTAATACAGCTGCATAGCTGAAGGAATCTTTTGACAATAGTGTTTCTGCAGACACGGTACTTAGATCGATCAAAAGGGCCAGGTACAATGCTCATACAGCACGCAAGAATCCTTCCATTTACGAAATAAACAGAAAGAAGCTCATAGATTTCGCCAATGAGTATAAAACAAAAACAAAGGAGTTATGGGACATTTTACGGACGAATCGAAATTTAACATTTTTGGCTCAGACGGACGTGTATTGGTATGGAGAAAAAATCTTAATAACGTAATCCAAAGCATACTCGTCAAGCACGGAGGTGGTAATGTCATGGTATGGGGCTGTATGACAGCAGCAGGAGTTGGTAATTAAGTTATTATCGAAGAAATAATGAACAAAACAGTATATTTAAATATTCTGAAGAATAATCTAAATAAAAGTGCTGAAAAATTGAAGATCCGTAATGATTATTATTTTGAACAGGACAATGATCCTAAGCTCACTACTGATGTAAAGATGTGGGTTGCATACAATACCCCCATATGCTTAAAACCCCTCCGAAAAGTCCCGATATGAACACTATTCAACCCTTGTGGGATCATTTAGAAAAAGGATTGCGTAGTCATAAAATTTATAATAAAATTCAGTTCAAGGCTATACCATGGCAATACCTTTGACTGAACGGCAGGAAAAAGCTCGAAATTACACAGAAAAACTTGTCAATGCCAAATCGATTAAATGAAGTTCTTCGTCTTTAGGGATATCCTACTAAATATTAGGTGTAACAATATATTAAAATATCTATCCATATTGTAACTAATTTTCGTCTTTTCGCAGGGGTACCAAGACTTTTAGCACATGACAAATTTTTTGTTTTTGTTTTGTTATAGTACACAAGTTATTACATGAGATAAAAATAAATATTACATATTTTGTAAAATATTTTTTGAGAAATTTTAAAAAAACTTTTATTTCAAGTGGGGTACCATGACTTATGCTGCTCACTGTATATAAAGGTGCATAAATAAAAAAGGAACACCCTATTATGGATCAGTGTTGCCAGGTTAATTGGGCTCAAAATCGTCAAATATTTTTTAAAAAAATCGTCATTGCGTTTTGAAATATCGTCAAAATATTAGGTCCATTCGATTACTTTTCTCAGTCAAGTCCAGTAAGAATTACTCAGTACAAACTTTCAGGGAGTAAGACAAGATTTACTCTTAAAAAAAAAATTTTCTCAAACAAGTACGCGAACAGAAAACTTGCAACAATTTGCAAGTTTGTACACACAGCTGATTACAACACCAAATATACAAATAAATTTTAACTGGTCGCTATGAAAGAAGACAATTTTTGATGTTAAACCTTAAGCAGAACATTTTTAGAAGGTTTTCTTATCTTTTCCATAATTTATTTTGAAAGATTTACTGCTTTGCATTTCCATAAAATAATATAATTGGAAAATAATTTTTTTTATTTACCATAAACAATCATATGTTTTCGAAACATGTTTTTTTCTGCTTGCGAATTTTTACTGGCAAAAATTTATCCAGTAAAAATTTGCAAGAAAAAGAAGAAGACTTAGAAACTCTCAACATAGAACTGTCACTTTATTCTCTCTTTTTTCTTTCTGTTTACTGAGTGTTTATGTAAACGAACGCCATCCAGTAAAAATTTTTACAAATTTGTACAAATTATCCAGTAATCGAATGGACCTATTGTTAAAAATCGTCAAAACTTTAATAATGAAGTATTTTTATTATTCAGCCTTAAGCATTAAACACATAGACGACTGCAGCTACACGACTACAGCCTGTCAAAAATAAAATACACACGTTTATATGAAAACGATTATTTTGACACCAACACAGCTACACGGCTACACGACTACTTTTGCCGCTGTAGTCAACTTAGGATAATTTCTATTTTTGTTGGCTACAAAACAAAAGTAGTGTTGACAATATAACAAAATATGTAAAACAGGACAATTTTTCCCGCTAGAGGCGAAATAAAATCGCTAGTTCTGACTAGAAAATCACCGTTTTGGGAACACTGAAGAAACAGCTGTTTATATTTTACAATTGTTTGAAGGTTTCATTAATTTATATTTGGAAATAACTTTATTGTGATGTTTTGTAAAAAAAAATGGATCTTACAAAATTAACAAAATATTCCTCAGCCATTATTTTAGAAGCACAAACCAAAAAAGATTAACATTTATCAAAATGTCAAATATTTAGGATTATCTGTTTACATGTTGCTGTCGTTTTCAAAAAAATTAAGTAGCTGACTACACGACTACAATTGCAGCCAGCAGCATTTGTAGTCGTGTAGTCGTGTAGCTGCAGTCGTCTATGTGTTTAATGCTTTATTGCATTTGTCGTTGTCGTATTACGACAGCAGGCGTTGTCGTTGTCGTTTTTATTATTTTTTGGTATTGTGTAAATTATACGACAGAAAATATAAGAAAATTAAATATTTCATTTTTTTTTGTAGTGTTTTCATAAAATAATCAAAAAAATTAAATTTTGTAATTTGTAATGTCAGAGTGAAAATTTTCATTTTAAGGATACTGTGTTTTTCCACAAGTTGTAAAATACCCAGTGCATTAAATTTTTAAAATTTTCTTTTAAACAAATTATAACTATTTAAATAAAAAATTTCTAATTTTATTAATCGGCCTAATTGCGGTTGTCGTATACGACAAGAAAATTTGTCGTTTTTGCCAAAAGGCATTTTTTGGTACCGCGAGTGTCGTTTTTTTCGGTCAATACACCAAAAACTGTCGTATAAATTTTTGTGCACGACAGCCTCAAAAAACTTTTTAAAAAAGTATTCAAATACGTGAAATTAAACATAAAATCACTTTAATATATTAACAAGTTAAATTAAAGAAGACATTTTTTTATTTAAATAATTTTTTTAAAGAAAAATGAAAAAAATTTAACGCACTGGGTATTTTACAACTTGTGGAAAAACACACTATACTTAAAATGAAAAGTTTCACTCTGACACCTTGATTTTATGAAACAATAATCGTTTTATTATTACAAAATTTTATTTTTTTTTTGATTATTTTATGAAAACACCACAAAAATAGATTTATTTAATTTTCTTATATTCTCTGTCGTATATTTTACACAATACCAAAATATAATAAAAACGACAACGAGAACGCCTGCTGTCGTAATACGACAACGACAACCGCAATAAGGCTGAATCGGCCTAATTGCGGTTGTCGTATACGACAAGAAAATTTGTCGTTTTTGCCAAAAGGCATTTTTTGGTACCGCGAGTGTCGTTTTTTTCGGTCAATACACCAAAAACTGTCGTATAAATTTTTGTGCACGACAGCCTCAAAAAACTTTTTAAAAAAGTATTCAAATACGTGAAATTAAACATAAAATCACTTTAATATATTAACAAGTTAAATTAAAGAAGACATTTTTTTATTTAAATAATTTTTTTAAAGAAAAATGAAAAAAATTTAACGCACTGGGTATTTTACAACTTGTGGAAAAACACACTATACTTAAAATGAAAAGTTTCACTCTGACACCTTGATTTTATGAAACAATAATCGTTTTATTATTACAAAATTTTATTTTTTTTTTTTGATTATTTTATGAAAACACCACAAAAATAGATTTATTTAATTTTCTTATATTCTCTGTCGTATATTTTACACAATACCAAAATATAATAAAAACGACAACGAGAACGCCTGCTGTCGTAATACGACAACGACAACCGCAATAAGGCTGAATATATTTAAGTGATTTTACGTCTAATTTTACTTATTTTAATACTTTTTAAAACTTTTTTGAGGCTGTCGTGAACAAAAATGTATACGACAGTTTTTGGTGCATTTGACCGAAAAAAAACGACATTCGCGGTACCAAAAAATGCCTTTTGGCAAAAACGACAAATTTTCTTGTCGTATACGACAACCATAATTAGGCTGATTATAACCCTAAAATCATAGGGTAATGTTACAAGTTCAATATATATTGACCGCGATCCAGTATCGGATCACGCAATAAATATTGAACGTGTAGCATAGTTCGTGATATCAATTCGCGATACAATAATAAAGAGTGAAAGAATAAAGAAAATAAAACAAATGAAATAAAATACGCAGGCAAACAAAAAAGATAAAACATTTATAACAAATTTCTTCAATAAAAAAGCAAGCAAAATAGCTAAACATGCTTTTTTTTTTGTTTTCTCGCAACATTTTTTAATAAACGACCAGCACAGCATAAAAATATTGTAAATAGTGATGCGATAAATATTGAACATGTAGCATACACGCGCAATCCATCAATCCATTAAAATGGATCGCGATCAAAATATCACAATATATATTGAACGTGTGACACTGCCCATAATGTAAATTTTAAAAATTACAGCTGATACCGAAAACCGGTGTCAGCTGTAATTTAAGAAAAATTCTAAAACTTTAGGCTTGTATTCACAAAAAAGTTTCAAATTTTATTATAGCCTAATAAAACAAATTAACATGCAAAACAACAAAAATCGTTCAATTAGCCTCTAATAAGACAAAAAGTTTTTTGTGAATAAGCATGTTAGTTTTTCATTTGATTAGTTGAAGTGAAGGAAACTTTCAATGTAAATTGATTTTGTAATAAAAAGAATTTCTATAGAAATAACGCAACACTTCACCGAAGTGTTTTAGAAAATAATCCTTTAATACTCGTATCTCCAAATTTCAAACAATTACATGCATGTATTGAAAATTTACCATATACTGAAATTAATTGTTCGAAAGAAAAAGTTCACTTAAAAACAAAAATCGTATCGAAAAAACTTTAGATTTTAATGTACTTAGTCTGGAGATATTTCACAGGTACCTACTAAAGCATTTACATGAAAAAAAGAGTCCGATATGAGATATACATCCCTTAGAAAAACACGTTACATTTATTAGAGATTTAGGAAAAACTATTTTAAATAAAAATTATTACCAGATTCTGTGTTAGTTTTCCTACAAAAAACCATCAGATTCTAAAATGACCTTAAATAAAAATTTTATGATAAATATTTATAAATTACCTGAATAAATTTTAAGATTTATGGATTTAGATAATGGAAATGTAACGTATGTATTTTTGAACAATTGTTGCTATATTTCGTATTGAAAGAAATCGTCATTTTGAAGAGGAAAATCGTCAAATCGTCATTTGGCTTTTTTCGATAGTAAAAATCGTCAAAATGACGATAAATCGTCAAAACTGGCAACATTGTTATGGATACAATTTTTTTCATCGACCCACTTACCATATTTGCATTGACTTAATTTTTCAGCAGCTAAAGCTGCAAAAGCCGTATAAAATTGTAAATAATTATTCTCCTCATCAAAAAGTTCATTTTCACTGTAAAAACAAAAAAAAAAATACATTAATAATCAATTTTGACAATATGTATTTGAAAATATTTTCTTTGTTCGGTCGCCATTTTTTTTCACAGACATTAATGCACAATATTAAATTACATTTTTCTACATGAAAAACACATTTTTTAAATTCTTTTCGTACTTACCAACGGGTGATAGCCTTGATGATATTGAGAATCTCATTTTTGTTTAAAACTCCATAACGATTGTTTAAAAGAGGTTTAACCACGGAACTCCAGTCCGTAGCACCACCACTATGAGCTGACATTTTTTCACTTTTGACGAAATTAATGAGTCAGCGTTGTGAAATTCCGTATTCAGCGTTGATTTTCTAAGGGTTTTAGGTGTGATTAAATAATTTTGCAAAATCTTGGGTTTTTACTTGAGCAAAAACGGGCACTATCCACGGGTCTCATCTGAAAAACTGAACTGGTTTTAAGAGAGTTTCAATGTAAAATAACAAAAAACGTGAAAAAGTGGTATTTTTAATTAATTATTTTTATTGTTTTTAAGCAATTTTAATTAAATTGTAAAGTGCACTTGTGTTGTTTGATATGTTCTCTGCATTAGTTTTGCATAATTAGCACAAAGTTTTGCTTATTAATATTAAAAAGGGCTCTATCTCGCGTTCCAGAGAATTGTATAAATTAATTTTAAATTTGTTTGTTAGGGTTTGTACTTGATATTTTGTATTCCTTATTAACTTACTTGTAAATAACCAAAATTTTTAACAAAGCCCCGAAAAAAAGTAAAGAAAAAGTTAGAAAAAGCTAGTTCCATAAAGGCTTTAATGAGAGAAAAACACAGAGCCGAAATAAAAAACAATGATGAAAATTTGAAAAATAAAAAGGTAATAAAATCTGTTTTTACAAACAAAACCAAAGTTAAAACAAAAAATGATTCAAATTAAAACAAATTTAAAAAAATACACTGTTAATTTTTTTCGTTTTGTTTCTCTCGTTTTTCAGAGAAATGGAACCGAGTATCCATACAAAAGGCTATAACGATGTAAAAGATGAAAATTAACAAAGTAGATAAATTGCTCTGTCTGAACGGCAGTAAATAGTACTTTTTAAAAATCTTTTATTACTTTGGCGATACTACTCTGAAATAATAATACATTTATTATCAACTTCTTTCTACCGGTATTTCTCCTCAGCTGTTTTTTGTTTTGGTATCTAACAAACATTCAGTCGTAGTTTTTGTTTTGCTCTGTTGATTTTTTTCTTTTTCCAGCATAGATTACTTTGTCAACAAACAAATTTTTACACAAACATTGAAATATTTTTTGTATACGTATAGGACGTATGTCGGACACATTCTCATGAGATACGTGCACTGACAGCGAATGTCAAAGAGTAAGAGATCTATGTAATCTATGTTTTCCAGTCTTTCGTTTTATTTCGCTTTCACAACATTAGCGGCCCATACATTAGGAAAATTCGTGAAAAATTCCCATTTTTTTGTGAATGTGTGTGTGTGCGTGTTGACATCATGCAATTCGTGTTTACAAAATTTGTTGATAGTTTTTGTTCCCTACTCTAATGTATGGGCCGATTTCGAGTTTGAAGTTTAAGAGTATAATCACAACTGTGTCGATTGTCGACCGACGACAGCAAAAGTCGTCGCGAATAATTTAAATTCAGCGACAATCGATTGTCGACATTTTTTGAAACTTAGAAAAAAATTAAAGGAAAACAAGAATATGGTTCTATTTTTTTCGCCACAATTCTTCACCAATTCAATTAGTTTTCCATTAATTCTTGTTGTTTTACATTTTTTTTGTATTTAATTTTGCTTTTTTGTGGTAAATTATGCATTTTTATTTTCAATTATGTTTCTTCTGTCAAAAAAATATTTTTTTTGTAAACAAAGTACGAATTTCTGCAACTCTGTTCCCTTAATTAGTTAAAAATATGGCAACTATTTGACAAATATTTTGAGTGTGTATTAGTGTGTCGTCACCTAGTGTCTTCAAATGCAATGAAATGTGCAAAGAAATTTGAAAATAACACACAAAGTAACAACAAAATTATTTACGTTGTTGTTGTTTTGTGTGTTATTTTCAAATTTCTTTGCATATTTCATTGCATTTGAGGACACTAGGTCACGAAAATAGAATAGATTCTATAACCTACACCGATAAAATTTCTCAGTTGCTCAGTTGAATAATTCCTCAGTTAAAACCGAAAATTTTCAAAGTAACTGAAAAAATCGTTATCAGATACAGTTTCGGTTAAATATAATATTTTTCCATTACCCTGTATATACAAAAATGTAAATTTTTAATTGTCAAAGTGTTTTCAATAAATAAACAAAACTTTAAATAAAATTTTCTTATCTGATTTTTACATGTTAACGCAGATTTGGAGCAAAATTAAGTTTCTTAATGAAAAATTCGTTAAGAATTTGCATTAAACAAAAATATTTCAAGGTAAATTTGATTTTTGATTAGGTTTTTTATGATAAAACATTAAATTCTTAAAATTTCTTTTCATAGCGATGAATATTCAACAATATTTATCTGAACTCCAATAAATACATCAAATAACAGAATTTGGTATTGAAGAGTAAAAAAACAATATTTAAATTAATTTTATTAATTTTTGCAGTCCAAAAAGTTTATTCTTTTAAATAATTTTAATATCTTTTATATTTTTATGATTGAATTTGTAATAATAAAATGTGTAAGGAATGTATGAAAATGCTTATTGCCAGAATTACCAAAAAATTAAAATTCCGTAGAATTTTAAATTAAATTTATTAAATTTAAACAATTAGCTATAGTTAATTGCCCACTCAGTTATATACAATTAATTTTATTAACTGAGCCTCAGTAAGGGGTATTTCACCTGAGTCTCAGTTGAATATTTAGTAGCCGGTAACTGATAAATTTTTTCCGTGTAGTGTCTTCAAAAGCAATGAAATGTGCAAAGAAATTTTAAAATAACACATATAACAAGTCCTTGAAACCATCTATTGACCAAATCAAATACAGTTGCTCTTTTCCATTTTGTAGCATCATCAGCAACATTCATTTTCGTTGGAACATATCTCCATTCGTAGGCCTCTGTTGTCTCAAGAATTTCACTAATACGAAACATGACGAATTGTTTGTAGTTTCGCCCTTCAGAGTTAATCCAGGAGAGAACAGTATTAGAATCACTCCAAAAGCATCTTTTTTCGAACTGTAAATTTTCGCAGAAAAAAAATTAAAAATGTGAATAAAGAGGCAAAAAATCTCTAAATTATGCGAAAAAATAAGAAAAATGTTGGTAATATCAGAAATTAAAAAGTGCAATAATTTATGAAATAACTGAAAAAAAATTTTTGAGAAATAAATTTGATCGCTAATCTCTGATTATTTTTTATTTTTGATATTTGCATAATATTTTGCAACAACCAATGAAATTAAAATATATGCATGGTATATAACTTTATAGAGTTTAAAAATCTCTGCATTATAATTTTTTATATTAAAAACAATTGCAACGCATAGATTTTTAACTTTGTTGTATTTAATAAGAATTAATATCAATTATTTTGATTTCTTTTTGTTTTTTTAATTTATTCATATTTATAACATTATTTATCTATTTTTTTTACACAATAAATTATTCGCAAAGAACACGTGCACCTATTTTCTTAAAGAATATTTTTTTTATTACCTATTAATTGCTTTTATTTTGATTTCGTTTTTCATTCGCTCATGGCTAAAATCTAACACATAAGAACATAAATAGTAAAACAATCCAACAAACAATCCATTCTCTTTTTTTTGTAACAACTAACACATTCTCATTTCTCTTTGTGGGCACCACTGCACTAGATAAATGTAGTATAAATCACTGTTGGTAAAAGTGGCACAAAAGTGCCATTTGTGGCACTATTGAATGTTCAATAGTGACACTATGGCACTCTCCATAGAATTTTGGCACTTTTTACGAAAATTTTTATATAATTTGATAAAAGATCGATATCGCTGGTTTTCCATTAAAAGCCACGCGTATTAAGAAGGGGTAGCAAAATTAAAAAAACAAATGCTACACTAAAAATATCTACAATTGGACCACCCTCCAGTCCTTCGGGGACAATTTAATCATTATTTTGATATTTAAAAATAAAAGCAACGGGGATAAAATTAGAAAAACTTTAATTGATTCTATTGTATTGTCAAATTTAATTGTAAAATTTTTTGAAAGTCTTGGACCTGCTAACTTATCTTAAAATAACGTAAGTTTAGTGCTTTACTATAGTTAAGAATGGCATTTTTATATGAAAATATTTGTGGTAGGTAATGTTAAACTCGGGTTACTTTTTAGATAAGTTGCCCGCCTTTTTTTTTGTCTTTTTACTTAACCCTTAAATGCATGATCTCTACAATTTTAACAATTTTTTTACATATGATTTCTAAAAGCGTGTACATTTCAAGAAAAATACCAAAAAAATTGCCAAATAGCTAAATTGTGATTATTTTAACGTGTATGAAAAAAAAGAAACAAAAAAAAATATATGAAATATTAATTATACATTTATTGTTGCCAAAACTAATTTTATTGCGAGAATACCACTTTAAATATTTAAACAAACATTTTTGAATATTGCACTTTTTGTAAAAAAAAAAAACGCGTGTTTTAGATTTTTCACAAACATACGAAGCAAAACCAAGATTTTTCCTATAACTGTTTAAAAACTCTGAGTTATAGTTTATAAGAGCACTTTGTGCAGAAAGGGCCCCAATGCCCAAAAATTGAGTTTTATGCATCAAGTGGCGTTTTTTATTAAGAAACTGGTATGTTGCCAAATGGCTACACCATGCATTTAAAGGTTAAAGTAACTAAATGTATAAATATTTGAAATAAAAGCTGAACATATTTTTTTTGAAACATTAAATGTTGCTTAATTTTTTTTTTGGCACTTTTAAAGCTTTTTTGGCACTTTTTTGACATCATTGAGGCACCAAACGAAAATTCTCAAATACCATCACTGGTATAAATAGCTGTGTTTCTGAGGCATGCCTATCAACGCTAACTCGAACAAATTTGACAGTAGAAAGCAGGAATACGGCGGTAGTATAAAATAACTGAGATTTGTTTGTTTGTTGACGATTTGTGATCAAAATCGTCTGGCACCACTTGTGAGCACTAGCACATTGTAATTATTCACCACTAAACAACTTTTTGTATAAACAAACTTTCGAATGTGTCCCATATTTTTTAACATTTCTTAATACTTGTTTAAATTAAGATAGTAATTTGACTGAAAATTAAAGAATAATTTGTTATATTTTAAGTTAATTTTTATAACAATGGAAAATGCAACAATAACAAGTGGCAGTCAACTAAATACACCAATAAAGGTAAATATATAATAAATTACAGGTCTTCCACGTATAATACCGCTGGTACCCAATTTAACCAAAAATCCTTTCTATTAAAATTGTGTGGAAATTCTTTTTTCTTCGTTGAATTTGGATTCGCAGGTATCAGCGGAAACAACGTGGTTATGTTTATAACATTAAATGGAACAAGTTGAGTTTACGTCCACCTTTTCAAAACGTACGAGTATAAAAATTTGCACATCGAGTAAAGGGTTCAGATTGAGTTTGATGTTACTATGGTCTGAGGTTTATGGTACTATGGGTTTCACGGTGGTTTTTTTAGTGGGCGTGTCTTAAAAGTTGAAGATTTTCCTTTAATCTTTAAATTCTTAATAGATACATGAAATATGTATATCCTTGCAAAGTTTACGGTATTACCTTCCAACCTATGTTGTAAGTCTTGACGATCTTATATTTATTTTTCATGACCTTTGACCGGCCTTAGAGCTTTCTACTATGTAACAAGTCCGGAGACGGCTTTGCTTTCCTGGGTTACGGGCTTGTGTCATCTTACAAGGAAAGACTTTCAACGCGGACTGGCAGATCTTAATGAGCTTCGGATATGTTGTAGAGGAGAACAAATTTAAGGACACGTGTTTTTTTAATCTCGTATTTAAGGGTTAAAAAATGGGGTCAAAAAATGGCACAAATTTTCGTTTTTTCGGTTTATTTCATATATGTTCCAAAGTAACTAGCGTAGTCCGAAAGGTATTTGATAGACCTACTTACCGGTGTATAAAACATGCTCAAGCATATTTATTTGTTTATGGCATAACACAAAGCATCAAAATTGGTTTTGTATGGGGATGTATGTATACAGGGTTAAGGGTCAAATTCACATATGTGACGCGCAAAATAGAAAGGGACCTAAGGATAGAAAGGGACCTAAGGTCAGGAGAGCATGGGATCGGTCTCATTCGATGCTCAGATGTTGTCCACAAAAAAATAAAATTGATTTTTTACCCTTAGGTCCCTTTCTCTATGCGCTGTCACATATATTGATCCTTATAGTATTTAAGTGATAGTAAGTTTTGGCTTTTTCTATATTCTACCAACTTCGGGTTTGAGACGAATTCCACCGAAGGTTTATATTTTTAAAGATTTGGGAGCATCTGACTACCACCCCAGCAGTTAAATATTATAAGGATTACTAATATATGTGGGCAGCTAAAAAACGTGTGTGCTTTAAATTTTTCTCTACAATATATCCGAAGCTTTCCTTGTTAGTATTTTTTGCTCTGGTGTAAATTTATATTTGGTTACAAGTTCAAAATTTATAAATGAATTTAGATGAAATATATGTATGTTAAATGAGAAGTGTTGGCACAGAATTTCCAATGATATAAATATAATCTATAAAAGTATTTTTTAACTTTAAAACCACACCTACACAAAGGAAGCGCGGGCCCCATAAAAGGGTAAAACCATTAAATTCAACGCACATTGCCATAGGAAAAACTTGAGTTGTCAAGTATTCAACCTATTTGAGAATCCGGTTTTCGTAGAGGCAGTTGTGATGGTATGTGTGCAATACGTTTTAAAAGATGTTGTTCAGCAGGAAAGATAATTTTCATAACTAGTTTTGAGGTCAGATTATCAATTCTTTGGTTTAAAGTAGGGAGACCAGATTCAGCCATACCATTATATATTTTGTTAAAGAATAATAAACATCCCAGCAAACAAAGATGATCATTAATGACTCAGAAATGAGCTCCAAAAACATAAACATTTTTCCACTTTTTCCTATGAAAGTGGTCCGTCCAAAAGAGCCCCATGTGTACTCAGAAAAAAAGACGTATAAAATCGAAATTTTCTTCATAAATTTAAATAATTTTGGAATCTTCTTTGAGTCCGAAAAATGAACCCTCGTTTTGAGACAGCTTTTTAGATTGTAGAGACAACTTTTTGGATTGTTTTCTGAGGGTTCATATTTTCTACCAAAAAAAAGAGTGTTTTCAAAAAAACAATAATCATTTCTATGACCCATTTAGAAATCTTATTTATGAGCGCTCCGAATTTTCTGGCTGGGATATACAAATTACTGTTTCCAATTATTCGACGTAGGCGGTTAACCGGTTAATGCATTATTCAAAAAATCACTAAAATTGGTTAACCGGTTATTTGGGTCGGTTAATCGTGAAAATTGGAGATTAATCGATTAATCGTTTTTATGCTAAATTAATGTATTTCCTTATTTTTTTGTCAATAAAAACACAAAGTGCTGCACCCTTTTTGTTAAATACCAATGTGACATATAAACTCGATTTATTTAAAACAAAGTTTTCATATTTTAAGGTTAAAAAGTTTCGGAATTTAAGATTTTTTAAATTGAAACATTTTTCATACTACTAGAAACTACACTCAAAACATTCCTTAGTTGATTATAATGAATATTTCAACTATCTTATAGGTGAAATACCCCTAACTAATATATAGTTGAATTGATTTAGTTGATAATAACTAAGTTTTTCTATATAAAAAAATTAATTGAAATCAACTACTTGACATTAACAAATGGTTAATCGGCACTATAGACATCGTATTTTGTTTCCAATGAAATTAAAAACATTTGACAAAATTATTGACAATTTTTTTTATTAAAAATTACACATCAAAACAACAATGAAATACCAACCACAGACACAAACATACTTGCAATTTTTTACAGCCTTCTCTTTGCATTCGAAGTTTTGAATAAGGACGTTTTCTGGATTTTAAATTTGGAACCCCAAAGATGTGTCTGCAAGAAATTAAAATGCGTTTAATATAAATTTTAAATGGTTTACGACACCAATAAATTAAATCTTACCAAATTAATTATAATTCAATATTTTCTTCTTTGATTTTTATTGAAAATATATTAGGTTGCGTTTACACTTGCATCGAAATCTCAAGATTTCGGTATTCACCACTCCGAAAAAACAATGAAGGAAAGCATATAGATGTTAAATTTTTAGAGAATGTATTTATTAGAGCTAACTATGTATGCTTTTTTCCAAATTGAACATTTATATGAATCCCTTCATTGTTTTTTCTGAGTGGTGAATATCGAAATCTCGGGATTTCGATACAAGTGTAAACGCAACTTTAGAGAACTTTCAATTAATTGAAATATCTATTAACAGGGTACCTAAAATATTATTAATTTTAGCTAAAACAATAGTTATTTATGATTATCATAGTTATTAATATAATTCTTAAATTCAACTATAGATTTTGTTAACTATCTAACTATGGACTTTTATCGGTGTAGCAAATGTTTTGTTGGTAAATATTACTAAGTTACGACAAGCAAACCTAACTAAAACTGTTACATATCGATAACTTAGTATAATTTTTTTATTTCGTTAGAAATTAAAAATTCGTTAACAGCATGTAGTCAATTCTCTCAGTATGCAGTTACAGATGTCAAATTCCATACAAAACTTAAATTTTTTGACTTCCAATTTGTGTTGACTTTAGCTTATTTCTTTTAATTAAAATTGAAATTCAGTGAAACGGGTTAGGGTTCCATGGTATTCCAGTGGAACATATTGTAGAATTTATGTAATTTTGAACCGATTATATGCACTTTCTTGTGAGAAGTAAAAAAAAGTTCGAGTTCTTAAAAAATTAACATGTCAGTTGTGTGACACATTTTTTAAGCAAATGCAACCTTGTTTTAAAGGGCATGGAAATATAATTTACATTAGTTTTAATTTTTAAGGAATTAAAACAGAAAAGAAAATTTGTCTATTGTATTTTCTAAACTTTATTTTGGCTTTTCGCGATGTATTTGAAAGCTTTTTTAAGCTTCTTTTTTAACACTTTGATATTTTGTTAAAAAATTTGGAAAAAAATTTATTAAAAATTGGGGGTCTCTTGAAACATATGACGTGTTCCGTTGGTGCAATGTCAACTTGCTTGGAGTTGCTCAAAAGAAAGTATCTAAAGGCTTAAGGACCTCTTTCACTCGATTTTTAAAGAATTCAATAGTAGTTTAGTTAGTATTTGTTATCCTAAGCTTTTCTTGCAATTTAATTTACCAAATGTTAAGAAAATAATGAAGTTTTGGGAAAAAATAAAGGAAAATTCCATATAAAAAATGTAACCGGTTAATCGACCTATTTTAACCGATTACTCGGGTCGAATAATTATTTGAGTTCTGTAGTGCAATTCTCTAACTTTCGTAACGATTTTATCGATGTCGTTAACTAACGATAATTGTCGGTTAAGTTACCGAAAAAGTGATTCACTATATTTTAGTTAACGATATTGTTCGCTAGAAAAAGTTACCGACAAATTTCGGTAGAAATAAAAAATGCCAAACAAAAAGCATTTGTTAATAAAAAACAAAACAAAAAACAACATTTGTATCAATAAATTTTTTTTTTTGAAAACTGGCGAACTAGAAAGTTTTTTCGTGGTTTTTTGCTTGCTATCGGGCTTAAAAAATATAGAATACCGTTCCATATAGTGTTTTTTTAAATCGCGAAAGCCTAAAATAATCCATAAGGTAAGTGTATATAAAAAAGCGACTGGAAATTTAATTAAAAGTGTCTTTAAAGGCGTAACGCGTTCCACCTCGGTTCTTGTTTTTTGTAGAATTAAGTGAGTTATACGTATTCGAGGTTGAAATAATCGCCATTAATCAGTTACAAAGCCAGTAGCACATTTTTACGATTATCGTTGTTGTTGTTGTTGTTGTAACGGCTTCAAAATGAGAATTTGTAGTTAAGGATTCTCATTTAAAGCCGGAGTGGCAATCCTTGCTCGGATAAATCCGAAAATTCGAATACATCCGAATCGTTCCGGCACATATTCCGATTGCCGTGGGAACCGGGTTATATTCGGTCGTCAGAGCCTCGTCAGCGTTAACAGGGGACACCATGTCCAGGTGGACTGTGGGTGAGGTTGGCATTTGGAAGTAAATTTGTTCGTTCAGTGACTAAATTACATAAAGTTGAGTGATACGAAACTTTCGCGGTTTGCGCAAGTGAGATTTTTACACATCTTATATTGATTACGCATTGAACAAAAAACTTTAATAAGTTAATTTCTAATTGAAAAAGCACACACGTAATTGCAAAAATGTATCATTAACTTTGTAGCTGGCTCATAGCGATTTTTATAATCACGTATACGAAAGACTTACTTAAAGAACTTTAATTTCACTAGCAATTGCACAAATTAAACAGAAAAATAATTTAAAAACACGCTTGAGCGCTCAATGCTTCACTTTTAAAAGAAATTTAAAAAAAATTGAAAATGTTCAGTCGCATTTATAATATACACCTAATGGATTTAATTCCAATACTTCTATATGTAGTTTAAAAAATATAGGTTAAATTTAATGCTTTTAGCGATTCGCGATTCGAAAAAAATATGTGATCCGGAATTCTGTATTTTTATTTTCTGGTAATTTAGAAATAAGTTATTTTATATCACAGTTAAAAATACAGAACTACAGAACTAGAAGTGCATTTTTGGTGCTACTTATAATGAAAGTTTCATCTTCATTACCATTATATAAAGTAATGGTTTCGTTTTTATTTCCATTACTTATTTGTAATGTAATAAAAAAATTCATTAATTGTTACATAATGAAATGAAAAAAATCATTACTTTATTAAAAGGGAAATACGTTTGATTTTTTCTATAGTCGCGCCTTTATTGGCAAAGTTATAAATTTTCTTATTAAATATTGTAGTTGAGAAGCGCTTATGGCGCGTTTTGTAGCTTCAAACGACCTCAAAATTTAAGTTTATTTGTTATTTGGGCTTTAAGCGACGAATCAGCATATCATTTATTCAAACTAAAGCACACGAAAAAAGAAAAATATTTACCTGTGTATAAAAGTAGCGATAATGAAAATCCATACCTAATTTTGTAATGAAAATTCAAATTTATTTCATTAAAAAAAATATTTCATTACAATTACGTATGTATATGTAATGGTAATGAAAATGAGTAATGATCACTACATAAAAATTATTGACTTCCAACTACCTGAAACAGAGTTGATTTTCTGGTATTTTAGAATATGGCTACCACAGTATCAACTCAATTACTGAATCTCACGTAATTGCTGAATGTCATTTATTTCAAATCTCACCATGGGATGCCATTAATCCATAGAAATGGCAAAGGTAAATCTGTTTCAAGCCTAGTTGGTGGATTGTGCTTCCAACTCTGCTTGTATCTTTCGTTTATATCCAGAGCTGCCAAAATGTTTTCTATTTTTTGCTGGTTTCATATTAATATTATCACTACAAACAACTGTGAAAACAGTCATTCATAAATGTTATTTAATGTAAAATTAATCCAAATAAATTAATTTGATGCAATTGAATTAATACGATCTAACTGGATTAATTTTATTTGCACATGTAGGGTAAAAAATTATATAATTAATGTAAATTTTTATGAAATTTTTACTAAAATACACTTTTTTAACCTTACCCAGGTAGAAATTACCGACGTTGCAACAAAAATTGTACTGGGAGAGCACTTTTTTCTACGAAATGCCGGTACTACTTAAAACGTGCTTCGCCAGTACCTTTTTCTTAAAATTAACGAGCTTTTTTTAATTTATTAAAATTAATAATTTTATAAGTTTTATGTGTTTTTGCACCTATTACAAAATTATTTATGTAAGAGAGACATAGCCATTCTTTTCTTGTGAAGTTTCGACAGAATGCATTAAAAATATGTGATGTACACTAAAAGGACAGTAAAGTATGTACCAGCAAACTACTAAATTTGTTATTAAATGTACTGGGATAATATCAAAAAAATAAAATCCCAAGCATGCGCCAACGTTGAGAAATAACTACGGCCAAGCGTTTATTGGTGTTATCATTTCGACAACATGCCAGTACAGTGAAAGTTGAAAATCCGACGCATTGCCAGTACATGTACTACCGTCTCCAACACCGGGCCGACATAGTGCCGTTTGTATTTTTCTAGCACGTTTTAAGTAGTACCGGCATTTCGTAGAAAAAAGTGCTCTCCCAGTACAATTTTTGTTGCAACGTCGGTAATTTCTACCTGGGTTGTCTTACTCTTTGTAAGTTTGTACTGAGTAATTCTTACTAGACTTGACTGAGAAAAGTAATCGAATGAACCTAATAGTGAATGAAATCTGACGTTTGTAGAAAAAAAGAATTCAGTAATAGTACAGTCGATTTTTAGTACACACTCAGGGAATTATGTAGGTAAAATCAACTGCAAATGACAGTTAAAATAACTGCATTTGCACTTAAACAGTTGTAGACTACATTTGCAGTTAAATTAACTGCAATATGAAGTTATTTTTAACTGTTAAAAATCAACTGACAAAAGTGGCAAAAACAACTACATATGCAATTGAAACAACATACATGCAAATTATTGTAAAACTGTACAAACAACTTCAAATGTAGTTAAAAACACAAATAAAAATTATTTTAAAAATTATTAATTTAATAAAAAACAAATTTATGTAAACACTCCTAACTTGATTTTATTCTATAATAAATTTAAAATTGGGAAATCAAAATTTACACTTAATGTCACTTTTATTTTTCACTATTAAGATATTGTTGTAGACGTCCGTCTGTGAGGGATGAAATATGGTGTTGTTTGGCTTCCTTTTTTTCTACAGGTAAAAAGGGATGAGAATATAAAAGAACTGAAAGAAAATAAATACAATTTTTTTTAACATTCCCGTAAATAAATTTATATTTTATATTATATTATAAAACTTACCTTATTATTTTAATAATTTAATAAAAAATATATAACCTTTTCCGCATTACGCGTCCTCATTCTTTGGCGTTGTTTTATGACTAAAGGTTAAATTAGACGTGCCATAACGCCATAGCCGTAACCATAACGCCATAGCAGACAACCAAAATTCAATTGGTATCTACGGTTACGGTTATGGCGTTATGGCATGTCACTAGGGTTTGGGGTTCGGGAATTCCCGGGCGAGAATTCCCGGGAAATCCCGGGAAAAGTTTGCCGGGAATTCCCGGGAAAATAATATATTTTTCCCGGGAAAACGGGAAATTTTAAAAATATTAAATTTTTTAAATTGTTTTTGTTTTGAAAAGGATTTTTTAATTTTAGTCATAAAAAACATTTTAAATACCAAAACAAAAATGTCATTGTTAAAATCTTTTAAAAAGGAATACATTTATTTGACACAAATAAAATCTTTGCCAAGTAATTAGGAGCATTTCAACTAATAAAGTTTTTTCGCATAACTTATTGAAAATTTAAGTAGTAAAACCTAAAAACTTGGTAAAATGTTTAAAAGAAATATGAAAAAAAAGCTTTGTTTCTTACAAATAATCGCCCTTATTATCGAAATTTTTCAAATGTATAATTTTGGTAAAGTCGACTTTAGTTAAAATATTGGGTGGCAGTATACCTTGACTTGGTTTATTTTTGGAGCATTCTGATTGGTTAATTTATTTTTAACCAATCAAAATATTTGAAAATATAAATATTTTTGTAAGGTTTTCATACACAAAATGAACAAAACCGTTTACCCGAGTAAAAATAGTTACATAGGAAATTATATAATTTAATATGGACTAACATGTTTATATATAGTCAAGTGTGACACTATATCTTTGTGGATATAATTATGTATAGCTTTGAGTTTTTCAAAAATTTCTTATATGATGTCATATATAGATCAGTATAAATATATATGTCCCCATATATATTAATATGTACTATATTTAGTTACTTATGCTATGACAATTTTAATACAGCGTCATATATAATTAAAAATGGCTTTATCGGTAGACATATAAAATTTTATATAGCTCAATGTTAAAGTTTTTTCTAAGTTGTTTTAGATATATTTAAATATAGCGCAATGTAAAAAATTCTGTTTTTTTTGAGAGATATTTATGTATGATTTCAAAATATAAAAGGCGTACTCATTATAACTCGTAAATTCCATGTAAATCTTGTATAAATACAAGCCATATTTTTTATGTATGGAATTTGACATTAACACTCTAATGCCCAAGGCCGCTAAAAAGCGGTCTTCAGATATTAAATAGTTTTTCGCTAAATAACATTTTTCTTATTAAACAAGTTATATTATATCAATAGAAAACATAATTACCTACTTTTTCGCCTTCAAACGTTTTTTTGTATAAGGAACGATTTTCAAACGAGAAGCATGTACAGTGAAAATTTTGTAAATTTGGAAAAATTAACTTTTTAAATCCGTAAAAAATATTTGAAAAATCGTCAAAAATACATTTACGATCCGGCATACATTATCGACAATCCGAAGCTAGCTTAGAGTCTCTACTTATAAAATCAGCTACAAATTTTGCTCCAGGACTCACAGTATAACGTCAGGATACATCTTACGAATATATTTCTAACTCAAAAACTAGCTGAAATTAAACACAGATTACATACTCAGAGCTAGTAGTAAGCAAAACTAGTTTCGTCAAAATTTATTGATGTTTTGTGCCAAATTTCGTAATTTTCAAAAAGCGAAAATCGCCATAACTTCTGAAAGAACAAGACTAAATGAGTAATTTTCAGTACGTGATTTTATTTTATAGCAAAAACCGAAATTTTTTAACTACTGGATTTCTTGATTCGTCTTCAACCTTTATTATGCGATATCGCCTAAATAAAGCGATAAATTAAAATTGTAATATTTCTTCCATAGTAGATTTTCAATGCCAAATATATAATTTAAATATTATCGCAATCAGAAGAAAGAGCATTAGAGGGTTAAACTCGTAAACATACCAGGTTTACACAGTTTACGGGTAGAATAAAATTTTATATGAGAAGGCTTAAAATGCTTGGTTACAATTATGTATAACTTCTTCTAAATACTTAAATTTTTATTTATTCTTAAGGGTGTTATTTTTTAGTATGTTCTTTTTATTAGTTTTTGTTTTGAACCTGATATAATTATGTCTCTCTACATCAAATTAGATATGATTATATCGGGTCAAAATCGTCATAGTCATGCAACTTCTCGTGAAGAAAACAACAACAAGAATAACGTTTCAGCTAAAATTAGAAAAGTACCCGAAGAAAAAAGTGTAAGCTGAATAGGCATTAAAGGTTTTATGGTAGGGCAAACATTTCCTGAAATGGTATCCAAATTAGCCGCAGTCAATCCGCACCATAACTAGATCTTCGTTTATTCGAGAAAGTTTTTATAACAAAAACCTGGCATTGGAAAAAAATTAAACCGATGTAAAGAATTATTAAATTACTACAATCATGTAAAAGATATCATGATAAAAGAAATATCGAGCAATATTTCTAACAATAGGAGATTTACTATAATCTTAGATGAATGGACAAGAATATCACAAAAGAGATATTTGAACATATGTATAAACGGAAATAATTCATTTTATAAACTGGAGTTGGTTTATATATCAGGAAGATGTAATGTTGATGAAATAGCAAGAATTGTAGAAATAAGACTAGAAGAGTTTTATTTGTATTTGGAAAATAACATTGTGGCCACCATATCTAATGGGCCAAATGTGATGAAACGGTTTGTTTCCGACAGTCCAGTAGTGGATGCTTTCTGCTGGAATCATGCAATTCACTTGGCAGTGCTGCGAGTAATTTATGTGAAATCAAATGTTCAACATTCTGATATTTTTTACTTTGAATTCTCACTACACAGACTGCATTTGTACTGAAATAGTGTTTTTTTTAAACAAAAATTACTTATATAGGTGGTTTTCATTAACAATTTTGTTCAAAAATATTTCCCGGGATTCCCGGGAATCCCGGGAATTAAATTTTTTCATTCCCGTTTCCCGGGAAATAAAAAAGTCCGGGAAATCCCAATCCCTACATGTCACCTATAATTGAATACATTGTAGCCTATAAGATTGGTTTGAACAGCTGTTTTATATGGTTATGGTTATGGCACGTCTAATTGAGCCTTAAGACAAGAGAAAACATGTTCTTCTCATATTTTTTCACTAGAAATTTCTAAACAAGCGCTTTATACACATGCTCCTGTTTGTTTCGTGTGTGTGCACTAGGGATGCCAAACGGGAAATCCCGAAATCCCGGGATTTTCGGGATTGGCGAAATCCCGAATCCCGGGATTATTTCTCAAAAATCCCGGGGTTTTCTTATTTTTTAATATTAATATAAACGCAAATAAACAAAGTGAGCAATTTTAGATTACCTACGTTTTTTCTTGAATTTTCTCATATTGATAAGAAATTGATGCCAAGATATTGGTAAAATTATAAATTAAGTAGATTATTCGAGTAAACTACGCAAAGACTGCAGAAAAATTTGAAATTTTGGTATACAATATTAAGTTTTTGAGTACTACATGCCAAAAATCAAGTTTGTTTGTTATTTTACCGATTTATTCTTCCAAGCGAAATTCGATTTCTGAAACTGGGACTGTAAGTTTTGGCTGGGACTGTAAGTTTGAATTCTTCCATGAAAACAAACGATAACCAAATAACTTTGATGCTGTAATTACACGATTTAGTGGGCAAGGTTATCGCAACGAATCTGTTTTAAAATCTGCTTACAAAATACTGGGCGCAAGTGTACTTAATGACAGTCCTTCATATATTATCCCAGCCAGAAAAATACAAACATGAAAGCGATGGCAAGGTATTTTAACAGGTGGTACAAGTACTGACAAAAATTGCTTTCCCATTTCGAATATGATAACGCCAATAGACAAAAGGACCGGCAGCGCTGGAAAAGTCCTGGAGAAACAAAATTTTTAACTTTGGCAAAACGCGGGCAAAACCAATAAATAGGTGGTTTGGAATTATATTTTCCAAAATAAAATTTAAAAAAAGTTCATATGTATCTTTTTTTTGCCCTGCCGTGATATTTTGTAAAACAAATACTGGCAAAACGATTTTTGCAAACACTGGCAAAGCGTCCCAAATGAGTGTTCTGCCAGTTATTTATTTTTAACATCGCGGTTACCCAGTGGTATGCAAGTACTTGATTTTTTGTACCACTGTCAATTTCTGACTGAGATGATTCAATATTCATAAAATGTACCACATTATTAATTAACAACCATTAAATAATTATAAAACGCTTTATTCTATAAAAAAAATTAGTTACATAGCATAAAAATTTTTACAAATAAAGAAAAATTTAAATCCCGAAAAATCCCGTAAAATCCCGGGATCCCGTAGTCCCGAAAATTTCATACAAAATCCCGAATCCCGTGATTTTCAAATATCAATCCCTTTTGTCATCCCTAGTGTGCACACACACTGGAAAATTTAAGTATTTGTAAAAAAAATTCAAAATAACTGCATAAAATAAATTTTACTACAATGTGGTAGTTTTTGTAGTTAGTTTAAAAAAATAACTGTCAAAAACATTGAAAAATTTTGCTCTAAGTAAATTAACTACAATTGTAGTTAAAATAACTACAACCGCATTACTAAACTGTCATGTAGTAACTGCAGAACTTTTCTGAGTGCAGTAAAACATTTTATTACAAAAGTCCCTAAAAGTGCATACACAGAACAAAATAATTCATACTTGGAATGAATTTTTTCATACTATGTATGAATTTAACATGCTAATTTTTTCTCAAAACTTTTTCATACCATGTATGAATATGTTCATACATGTAATGAAAACGTTCATAAGATTTTTTTTTAGTTTTATGGAAAATTTATAATCATATCCATGTGCTCAACTAATCTTTGCATACCTAAATGCAAATAGTTGTTATTCCTTCATGCAAACCCGCGTTTTTAATAAGTTTTTCAGTTTTTCTTTCTATATATAAAAGAATAACGTGACTGACTGACTGACTCAACATCGCCCAGCCCAAACCGCTGAAGCTAGGAAGTTGAAATTTGGTATGTAGGTTGCTCTTTCGGCGTAGACGTCCGCTAAGACGGGATTTTTGGAAATTCCTACCGGAACGGGCAAAAAGGGGAAAGTCTCCCCCTTGTCGGCCTGCCAAAACCCCTTTGGCTAGAAAGCTGAAATTTAAGATATGTGTTCCTTGGAGTAGGGGCTAACTTTTCTGGAAAGTACTTTCTAGAATTTTGGACAGGGACGTTGTAAAAATGGGGGTTAAAAAGGGGAACATGCCCCCCTTGACGGCCTGCCAAAACCGCTGGAGGTAGGAAGTTGAAATTTGGTATAAAGCTTCCTCCACTATCGTAGACATCAACCAAGACGGGATTTTTGGAAATTTTTACAGGGAGGGGCAAAAAGGGGAAAAAGTCTCCCCTTTTGACGGCCTGCCCAAACTGCTGGAGCTATGAAGTTGAAATTTGGTATGTCGGTTCCTCGACCGGTGTAGACGTCCGTTGAGACGGCATTTTTTAAAATTCTTATCGGGAGGGGCAAAAAAGGGACAAAAAAGTACCTTTTTCCAAAAAAAAGTACTATTTTCCAAAAAAAGTACCATTTTCCAAAAAGTACCTTTTTCCAAAAAAGTACCTTCGAAAAAAGTACCTTTTTCCAAAAAAAAATTCCTTTTTCCAAAAAAGTACCTTTTTCTAAAAAAATTTACCTTTTCCAAAAAAAAGTACCTTTTCCAAAAAACATACATTTTGCAAAAAAATACCTTTTTCAAAAAAAGTACCTTTTCCAAAAAAGTACCTTTTTCCACAAAAAAATACATTTTTCCAAAAAAAATACCTTTTTCAAAAAAAGTACAAATAAAGTACTTTGTAAAAACAAAGTATCTTTTTCCAAAAAATTTCGCTTTTTCCAAAAACTACCATTTAAAAAAATACCATTTAAAAAAATATAATTTCAAAAAAGTACTTTTTTCCTTCCCCACGGATATCTCCACTAAAACAAGGTTTCTTGATATTCGGCATAGACGTGCGCTAAGACGGGATTTTTGGAAATTCTTACCGGAACGGGCAAATAGGGGAAAAGTCTCCCCATAAACAGTCTCACAAATTGGAAAAGTGCCTGCCCAAGTAAGAAGTTAAACTTTGGTATAAAGGTTCCTCCACTGTAGTAGACATCGACTAAGTTTGTATTTTTGGAATTCCCTACAGGATATCCCAAAAGCAAATTCGGTATGTGAGTTCCTCCTTCTTTGTAGGCGTCCGCTTAGACGGAATTTTTGAAATTCCTATCGGGAGGGGAAATAAGGGGAAAAGTCTCCTCCTCGACGGCCTGCCCAATCCCTTTTGGCCAACCTAAAATTTTAAATATGTATTCCTTGGAGTAGGACTAACTCACCGGCAACGTAATTTTTCTATTTTGGAACAGGAACATAGTAAAAATGGTGGTTAAAAAGGAAAAATGTCCCCAATAACGGCCTGCCCAAACCGCTGAGGCAATGAAGTTGAAATTTGGTATGAATGTTACTCATCCATCGCAGATAGCCGCGAAGATGGAATTCTTGTAAATTCCTAAAGGGAGGGGCAAAAAGAAGAAAAGCCTCCCCTTGGTGTCCTGTAAAAACCCCTTCGGCTAGAAACCTGAAATTTAAAATGTGGGTCCCTGGAGTAAGGGCTAACTTATTAGAAAGATACTTTTTTGAATTTTGGACAGGGTCGTTATAAAATGGGTGCTCAAAAAGGGAAAGTGGCCCCTTAACGACCATCCCAAACTGCTGGAACTAGGAAGCTGAAATTCGGTACTTAGGTCCCTCTTCCAGCCTAATTCCAACCGGGAGGGACAAAAAAAGAAAAAGTGTCCCCCTTCACAGCCTGCTAAAACTGCTGGAACTAGGAAGCTGAAATTCCCTGTCGATGGATTTTCGGAAATTCCTACCGAGAGGGGCACAAATAGTAAAAGTTGGCTAGAAATCTGAAATGTAAAACATATGTTCCTTGGAGTATGGGCTCACTTATCGGGAAGGTGTTTTTTGGAATTTTGGACAGGGACATTGCAAAAATGGGGATTAATGAAGCGAAAAGTGCCGCTTAAAGACCTGCCCAAACCGCTGGAGGTAGGAAGTTGAAATTTGGTATTAAAGTTCCTCCTCTATTGTAGATATCCGCTAAGATGAGATTTTTGGAAATTTACACAGGTAGTGTCAAAACAGGAAAAGTCTCCCCCTTAACGGCCTGGCCAAACTGCTGGAACTAGGGAGCTTAAATTTAGTATTTGGGTTCCTTCTCCAACGTAGACGTCCCCTAAGACGGTATTTTTGGAAATTCATACCGGGAGGGGTAAAAAGGGAAAAAACTTCCCCCTTGACGGCCAAGCCAAACTGCTGGATATAGAGACCTAAAATTATGTATGCAGTAGATTCCTCCTCCAACGCAGACGTCCTATAAAACGGAATTTTTGGAAGTTCCTACGGGGAAGGGTAAAAACGGAATAATTCTCCCCCTTGGTGGCCTAACCGAACCCTTCGGCTAGCAACCTGTAATTTATAATATGTTTTCCTTGGAGTATGGGCTAACTTATCGAGAAGGCATTTTTAGGACTTTGAACATGAACGTGGTAGAAATGGTGGTTCAAAAGGAGAAAATTGCCCCCCCCTTGAATTGAATTGCCAGGTCTACCTTTACATATACTGGAATTAAAAAAAACTTTAAGCCACGCTAACAACGTAGCGGGCTTTGCCCGCTATCTTTAATATTATAAAATGCTTTCCAACCCTGCTTTACGTTATTTATTTTCATTCAAAACACAAATGAAGAAAACTACTTACGGGTCTATCTACCTAAGTTCGAACTTTACCAAATTATCTTGACATACACACGTATAAGTCAATTTATAATGGATTTATTACTAACAATCCACTTTCATGAGAAAAAGTGATCAAATATTTATTTATTTTAAACCTATTGTTGTGCAGAATTATTTATTTGTGGTGGCTGGGTGAAGGCTTTTATTATAAAAACTGTACTTTAAATAAAAAAGCGAATTTTAAAAAATTGTTGGGGGGCACAGCACCCCCCCCCCCACCCAACCACAAATACGAACTATCTACGCCGATGATTGAACAACAGACAATTAGTTGTTACATGCTCACGTGTTGGTATACTAAATGATTTATTTATATAAAAATGAAGAGGCAAAAAATAGTGTTTATACTTAAACATTAATGGAATGATAATGGAACGGGATTTGGATCCATCATCCATTAGCATCTTTACGGACAGTCTTGCAGCTTTGAAAGCCCTGGAATCCGATACTGTCAGATCGGGGTGTGTGCGGCACTGTGTTGAATCCCTCGACCGTATTCGTCGGCACTCGGTAAGGCTGGCGTGGGTCCCTGGACACGCTGGGGTTGCGGGGAACGAGCTGGCTGACGAATGTGCGAGGAATGGCTCCGAGTCGGTCGAGGACCCTGTGCAAACGGAGGTCCTGGTTCCTCTCGTGGAGCTATTCGGTGTGATAGGGGATATATCGGATAGGGAGACGAGGGCAAGGTGGACAACATTGACCAATTGTAGGATATCTCGGACCCTATGGCCACTGCCTGATCCGGGGAGGACAAAGATTCTTCTTGGTTTTGGCAAGCGGACGATCGGAATGCTGGTAGGAGTCCTAACGGGACACTGCGCAATTGGCCGAATGGCTGTGCGTTGGGGTTACGCCCAGGCGGACTACTGCAGGGGCTGTGGGGACGAGGAGGAGGAGGAGACAGTGCATCATCTGCTTTGCGAATGTCCGGGACTGAAGGAGCGGCGACTCAGATATCTGGGATGCAGGTTCTTCGACGACCTGGACAGTCTACGCGATGTTTCCCTGTCTGGTCTTGCGGACTTTCTGAGGGGATCGGGATGGTTTTAGATTTCTTCGGGTCGTGGTACTTTTCTCCATGTGGATGAGGGGGAGTTTAAGGGAATCGCAATGGGCCTTATGGCCTCCGAGTGAACTCGCCGTTCTGGCGGGCTCCCATTCAACCTAACCTAACCTAAACATTACAATAAATTTACCTTAACAATTATTTTACCTAAACAACAAATATTGTGTTTTATTTTATTTAAAAGAAATTTAATTCTAAACTTTAAGGCACGCTAACAACGCATGCGCCCGCTAGTAACGTATAAAACGGCTACTTTTTGCAGTGATCATGCATAATAATTTCACAACCTTATAACGTGTTTATAAAGTGAAATTTCTAAGAAAAATTTGTTTTATAAATCACTTATAAATTTTAAAAGTATTTATGCATATGATTGAAGTTTTTACATAAATTTGAAGTTTTTACATATTTTTTAATAAAAAATTTCAAAAATAGCAAAAAAATCACGAAATCCCGAAAAAAATTGGGATACCGAAAAATCCCGATCCGTCCCGGGATCCCGTTTTTTTAATTTTGTAATCCCGAATTCCGGGATTTTAAAAAATCAATCCCGATTGGCATCCCTAGTACAAATATTGGACTATTGTTTCCAAATCCCAGTGTAAAAACGGTAATGACATATTATTAGGGCAAGGAATTTCATGCAAATGGATGTTTTTTCTCGATAGTCCAAAACTAATATGGACAAAATATTTATCCGAATCATCAAATTTATAACAAAATGGCATCGATTTGTAGTTGCATATTTTTGCATATTTTGACATAAATCCATGTTTTTGCATGTTTTGACTTTAAATGCATATTTGGTGCCTTTTTAATGCATATTTTGTGCTTTTTAATGCATATTTGTGCACATTTTTCATTTTTAGGAGCATTTTTTATTTTGTAAAAAAATATAAAAAATTGATACGTTTTCATATTTTGATGCAATCAAAATAAACATTCTTAAAACCTTATTGACCTATGGGAAATCTTCGAGTTCTGTGTCTGTTTGCAAAATAACTAACTTGAATACATTTTTAAGTTTTATAGTGCATTAGTTTTGCAAAATTAATAGTTTTTAGTGCATATTTCTTATATTTTTAATGCATATTTTTTTTTTTTAACCGCATATTTTAGGCGCATATTTTCCATTTTTAAGTGCATGAAATTCCTTGCCCTACATATTATTTTCTGGACTAATGACGCCGACTTACCTTCTGCATTATTTTAAAACATATAATAATGAGTTACTGACAATGACTTATTTTTTATCATTATTTCAAATAGAAAGTAATTTTCTAGTTTTTTTTGTAAATTTTTTAAAATCTATTTTTAGACTCAATATTTTTTCAACACTGGTAAGGATATATGTAACCACATATTTTTTGATTTTCTGTATGTTGGCGAGTAAGCTGACTTGTGTGCAGCAGGTCAATTATGTTTTTATCTATCAAACATTTCATGTCGAGATAGCTCAGATGGTAGAGCTATTGGTAGCATTCGGCAGAGAAACCTTAAACTGCTACCGGTGACTTCTTTTGTTTTTAATACACTTTTTCTATAGTTTCCTTTTATTTTTTAAAATTTTTGTTTTCGAATTATATTTGTATGTTTTTATTTGTAATTCTTACAAAACAATTTTTATTGTAAATGAACAACAACAAATGTATCACCACTTATTGATCAAAAGTAGCAAAAACTTTTTACGCTACCAAAATATGACTGCGCTCAGACTAAGCGGTTAGTGATCAGGTCGTTCAGCAGGTAGTTGTACAACTGTTGGAGAACTGTTGACTATTAAATTGTATCTGCCGCATATTTTGACTGGCAATTACCGCACTAGAAAATTTTATTATTTTCAATAAAAAAATATTTTTTTTTATAAAACTCATTTTTTTGAAAATCTATTTTTAGACTCATTCTTTTTTCAGTTCTGGCAAGTAACGACATATTTTTAGTATGCTGCTGTGTAAGCATAACTCATTATTTTGCGCGACATCGCCATAGAAAGGTAATAAGAAATGTAGTAAGAAAAGTAACTAGTTACCATTACCAGATATATAGTTACATAACCACATATCTGGTAATGATTTTCTACACTGGGATTGGTTTTGATATTTAAAATCGGACTTCCTCCTCATCTATGTTCCTTCTATATTTAAAATTTTTTCTCTAAAAAAACATTAAAAAATTTTGAAATTTTGAATTTGAGCGACTACATTTACAAAAGTTATTGAGACATTAGGTGTGTTTGTGCGGCATTCCTATCAATGATATCTCGAACAATTTTGACAGTCGAAAGCCGGAATACGCTGAAAAACTGTCAAAATCGTAACACTGATAGAGAGTCACACAAATACAGCTATTGATACACACTTAAGTTTGAAAAATAGGGCATGGAATTAAGCTTAAACTGTGTAAAGGGGTTTCTTTTTGGAGCTGTAGTTTCTAAATTATAAATTTTTTTATTGAAAAAATCGGTTGAAACATGGAGACAAGTAAAATCGCGAATTGTCCAAAATTTATAGCCAATTTGCATAAAATGGTTGCAGATTCGAAATCAGCACCCCCAATTATCCTAAATCCACTTCAAAGTTTGTGCAACTTGTAAATATTGTCTTATTTTGTAGAGCTGTGTTATCAATTATTAGAATCCTTGTTTTACAACCGGTAAGATAAAGGATGAATACATGCAATAGCGTCAGCGATTGATATACAGTTTTGATATAAATATTTGAGGCCACACGTTTTTTATTAATTGTGATTGCAGGTAAATTATTCCTAAAATCACAGGATCGCCAGTTGTGATGGTTGCTAAATTATTTTTCTTTTAATGGAACTGAAAGAGTTGTTTTTTATTTGAAATTCAGTAAGGTCATAGGAAGGTATTAAAAATACTTTGTATTGAAATCCAGTTATCAGAAAATTCAAAGAGAATATAATTTGAAATTAATCAAGTATAAAAAACAAAATAATTAAAAAAAATCATATTCATAAATGGGAAAACCTATACGATATACACCACAGTCGGCACATCGATGAGTTTGGCTAAATGAAGTTTTGTCAATACTGACAAAATAATGCAATTCATGACAGGTAAATGAGTCCTCTCTTTAATTAAAATGAAAATTTGCACAAACATAAAAATCTGTATTTCTAGAACAGTAATCAATTTTTACGACATTGTAAGGAGAACTAGAGATATTTTTTATAATTTAAAATTCAGGATGTGTGAGGGCCATTGCAGCAATTTTATCAAAATAATATATTTTTTTCACATTTAAACGAAAAAATGTATCGCAATGAGATGATATTTAAAGCGCTTGGAGCGTTTTTAAGAAAAAGAATATATGGCAGATAATCAAGTTAATTTTTTTAAACTTTTATTTGGAATTTACAATTAAGAATGTTGGGCGTATCCAGAGCTTCGAAAAACTTAATTCAATTTAAGTTTAATTCACTAAAAATTAAATTCAGATTTTAAAAAGATTCATGTACCATTCCCTTAAACCATTCGTAAAGAATTCATTCATAAGCTTCATTCCCAAAGCTTTAATATGAATTGAATGAATTCCTAACTTGAATCATTCAAATCGCATGTTCATTCACCATTTTACTAATTGAATGAAGAAATTTTATTACCATTCACTTAGTGCAGTGTAGTTTGAAACTAACATATAATCAAAACCAAAGCATACAAGCTGTAACAAAGCATACGATACTATTTATTTCTGTTAGATGAATTTTAAACGTTTTTCATTGTATTATGCTAATATTTCAGCAATTACATACAAATTAAAATTGTTCATTTGTTCAATTCAGATAAATTGGGTTTCATTCAGTTAGAATTCAATCAAAATAGAATGAATTCATATAATTTTAAGCTATAGGGAATTAAGCTATCGAATTAATTCCATAAGAATGCTATTAGGGAATGAAATTTAACCCAAATTTCATTAATTTTTAAAAAGTGAATGAAAGAATTAAGCCTTTTAAACCTTTGGGCGTATCCTTGTCCCGATTTTGTTCGCTCCTTATATAGGGAGAAAGCAGTTTGGACCATTATGCCCTTAATTTCAAGCAATCAATGCTTCGATACCTACTGGTGGGCATTAGTCGGTTTAAAAAATTTGAAGAGGCGAACGTAAACTCAAGTTATGCCCAAATAATAAAAATTTATAATTTAGAGTAATCCACATGCTTGTTTACAACCACAACAACCAGCCACACAACTTGTTGAAACAAATGAACCACAACATGATGTAAAATTGCAGTAAGTAAATTGGCGACGGACTTAATAATGGTGAACAAAAATCTAAATAATATTTGCTTTTCAGAAATGTTGTGGCTACAGTGTCTTTAGCCTGTGAGTTAAATTTACAAGACATTAATAATCGTACCCGAAATTCCGAATATACCCCCTCACGTTTTCATGGGGTTGTAATGCGTATGCGTGATCCACGATGTACAGCTTTAATATTTCGTACTGGTAAAATTATTTGCACTGGAGCGCGAAACGAAGCCCAAGCATCATTAGGTACACGAAAATTTGCCCGTATTTTACAAAAACTTGGTTATCCCGTTAAGTTTACCGAATATCGTTTGCAAAATATTGTAGCCACTGTCGATTTACGTTTTCCCATACGCTTGGAAAATCTCAATCAAGTTCATGGTCAATTTAGTTCGTATGAACCGGAGTTATTTCCCGGACTTATATATCGTATGGTAAAACCACGTATGGTTTTGCTAATTTTTGTTAATGGTAAAATAGTTTTTACTGGTGCTAAAGCACGAAAGGATATTTTAGAATGTTTAGATTTAATTTATCCAATTTTACTTAGTTTTCGTAAAAATTAATTTATTACACATTTAAACACTGTCATATTATTTTTAAGATATTTTTGCACTGATATGTCTAATACTATATTTAAGCCTAGACCAGATAAACGCAGTGTCGACGCAGTGCGACGTTTTACCGATAAAGCAGTTTTTTGTATCTTCTCTATTTGTCACTGCCGAGAAATTAGAAAAGTTTCTAAAAATAAACAAGAGCTGTTTTTAAATAAAACGCAATAAGCAATTTTTAAAAATATTAAATCGTTTTCGCGAAATTCAAGAACAAAGTTTGACAGCACTGCCACTGTCCACTGGCACTTTCACTATGTGGTTTGGGCTTTACACTTACTTTTGAAAACTACTTATATTTAATTATCAAATTCCATACAAATTAGAATCGAAAACTACTAGTTTTTGGTTGCAGTGTAAATTGGACGAAATTATTCAAGGATAATGCATTTTGATTTTATAATTAGAAAAATTAATTATGGTTAAAGAAAATGTGCTAAGAAATATACGCTCAATGATTGATATTAACGTGAGTATTCCTACTAATAGTCTGTGACTCTTAGTTGTGACTGTATTCCCCATGTATTTGTTGCTGCAAAGTCACAATAAATTATATTTACTCAAATTTTTGTTTGAAAACTTCAAAAAGTTAAGATCTGGTATCGACACAAACATAACATTAACAAATAAAATCTTAGGCCCTTACTATAAAAGAGTATTTTAAATTTAGAGTCGACTTTACCATACAGCCCAAACCACATAGTAAAAGTGCCAGTGAACAGTGGCAGTGCTGTCAAACTTTGTTCTTAAATTTCGCGAATTTCTTTTTGCGTTTTGTTTAACAAAAGCTCTTATTTATTTAGAAACTTTTAAAATTTCTCGGCAGTTACAATTAAAGAAGATACAAAAACTGCGGTCGACACCGCGTTTATGTGGTTTAGGCTTAAAAAATAAATTGACTGATCTTATCAAGGGTTATTCGTATTTGTAAAATTGTAAGTATGTAGAAAATTAATCCGTTTTTATTTGTAATATTAAAAAAAAGGTTACAGATTCGTAATCAGCAACCCTAATTATCCTAAAACCACTGCAATAAACATTTTTCAAAAAAATCGCATTTTTATTTTCCGACAAAATATGCTAACTCGAAAAATATTTGTGTTTTGATATACTAAAATATGCTATACCAAAAAAATACGCAAAAAAGTGCAAAATATGAAATTTTTTACATAGGTATAATTATTAGTAAGAATATTTAAATCATCTTAAGGCACATCTACACGAGAGAGAAAATTGCTAGAGATAGAGCAAAAAACACCTCTAAATAGCTTAAATTATTCACAATAGAGCAAATTAGAGGTGTTTTTTGTTCTAACTCTAGAAGTTTTCTCACTCGTGTAGATGTTCCTTTATGGAAGGTATCCCAGCAAAATCTTTCATTACCAAATAAGTGGTTATATAATAGAAATTCATTGCTCGGCACACCTTATTTTTTGGCGTCTAAACTCATTATTTTTGTTTGGCGTGGTCGTTTTTATAAGTAGTCACGCTTACCCGCTCGCTTACGAAAAAATGAGAAATAAGTAGTTATGAGATTTTGAATAATAAGTGGTTACACACATGCTTACAAAAAGTTAAATTATAAGTGGTTATCCGATTGCTTACTTGATTCTTAAAAATAAGGATTTAAGCAAATACTAGCTGTGTTTGTGCGGCAAACTATCAACGTTGGCTTATGTCATTCCCATACAAATTTGGCATTAGTAACTTTGAGAGTTAACACTAAACGTTGGCTAATGTCAAATTTATATGGGAATGACATAAGCCAACATTGATAGCTTGCCGCACAAACACAGCTACTATTAGCTTAAGGAAATACATTCAGAAAAATTTAAGTTTTCTCTAGTGTGTAATTTTAGGACTCGTCATAAAAATTTAAACATAAAATATATTTACATATAATAAATAAAAATGTATAAAATTTAACTGTGTAAAAAGAACTTATTTAAACTATTACGAGTTAGTCATTATTTTATATTTAGCAACAATGAATACAATAGGTCGTTATTAGGAAGTCATTATTTTATATTATAAAATAATGCAAAAGGTAATGATATATCATTTTTGGTAATGCAGATAGTAATGAGGTGTCATTACCAATATTTTGCTGGGATATGTACATATTGTTTATTTTTACAATAATAAGCGAAATAACTAGTTTTTTAGCTCTCCTGAGATGCTCCTGAGAAGTTAGCTTTTTTGAGTTGGCATTTATTGAACATAGGAGCTCGATACATATTTTACCGACAAACTGTTTTCTTATTATTTTCTTTCAATTTAATTTTTTCTTTTGTTTTTAATTTATTATTAAGCCGAGCACACACGGTCAATATAATTTATTTCAATTTTATTGATCTTTTCACACACACATTCAATGTTATTAGAAAAATATGAGTTAAAATTAAATTTATAAATATTTTCGATCCTATGAAAAATTGCAAAATTTTGCAGATTTTTTAAATAAAGCCATGTTTAAAGTGATTACGTTTTTATTTTGCAATAATTTATATGCTTTTTTAATTTTATTTATTTTTCAATGACAAAAAACAAATTTAAGCCGAGCACACACGGTCAATATAATTTATTTCAATTTTATTGATCTTTTCACACACACTTTCAATGTTATTAGAAAAATATAAGTTAAAAAAAAATAAATTGATCAATATTTTCCATCCTATGAAAAATTGCAAAATTTTGCAGATTTTAAAATAAAACCACGTTTAAGTGATTACTTTTTTATTTTGCAATAATTTATGTGCTTTTTTAATTTTATTTATTTATTTATTTTTCAAAGGCATATCTACACGAGAGAGAAAACTTCTAGAGTTAGAGCAAAAAACATCTCTAATTAGCTCTATTGTGAATGAGTTAAGCTATTTAGAGGTGTTTTTTTGCTCTATCTCTAACAATTTTCTCTCTCGTGTAGATGTGCCTTAACAAAAACCAAATTTAAAAAACCAACATTTCAATATTGGACACACACTTTCATAGGCGTAGATAGGCCGGTCTGGAGGGGGCTTAGCCCCCCCCCCCCGAATAAAAAAAAATTAATTTGCTTTTACTTAAAATAAATTTTTTTTTACCCATTTCTGACACAACAATGGGCTCAAAAGCATATACAATTTAATGGAAAATCACTGATGAAGCCTGTCCATATTAAAGGGCAGAAACTAGATCTACCCAAGAAACATTTTTACGGACTCTCCGGCATGTACGGAATCATCAATCCGGCTTTTACGGAACATTATCGGTCCGTAAAACAGGTATCCGTCAAAGCTTGTACGTATACGGAACAATAACGGACCATACTTTCGGATTTTCGAATATAATACATTTTGAATCCGTTTTGGTGTATCCGTTTCTGCACCTTTAAATACGGACTTCACCAATTTTCATCAGTTTGAACTCCGGAGCTAACGGTGTCATCTTTCTTCAGTTTATTCGTGAATTTTTGTCCGCAAAATATAATTAAATAATTTAATACCGGTCGCGCGGTAAAGTCGGTTAAAAAAGTTTCTGGATAGCGCAAAAACGAGCATCCTGTCTTGGCCGTTGTCGCAGTAGCCAAATTACTTTTATTCACATAGAATCATTAAATAGTAAGTGTTTATGAAATTTTATGTTTTTTTCACGATAGTTTGTGAATTGCGTATGAAAAAACTCAATCGTGAATACATTTAATTTAACCTCGATTAATAAATTGTTTCTTTTGCTTGTAGATATATTTTGGATCTAGTTATGGGTCAATTTTGCGAATTTTGAGGCCGATTAATGAAGTTAGTTTCACCGGCAGTAAACATAGTTTTTAATAAAATTAATAAATTATTTAATAAATCTATTAAAAAACATACAATATTAAAGTTAGTAATGTGTCAATTTAGGTAGATATAAAAGTCCGAAAATGGCATTCTAAAAACGGAGTCACTCCGTTTATTACACGACATAACGGTCCGGAAACGGTCCGGTATTGACGGACTTTCAGCGGACTAGTCCGTTTTTTACATGACATAACGGTCCGTCATTGACGGACTTTAAACGGACTTGTCCGTTTTTAACACGACATAACGGTCCGTAAACGGTCCGTCATTGACGGATTTTCAACGGATTCGAATCAGTTTCGATGTTCCTTATGTTCCGTTTTCTGGTCCGTATACGGATCCAGAAAACGGTACGTATACGGATTTGGATTCCGTTTATGACGGACCGAAAACGGTGCGTAAACGGAACGAATTGTTTGTTGGGTAGTCTGATCTGAAAATTATTGGTTTATAATTTTTAGAGGAAAAGGTTTATTCTTCTTCTTAACTTTAAACCTACTAAATTAAAAATTAATAAATATTTGTTCAGGTTTTTATATGAAACTGGATCGTCAGTAATGCCCAGAGTTAGAAAGTTCATGCACTAAAATTCGTATTTTATGTTAATAAAATATATGTTAAAACCGGAAGATTTACATTAACACTTAAATGCATGGTGTAGCCATTTGGCAACATACCGGTTTTTAAATAAAAAAACCCACTTGATGCACAAAACTGCATTTTTGGGCATTAGGGGCCCCTTCTGTACACAGTGTTCCTATAGTTTAGCGCAAAATTTTTAAACAGTTAGAGTAAAAATCTTGATTTTGCTCTGTATATTTGTGAAAAATCTAAAACACGCGTTTTTTACAAAATGTGTAATATTCAAAAATATTTGTTTAAATAATTATCATATGACAATAAAAACATAAATAATTAATACCTAGAATTTAATGGAAAACCACTGACTACGCCTGTCCATAAAAAAAAAATGCAGAAACTAGATCTAGTCTGATTATAATGTGTTTACAATTTTTAGAGAAAATTATCTACTTCTTAACCTCAAATCTATTTAAAATTGATAAAATTGCATATTAATTAAAAAAATTTCGTATTATTGAAAATTAGATACATCCAATGAAAAAGCTTTTTCGTAAAATTTGATTTGCATTAACTTTGTGAAGAAAACTTCATTAGTTTAGTGAAAACTTTCATTAAAACTCGTCCAATTAAATTCTGTCTGCGTAAATTACCTTAAATTTTGTTTAATGTTAATGGCCCTTAAAAACGAAAAGACTGAGAATTTAACAATTATTTATGATATTCTCAGACTACTAATATTCATTTGCAGAATAAATTGGTATTTTCAAATGGAGCTTAACATTTTTTATATTGATGGTTCAATGTAAAAGGCTGTTCTAGTTTTTAATGTTAAAAAATCAGCTCTTTGTGTTTTTATTGATAAAAAGTGAAGAAAATACATTAATTTTGCATTAATCGATTAATCGCCAATTTTCTCGATTAACCGACCCGAATAACCGGTTAATTAATTTAGTGATTTTTCGAATAATGCATTAACCGATTAACCGCCTATGTCGAATAATTGGAAACACTACAACAATAAATGTATAAATTATAATTTATAGATTTTTTTTTTGTTTTTTTTTTTAAATACACGTTAAAATAATCACAATTTAGCTATTTGGCGCAAAAAACCATATTTTTCTTTAACTGTGCACGCCTTTAGAAATCATATAGAAAAAATTAGTTAACATCGAAGAGATTTTGCTGCTACGTTCGGCAAAAACAATTTTTTTTTTTCGAAATCGCCTTCCAAAAATACTTCATATTTAGGGTGTACGGCGAACTTTATTTGCATGAAGTTATAAAAGTTCTATAATTATCATATTATAATTATTATCTCCAAAATTTTCGGAAAATTAAATCCAAAGTTTTAATCAATTTCTTGTTAATACTTATAAAAATTTAAGGCCAAATTTTATTTTATACGTATGTTTTGTTTTTTGAAAAAAATATTGATATTACACTTCTAAAATCTATTTTATTTAAATTTTTTTGAGAATTTTCCCTTAATATACTTTATTTTGTAAAACAGGTTGAGACTTCTTTCGCAAAAAAAAAAAATACATTAATAAATAAATAAATAAATATAGAGGCTTTAAAAAATGTCCCTGCAGATAAAACTGCTAAAATTAGCGGAGTCAGTTTGCTAAGTATTAGTATAACGAAAACAACGAGTAAAAGTCTCTTTTATACCTGTGCAAAAACTACCTAGTTTTTGGGTCTTGGCAAAACAAATCCAAAAAAACTATCAAAAACTATTTTCATACAAAAACTAAGTGGTTTTTGCTCAAGTATAAATGTAGTGTAAATTTACAAAATGTTAGCTATATTTTAGTTAATTGCAAGTGGCAATTTACCTGGAACAGATCAGCAATAAATTTTATTGAATATTAGTGAGCTAAAAGTTTCAGAAAAAAGTGATCTTTTTTTTGCATTTATTTTATGTAAGTAAAGTCTTCGCTTCTGAAATCAACTGTGAAAAAATGTTCAGCAAAAATTTCTGTTAATTTCAGCAGGATTGTATGTCGTTTTCATTTAACTGAATTTAATTTAAAAGAAACTAAAGTTTTATAGATATAACAGTTTTTTCTTTATATTTTTTGTCTACTAATATTGAAATAAGTTTTTTCCCCCAATTTTAGAAGGGTAAGTTGTTATTCAAAGTAAATTAAAATATAACCTAAATGTAACTGAAATTTTGATAATTTAACAGTTTTGTTTTTGCTGTTTTTATCTAGCATTTATCAAATATATTCTGATATCAGCAGTTTTTTCTGCAGGGCTCTTTTTAACAAATTTTTAGTAGCTTTTTCTACTATTTGCACAGATTTATTTATATCAGTGTATTAATATTCTGTATGTAATGTGGTATTCAATTTGATTTCACTTGAATTTTTGTAGTGCTTACTGGGTAAAACATAAAGCATAACTTGTTAGAGTAGCTATCAGTTGATTGCACAGATGAACCTATGCAAAACAGAGCAGCAAAAAAATTAAACGTCATAGGCTTACATATTTTTTGGGCAATATTACAAAAAAATATATATGTATATTAAGAAGGGCTATAGCCCCCCTAGAAAAATGGTTTAGCTACGCCTGTGCACACTTTTCAATAATATGAAATTAAACAACAAAAATCCAAAACATTTTGAATTTTTCAATTTAATTGATAAGCTTTCAATACATGTTACAGACCTTTAATTAATTTGTAAACAATCAAAAACTGATCAATAATATTGAACGTGTATGCCCTACTTTAAAAAAAAAAAAAATTTAAATATAAAATTCAAGCTGTCAATCATCTGTGGGCACTTCAAAAATTTCCACAAATCAAGTTGCTTTTAAAAAATAAGTCAATTAAATTGACAAATCAAGATTTGAAAAAATCAGATAATCAAAATTTTTCCCAAATCAAGTTGCTTTGAAAAACTAAATCAAATTATTTGAAAAAAATTCTCTGTAGCAACGTAGATTTTCTTATTTTATGTAAAATATTTTAAAATTGTTGGAAAATTATTTTAATTTAAAAAAATTTATAATGGCCAACCAAAATGGACTACTAATTATGCATGCTCTTGAGGAATTGGATGAACCAGCTACAGTTACAAAAGTTGTAGCTCACATCGCGGAAACAGCAGGGGTAAGAAGAATTTCGGAATTTTGTTTTATTTAATAAAATACTAAATAGTTCTGTTATTTTGTCGTTAAAAAAAAGGTTAGCCCAAGTGAAGTGAAGGAGTCTGTCAGAGAAACTTTAGAAGCTGGAATACGTTTTGGCTACATACAAAGAACACATGGAAAATACTATACTGCACCCCTTGATCTGGATGTTTTAAGTGATGAAGATGTGGAAAAGGTTAAAGGATCATCTGGTGAATTGGAAGATAAGACTCGAAGAACTCGTAGAGGCCGAATTAGTCGTAGACGCCATGGCGGTAAACGTCGTCGTCGTCGCAGTAGTCGCTAGAATCGATATGTTGATGTAAAAATATGTACTTGTTTATTTGCGAATTGAATTTGCATTACTTAATTCATTTGATCAAAAATATAATAAATTTAAAGCAAAATTTGGCTTAATTCGAGTTTACGGGCATAACTCAGGTTTGTTTCAAATTTGCATGATCGATAGAAATTTCAATACTGTTAACAGCGATTTCCCAACGCCCAAATGATAACACCTTTCCACGGTGGTGCCAATACTTTACCATGCCCTGGAAAAGCACCCATAAACATAAAAATCAAATGCTATGCCAACGCTCAAAAAAAAAGTGCTTTCCTAACACCCAAATGATAATATCGATCTATTTAATGCTTTGCAAGGCATTGAGATATCACCAAGAAACACAAAAATCAAGTGTTTTTCCCTGCCACCAAATTATGAGCCCTCATCACTGAAGAATTTTAAATTACTCTAAAAATAGATGATTCTTGAAGTTATTGTATTATGGAGTCAAAATATCAGCAGATATAGTTAAATATCCACTCTTTTTTGGAGCTCTTTTTCAAAAACAAAATGTTTAAGGAAAACAAGCGCTGGGAAATCGCCCTTTCCAAGCGTTGGTAAAGCGTCCAAATTTAATGCTTTGCCAGTACTTCTTTTTGTAAGACCACGGTCTACTTATGCTTTCCCAGTGCTTCTTTTTTGTTACCACACATAATATCTACCTGGGCACTCAGCACCCATTTCGGTGCTTTGCCAGTGCTGGCTCCTTTGTAATTTTTAGTGTTTCCAATTCGGTTAATCGATTAACCGATTCCTCGATTAATCGCCTCTATTTCGGTTAATGTCGAAACAAATAATTTAAAACTCAAATAATTTTTTTTTTTTTTTTTTATTTCCCAGCCAGCAATTTCGGATCGCTCATAAATAAGATTTTTAAATGGCTCATAGAAATGATTATTGTTTTTTTGAAAACACTATTTTTTTGATAGCAAATACGAACCCTCAGAAAACAATCCAAAAAGTTGTCCCTACAATGTAAAAAGCTGTCTCAAAACGAGGGTTCATTTTTCGGACTCAAAGAAGATTCCAAAATTATTTAAATTTATGAAGAAAATTTCGATTGTATACGTTCTTTTTTCTGAGTCATTTCTGAGTACACAGGGGGCTCTTTTGGACGGACCACTTTCATAGGAAAAAGTAGAAAAATGTTTATGTTTTTGGAGCTCATTTCTGAGTCATTAATGATCATCTTTGTTTGCTGGGTTATTAAAATTTTAAAACTAAAAATAATAAAATATAATAAATTTATAACATGTATCAAATTAACCCTTTCAGACCCAACCAGATGCAAAAATTTATTGTTTTTGTAATTTTAAGGTAAAATGGTATTAAAACTATTAAAATTTTCTGATGTCAATTCATATTTTATGAAACATAATTTAGGTAAAGTATAATTGTAATTTTTGTCTAAGTAAACCTATCAATATTGAAAATATTTGCAACTTTAAGAGAAAACATCACATCACACAATCGTGTATGCTGGGTCTAAAAGGGTTATAGTCAAATTAAAAACATAAAAAAATATCATAAAAAATTAATTAAACATTCAAAGTAATCAAAAATCAAATATAGTTTCCTAATTCGAATAAGCTCATAATTTTATTTTTGAACTGAAGTGCATTACTTACAACTTAAGAGTCATATGGAAGATTAATCCAGAGACGGGTGGCGTATAAAAAGAACTGCCATTCGGATATCAAACTGTGATGTGTAAAGAGTATCAATCTTTTCCCCCTATTGGATCTCGAAAATCTCAATCGTTCGTATATATGCTGTGGTTGTTGAGTGTAAATAATCTTATGTAAGAATAGTAAAATTCTAGTTTTAAGGAGATTATCAAAACTTATGCCATACAATCTTATTGAAAACGCTGAAACCCTATCAAATCGTTTCAAACCATAAACATATCGAGCGATATTATTAAAAACGACGTTAAGTTTTCTTTTACTATGTGTGTCACAACTAGCAAAAATTTCACACCCATATAAGAGAATAGGTATTAAATAGGTTTTGGCAAGAAGTATCCTAATATTTATTGGTGTGCAGTGTTGTGTTTGCCAAAGTGTTCTTAAAATAGAATAGGTACGACCACAAGCATAATTAATATGGTCAGACCACGTGAGAGTATTGTTGAAATATACTCCAAGATTCTTCACGGAGTCAACTATTTCAATTGGTTGATCATTAAGGGTTATGACAGGTACAACATTAATTGTTGTTGAACGCTTTCTAATAACTAGGCATTTAGATTTCTTCGGATTTATACTAAGACCATTTGCCGAGGCCCATATCAAAATTCGATGCAATTCACGATTCAGATTGTTCACACAGAAATCAATGGAAGTGACCTTACAACTAACGTGAAGTTGGACATCATCCTCATACATCCTAGACTTACATATCTCAAGTGTATCCGGAAGATCATTTGAGTAGACTGAGAACAGAAGAGGTCCAAGAATCGACCCTTGAGGCACACCCCGAATAATCGGTTAAAATAGGTCGTTTAACCGGTTAAATTTTTAATATGTAATTATAATTAATAATTTTGTTAACTTTGGCTAAAAAATGGCAAGAAATGCTTAAAAAACAAATACTAATTAAAATACGATCAAATTGTTTTAAAATCGATTGAAAGAGAAATCTTTAGATGCCATTTTTGTAGCAACTCCAAGCAAGTCGACATTGAACCAGCGAGACACGTCATAGGTTTTAAGAGACTCTTAAAACGGATTTGTTTTACATTATCGCAATTAATTTTTAATCAAATTTTTTTGATTTTTTTTTTTAACAAAATACATAACATAAAAAATGCTTTAACACTATGTGTTGGCTGGAGCAGGCTTTAGGAAATACAATAGACAATTTTTCATTTCTATTTTAATTCTTTTAAAGTGTAAAATTAATTTTCAAAAGTGAGAGCAGTTTTTCAGCCTCTAGTCGATGTTTTTATTTATATTTATTTTAACAAAAAAAAGTGCGTATTATTTTTTTAAATTTTATTATTGCAAACATAAAATTTTTAAAGGCTGAAAAACTGCTCTCACTTTCGAAAATCTGTGATAAAGTTCGAACAAACAAATCTGTTTGAGATTTGACATCTGTTACTGCACACAGGGAATTTTCTATATCTTTTTATGAATTTTTATATTGATTCAATGAAATTTCGCTAGAATTCGTCCATTGAAAAACGGAGGAGATTGGAATATAAACAAAAATCTAAAAACAGAATGTTTGAATTGATCGCTTCTGAGTAAAAACAATAACAGAAAGCTGAATAGGAAAGAAAACAACGAATTAGTTACATTGCATTCAAGGCCTTACTTTGGTGAGATGGTTAAGCTGTCGCACTTTAGTATAGTTACGTTTGTAATTTGGGATCATGTATTCGATTCCTACACCCGACGGGTTGTTGAAAAAAATGATCATATAGAGACAATCTGATAATAATAACATAAATAACACTGCATGACACTCAAAAAATTAATGGAGATCTGCCCATCAGTTCTATATATTTCGGACATGCTGATTACAATGGCGTACTTTATTTTTGATCAATGGTACAGATTTTTCGCTAAATGTCTTTAAAATTTGGCGGTTGTGCATTTAGTATTTTATATAAAAAATTTTTCAAATTCAATTAATATAAACTTTTTTGGGTTAAAATGTAAATACAGGACCTGTGGCCATATTTATGATATAAATGCGATGTGCTACTCTTGATATTTAAACCACTACTTAGCGTTTTATATAGGTTTTTATGGTTTTTTCCTATTTCAGCGACTTTAGTCGCCGAATGTACAATCGACCTCAATAAATGTAATCCTTAGTAAAGAAGCAATTAAAAGGAAAATATTTCAACAAAAAAAATGTATTCATCTATAGCGGGCTATACGTTAAAATCGCGGTTTTTCAAAAATTTTGTATGGCTGCATAGCTTTCCAAGATGTCCCCATAGTCCAACTTTTAGTATAATATGGGGTCACCTCTAAAAATTGTTGTTGCAAAATTTCAAGCAAAAAAGCTTCCATTTGCAAAATTTATGGCAATAAATACATTTTTTACTAAGGTAAGTATCGTACTAAAGACATTTTTAAGATACTAAAGTGTCTTTAGTACGATAATCGCTAAACTTTAAAGATATTTAGCGAAAAATCTGTACCATTGATCGAAAAATAAAGTACGCCATTGTAATCAGCATGTCCGAGATATATAGAATTGATGGTCAGAACTCTATTAATTTTTAAAAGTCAAGATTTTGTAATGCAGTGTAATTAATACAATTTAATGGAAAATCACTGACGACGCATGTCCTACAAAAGATCTAGTCTGATCTGAAAATTATAATGCGTTTATAATTTTCAGAGAAAAGGTTAATTCTTCTTCTTAACCTCAAATCAATTAATTAAATTTGATAAAATTGCATATTAATTACAACATTAATTGCAGCTGTCTATAGGACGTGCTAAACTTTTCATTGAATTAATGCAGTTTTATGAAAAATTTCGTACTATTTATTGAAAATTACATACACGCAATGAAAAAAAATTTGTTTTGCGTTAACTTTGTGAAAAAACTTCATTACCCGAGTAAAAGAAATTGATCTCGCGCAATATCTAATCATATCCAATTTGATATTGTTTAAGATCTGCTGTAATATCTAGCTGATCCAATTAGATCTCAAAATTGGGTGTATCCAATCATATCGTATTAGATCCCATTGTATATATGGGGATAAACTAAGATCAAGTTATATCTCAAAATTGGGAGGTCCAATGATATCTTTGGGGATAAACCTAGATCTATTTTGATCCGAAAATTGGCGGATCCAGCTATATATTTGGGGATATTTTTAGATCTAATTTGATCCGAAAAATGGCGGATCCAATTAGATCCAGCTATATATTTGTGGATAAACTTATATCTAATTTGATCTCAATTTTGGCAGATCGAATTAGATCCAGCAATATATTTGTGGATAAACTTAGATCTAATTTGATCCGAAAAAGTGGCAGATCGAATTAGATCTAGCAATATATTTGGGCATAAACTTAGATCTAATTTGATCCGAAAAATGGCACATCGAATTAGATCCAGCAATATATTTGTGGATAAACTTAGATATAAATTGATCTGAAAAATGGCAGATCAAATTAGATCCAGCAATATATTTGTGGATTAACTTAGATCTAAATTTATCCGAAAAATGGCAGATCCAATTAGATGCAGCAATATATTTGTGGATAAACCTGGATATAAATTGAATAGAAAATTGGCAGATCAAATTAGACCCAGCAATATATTTTGGGATTTAGTAAGACCTAATTTGATCCGAAAAATGGCAGATCGAATTAGATCCAGCAATATATATGGGGATAAACTTGGATCTAAATTTATACGAAAAAGTAGATCTAGGTATATGTGACCTTCTCCGAGAAAAGGGACCTAGTGTGTCAAAAAACGGGTTTGGACTTAAGAGTGGATTCTGGTACCTAAAAGGGTGTAGAATAAGATGAAATGAGTTGAGGCACCTAACCATACGAAATCGCATCTCCCAACTGAAGGTGTGTTTAAAGTGATAATGCGTTATGAAACTTTAAATGCGTTCTTCTCAAAACTTAATTTTCACACACTAGGTCCCTTTTCTCGGAGAAGGTCACATATATATTTTAGGATTAAGTTGTATCTAACTTTATCTGGAAAACGGCAGATCGAATAAGATCGAGGATTATATTTGGGGATTACGTAAGATCTAAATTTATGAAAAAAATAACAGATGAAATTAGATCCAGTATTTCGGGATTGCGTAAGATCTTAACTTTTTCAATAAGTTGCAGATCGAATTGAATCCAGTGATATATTTAGTGATTTGGTAAAATCTTAATTTTTCCTATAAATTGCAGATCAAATTAGATCCAGCAATTTATTTAGGTATTAAAATGGCAGATAGAATTAGAAACAGCAATATATTTGGGGATTGACATCTAAAACTATCCATAAAAATGACAGATAAAATTAGATGCCGCATTATATTTGGTACTAAGTAAGATCTCCATTTATTTGGGATTAAATAAGATCCCAGACATATATTGCCAACTGTTCAAAAAATAATACACTGGCAGAGCACTGATTTTATAAAAATTACAATATTTTGTTAAAATAAGGTTTAAACTCAGAAGGTCTCGAGTTCGATATGCATTTTTTTACAAAATGAATTTCTTTTTATAAAATTAAAATTTTTTTTTCTATACATTTTTTTATAAAATTATATATTTATTTTTTTATTAAATTGAAATCTTTGAATAAAATAATTTTATTTACATCTTTTTAACGCTCTACACCATTTCAATTGTATTAATTGTTTTTAAGATTTATTAATTGTATTTCAGAAATAATCAATTGAATTTCAGTTTTATCAATTGTATTTCAGAACTTATCAATTATTTTTCAGATTTATGAATTGTATTTCAGAACTAGTCAATTGAAGTTCAGTTTTATCAATTCTGTTTCAGAAATTATTAATTGTATTTCCGAAATTATCAAACTGTATTTCAGAAATTATCAATTGTATTTCAGAAATTATGAAATGTAATTTAGAACTATTAACTATGATAAACAATCAACAAGTTTTGAACTAGATTTGATTATTTCTGAAATACAATTAATAATTTCTGAAATACATCCCATAATTTCTGAAATGCATTTAAAATTTGTGAAATGCAATTAATAGCTTCTGAAATACAGTTAATATTGTAGTTGAGTTACCATTTATGACCATATATTGTTTAAATGGCACCATATATGACAATATACTGTTTAAATGGCACCATATATGGTATGTTCCCTATTAAAAAAAATAATATGGAGCTTTATATGGTAATATATAACTTAGAGTCATCCATGTACCATTTGATCCGAAAAATGGCCCGATAAAATTGTATCAGTTATTATCTAATTGCATCAGTTTAGATCTGACCTGATTAAATTATGTGTTAATCACATGAAATTGTATCTGATTTTTGACCTGATACAATTTTATTGGTTTATATCACATGGTATCAGTTTAGGTCCAAATAGATATATTTGTATACAAAATTATATAGTTATATCCCAATTTTGACCTGATACCAGATTAAAACTTTGATACAATTGCATAAGGTAAATGTCGGATACAATTATATTTTATTTATATAAAATTGAACCAATTACGATCAAACCGATAAAATTGTATCAGGTCAAAAATCTGATACAATTTCATCTGATTAACACATAATTTAATCAGGTCTATCTAAACTGGTACATTTAGATAAAAATTGACAAACAATTGATAAAAATATATCAGGTCATTCTTCGGATGAAACTGTATATTTATACAGATATAACTTAATCACATATATGACTATATGTAACTATTTTTATTCGGGTTGTTTAAATGATACGATATATCAAAGTATATGGCATATATTATCATATCTGGAACTGTATTAAAAATGTTGTTGAAATGGCACCATATATCATAATGTATGGTTTAAATGTCACCACATATGGTAATATATTGTTTAAATGATACCATATATCAATATATATTGCACCATATATAGTAGCATATATTATTATATCTGAAACTGTATTAAAAATGTTGTTCATGAGGTCCCATATATGAGCATATATTGTTGAAATGGCACCATATATGATAATATATGGTTTAAATGGCACCATATATAGTAATATATTACTTAAATAACACCATGTATAAATATATATGGCACTATATATAGTATCATATATTATCATATCTGGAACTGTACTAAAATTTTCATCATGAGGTACCATATATGGTCATATATTGTTTAAATGGCACCATATATAATAATATATGGTTTAAATGGTACCATATATGATAATATATGGTTTGAATGGCACCATATATGATAATATATGGTTTGAATGTCACCGTATATGATAATATATTGCTTAAATAGCACCATATATAAATATATATCGCACTATATATAGTACCATATATTATCATATCTGGAACTGAATTAAAGATTTTGTTAATGAGGTACCATATGTGACCATATATTGTTTAAATGGCACCATATATGATAATATCTAGTTTAACTGTCACCATATATAATTATATATTTTTTAAATGATACCATGTATAATTATATATTGCTAAAATGCCACCATATATATTAAGATATAGTTCTATATATAACTATATATGCAATAAGATCAACCATGTCATGTAATATATAATTACTAGCGGGTTAAGGGGGGGGGGCTGCGCCTCCCACAATTTTTATTAAATTCGGTTTTTTTTATTTAAAGTTTTTTTATTTAAAGCCTTCACCCAGCCACCACAAATAAATAATTCTGCACAACAATGGGTTTAAAATAAATAAATATTTGATCACTTTTTCTCATGAAAGTGGATTGTTAGTAATGAATCCATAATAAATTGCAATATACGTGTGTATGTTAAGATAATTTGGTAAAGTGCGAACTTAGGTAGATAGACCCGTAAGTAGTTTTGTTCATTTGTGTTTTGAATGAAAATAAATAACGTAAAGCAGGGTTGGAAAGCATTTTATAATATTAAAAATAGCGGGCAAAGCCCGCTACGTTGTTAACGTGTCTTAAAGTTTTTTTTTTAATTCCAGTTTATGTAAAGGTAGACCTGGCAATTCAAGTAAATTCACAAATTCAGTTGGAAAATTTACTGCGTCGGTTTCTTCCACCGGTGCTTCGTTACATGAAGTTTAAATATCGGAATATATAAGTTCCATTCCTTTTCTAAGGTTTTTTCTCTTTTAGAAAATTTGTTTAACTTTTTGGAGAGTAAGTTTCAATGCTACATAAGTTTCATATTCCGTGGATAGTGTTTGAACAGGTAATTCCCTCTTCCAATCCATTTGCATTCTCTATAATTTCAATTCTACTCGTTCAACGTTTATATCCATTTCATTCCACTTGTGTAGTGTTTCATTCCACTCGTTTCCTATTTAATTTCTTAATTTTAGTGTTTCATATACACTTGTTCTTTAAGTTTTAGGTTTCTAGCTAAAGACGTAGACGTTAAGGGGGGGGGGCAATTTTCCCCTTTTGAACCACCATTTTTACCACGTTCCTGTCCAAAGTCCTAGAAATGCCTTGTCGATAAGTTAGCCCATACTCCAAAGAAAACATATTATACATTACAGGTTTCTAGCCGAAGGGTTCGGTTAGGCCATCAAGGGGGAGAATTATTCCGTTTTTACCCCTCCCGGTAGGAATTTCCAAAAATTCCGTCTTAGAGGACGTCTGCGTTGGAGGAGGAACCTACTACATACATAATTTTAGGTCTCTATATCCAACAGTTTGGCCATGCCGTCAAGGGGGAAGTTTTTTCCCTTTTTACCCCTCCCGGTATGAATTTCCAAAAATACCATCTTAGGGGACGTCAACGTTGGAGAAGGAACCCAAATACCGAATTTAAGCTCCCTTGTTCCAGCAGTTTGGCCAGGCCGTTAAGGGGGAGACTTTTCCTGTTTTTGACCCTACCTGTAGAAATTTCCAAAAATCTCATCTTAGCGGATGTCTACAATAGAGGAGGAACTTTAATACCAAATTTCAACTTCCTACCTCCAGCGGTTTGGGCAGGCCTTTAAGCGGCACTTTTCGCTTCATTAATCCCCATTTTTGCAATGTCCCTGTCCAAAAAGCACCTTCCCGGTCCAAAAAGCCCATACTCCAAGTAACATATGTTTTACATTTCAGGTTTCTAGCCAACTTTTACTATTTGTGCCGCTCTCGGTAGGAATTTCCGAAAATCCATCGACAGGGAATTTCAGCTTCCTAGTTCCAGCAGTTTGAGCAGGCTATCAAGGGGGGCACTTTTTCTTTTTTTGTCCCTCCCGGTTGGAATTAGGCTGGAAGAGGAACCTAAGTACCGAATTTCAGCTTCCTAGTTGCAGCAGTTTGGACAGGTCGTTAAGGGGCAACTTTCCCTTTTTGAGCCCCCATTTTATAACGACCCTGTCCAAAATTCAAAAAAGTATCTTTCTAATAAGTTAGCCCTTACTCCAGGGACCCACATTTTAATCTTCAGGTTTCTAGCCGAATTGGTTTTTACCGGCCCCCAAGGTGAGGCTTTTCTTCTTTTTGCCCCTCCCTTTAGGAATTTACAAAAATTCCATCTTCGCGGCTATCTGCGATGGATGAGGAACATTCATACCAAATTTCAACTGCATTGCCTAAGCGGTTTGGGCAGGCCGTTATTGGGGACATTTTTCCCTTTCAACCACCATTTTTACTATGTTGCTGTTCCAAAATAGAAAAATTACGTTGCCGGTGAGTTAGTCCTACTCCAAGGAATACATATTTAAAATTTTAGGTTGGCCAAAAGGGATTGGGCAAGCCGTCAGGAGGAGACTTTTACCTTATTTCCCCTCCCGATAGGAATTTCAAAAATTCCGTCTAAGCGGACGCCTACACAGAAGGAGGAACTCACATACAAAGTTTCCTTTTGGGATATCCTGTAGGGAATTCCAAAAATACAAACTTAGTCGATGTCTACTACAGTGGAGGAACCTTTATACCAAATTTCAACTTCTTACCTCCAGTGGTTTGGGCAGGCACTTTTCCAATTTGTGAGACTGTTTATGTGGAGACTTTTCCATGGGGGGAGGAAAAAAAGTAGTTTTTTGGAAATTATATATTATTTTAAATGGTACTTTTTGGAAAAACGAAATTTTTTGGAAAAAGATACTTTGTTTTTACAAAGTACTTTATTTGTACTTTTTTTGGAAAAGGTATTTTTTTTTAAAAAGGTGTTTTTTTTTGAAAAATGTATGTTTTTTGGAAAAAGGTACTTTTTTGGAAAAGGTACTTCTTTTGGAAATCTAGAACATTTTTTTAGAAAAAGGTACTTTTTTTTTGGGAAAAGGTACTTATTTTTGGAAAAGGTACTTTTTTTGAAAAAGGTATTTTTTTGAAAAAATGTATGTTTTTTGGGAAAAGGAAAATTTTTTTAGAAAAAGGTACTTTTTTTTGGAAAAGGTATTTTTTTGGAAAAATGTATTTTTTTGGGAAAAGGTACTTTTTTTGGAAAAGGTACTTTTTTTTGGAAAAGGTACATTTTTTTTTAGAAAAAGGTTAATTTTTTTAGAAAAACGTACATTTTTTGGAAAAAGGTACTTTTTTTTAAAAAATGTACTTTTTTTTGGAAAAAGGTACTTTTTTGGAAAAAGGAATTTTTTTTGGAAAAAGGTACTTTTTTTGGAAAAGGTACTTTTTTTGGAAAAAGGTACTTTTTCGGGAAAAGGTACTTTTTTTGGAAAAAGGTACTTTTTTTGGAAAAGGTATTTTTTTTGAAAAAGGTATTTTTTTCGGGAAAAGGTACTTTTTTTGGAAATAGGTACTTTTTTTGGAAAAAGGTACTTTTTTTGAAAAAAGGTACTTTTTTTGGAAAAAGGTACTTTTTTTGGAAAAAGGTACTTTTTTGGAAAAAGGTACTTTTTTAGGAAAAAGGTACTTTTTTTGGAAAAAGGTACTTTTTTTGGAAAAGGTACTTCTTTTGGAAAAGGAACATTTTTTTAGAAAAAGGTACTTTTTTTGGGAAAAGGTCCTTTTTTTTGGAAAAGGTACTTTTTTTGAAAAAGGTATTTTTTTGAAAAAATGTATGTTTTTTGGGAAAAGGAACATTTTTTTAGAAAAAGGGACTTTTTTTGGGAAAAGGTACTTTTTTTTGGAAAAGGTACTTTTTTTGGAAAAAGGTACTTTTTTTGGAAAAAGGTACTTTTTTTGGAAAAAGGTACTTTTTTTTTGGAAAAAGGTACTTTTTTTTGGAAAAAGGTACTTTTTTGGAAAAAGGTACTTTTTTTGGAAAAAGGTAGTTTTTTTGGAAAAAGGTACTTTTTTTGGAAAAGGTACTTTTTTTTTGGAAATGGTACATTTTTTTATAAAAAGGTACATTTTTTGGAAAAAGGTACTTTTTTTAAAAAAGGTACTTTTTTGGAAAAAGGTACTTTTTTTTGGAAAAAGGTACTTTTTTTTTGGAAAAAGGTACTTTTTTTGGAAAAAGGTACTTTTTTTGGAAAAAGGTACTTTTTTTGGAAAAAGGTACTTTTTTCGGGAAAAGGTACTTTTTTTGGAAATAGGTACTTTTTTTGGAAAAAGGTACTTTTTTTGAAAAAAGGTACTTTTTTTGGAAAAAGGTACTTTTTTTGGAAAAAGGTACTTTTTTGGAAAAAGGTACTTTTTTAGGAAAAAGGTACTTTTTTTGGAAAAAGGTACTTTTTTGGAAAAAGGTACTTTTTTTGGAAAAAGGTACTTTTTTTGGAAAAAGGTACTTTTTTTGGAAAAAGTTACTTTTTTTGGAAAAAGGTACTTTTTTTGGAAAAAGGTACTTTTTTTGGAAAAAGGTACTTTTTTTGGAAAAAGGTACTTTTTTTGGAAAAAGGTACTTTTTTTTGGAAATAGGTACTTTTTTTGGAAAAGGGTACTTTTTTTTGGAAATAGGTACTTTTTTTGGAAAAAGGTACTTATTTTTGAAAAAGGTACTTTTTTTGGAAAAGGGTACTTTTTTTTGGAAAAAGGTACTTTTTTTGGAAAAAGGTACTTTTTTTTGGAAAAAGGTACTTTTTTTGGAAAAAGGTACTATTTTTGGAAAAAGGTGCTTTTTTTGGAAAAAGGAATTTTTTTTGGAAAAAAGTACTTTTTTTTTGGAAAAAGGTACTTTTTTTTGGAAAAAGGTACTTTTTTTTGGAAAAAGGTACTTTTTTTGGAAAAAGGTACTTTTTTTTGGAAAAAGATACTTTTTTTGGAAAAAGGTACTTTTTTGGAAAAAGGTACTTTTTTGGGAAAAAGGTACTTTTTTTGGGAAAAGGAACTTTTTTTGGGAAAAGGTACTTTTTTGGAAAAAGGTACTTTTTTTGTCCCCTTTTTGCCCCTCCCGATAAGAATTTCCAAAAATGCCGTCTCAACGGACGTCTACACCGGTCGAGGAACCTACATACCAAATTTCAACTTCATAGCTCCAGCAGTTTGAGCAGGCCGTCAAGGGGGAGACTTTTTCCCCTTTTTGCTCGTCCCTGTAAAAATTTCCAAAACTCCCGTCTTGGTGGATGTCTACGATAGTGGAGGAACCTTTATACCAAATTTCAACTTCCTACCTCCAGCGGTTTGGGCTGGCCGTCAAGGGGGGCCTTTTTCCCCTTTTTAACCCCCATTTTTACAACGTCCCTGTCCAAAATTCCAGGAAGTACTTTCCAGAAAAGTTAGCCCATACTCCAAGGAACACATATCTTAAATTTCAGCTTTCTAGCCAAAGGGGTTTTGGCAGGCCGCCAAGGGGGAGACTTTTCCCCTTTTTGCCCGTTCCGGTAGGAATTTCCAAAAATCCCGTCTTAGCGGACGTCTACGCCAAAAGAGGAACCTACATACCAAATTTCAACTTCCTAGCTTCAGCGGTTTGGGCTGGGCGATGTTGAGTCAGTCAGTCAGTTAGTCACGTTATTCTTTTATATATAGAGATATATGCCATATCTAATATTATGAAGGCCGATATCTAATTAGATGAAATAATATATGGCATATTATAAGGAAAAATTTTGTGAAAAAACGTCATATATAGTTATATATGGATATATATAACGACATGTATAATTATATATTGTAATATATGCCATATATGATTATATATAATTTTTTTTACTCGGGTAGTTTAGTGAAAACTTTCATTAAAACTCGTCCAATTAAATTCTCTCTGCGTAAATTAGCTTAAAATTTGTTTATTCTTAATGGCCCTTAAAAAAAGAAAATACTGAGAATTTAACAATTATTTATGATATTCTCAGACTACTAATATTCAGCAAAATTTTTTTCTGATTTTTGCAGAATAAATTGGTATTTTCATTTTTTATATTGATGGCTCAATGTAAAAGGCTCTTATAGTTTTTAATGTTGAAAAAGTCAGTTCTTTGTGTTTATACCCTACACCACTAAGTGGACAGGGTATAACAAGTTTGTGCTTTATAACACCAAAAAATATTGGACCTAGACCAACCTTTTAGTATACCGATCGACTCAGAATCACTTTTTGTTTTCATTTAACAATGTCCGTCTGTCCGTCCGTCCATCCGTCTGTCTGTCCATGCATTCTTGTGCGCACTCTACAGGTCGCAAATATTAAGATATTTTGATGAAATTTGGTACATCGACCTATGTCAGCTCAAGGACGATGCCCATTTTAATCAATTCGAATTTCGGATCCAAACATTAGTTGGCTTTTAGCCAGACTGGTGTAGGGTATTATATAGTCGGCATACTCCACTTTTAACTTTTTTACTCGTTTTATTGATAAAAAGTTAAGAAAATACATTAATTTTGCATTAAACGATTAATCGGTTAATCGCCAATTTTCTCGATTAACCGACCCGAATAACCGATTAATTAATTTTAGTGATTTTTCGAATATTGCATTAACCGGTTAACCGCCTATGTCGAATAATTGTAAACACTAGTAATTTTCTACATGGGACTGATTTCGAACGCCAACGTTAGTAAAAGTGCTTTGCCAATACTTAATTTACAAAATTTGCAAGCATAAAATATATAAAATGCACTCGCACAGGCCTCATTTAGAACGCTTTCCCAATGTTGGCAAAAAGAGATTTGGCAGGACTTAATTTACAAAATTTACAACGTAAAAATAAAAATGAGTAAAAAGGTTAAAGTCGGGCATGTCGACTATAGAATACCCTACACCAGTCTGGGTAAAAGCCAACTAATGTTTGGATCCGAAATTCGAATGGGTTAAAATGGGACTTGTGTCAAAATTTTCTATAATGTGAGTCAGCGCACCAAATTTCATTAAAATATCTTAATATCTGCGATCTGCAGCGTATAAACAATATAATTTTGGGGGGACCCTTATATGGGCACTAGGTCTAAACATGGACCGATGTTCATCAAAATCAATAGGCGTCGTCCTTGGGCCGACATAAGTCGGTGTACCAAGTTTCATCAAAATATCTTAATATTTGCGACCTGTAGAGTGCGCACAAGAATGCATGGACAGACAGACGGACGGACATCGTTAAATCGAAATAAAAAAAATTCTAAGCCGATCGGTATACTATAAGGTGGATCTAGGACCAATATTTTTTGGTGTTACAAACATCAGCACAAACTTATAATACCCTGACCACATAGTGGTGTAGGGTATAATGACCACTTAGTGGTGTAGGGTATAATGACCACATAGTGGTGTAGGGTATAAAAAGCATTGGCAGAGGGCTAGTTTAGAATTCTCAAGCAAATTAATCTTAATTTTTTTTAACTTAAATATTCTAAAATATTCTTAAATATTTCTTAAGTCAGAAATTTTGTTGAAAATTTTTGACTTAAGTAAATTTTAAGAAAAAATTCGCTCTTAGATCTGACTAAAAAGTCAGTGCATTAACTTTAAGATAAGTTAGCAGGTTTTAATTAAATAAAAAATATTTTTTAAAATTTTATTTTACATATTTTATTGGAATTATGTAAGAGTTACAGCAATTGTTTCATTATTTATAGTAGTAAGAATACACTTAAATTCTACGATTTTTTTATTTTTTATACCCTACACCACTATGTGGTCAGGGTATTATAAGTTTGTGCTGATGTTTGTAACACCAAAAAATATTGGTCCTAGACCCACCTTATAGTATACCGATCGGCTCAGAATTTTTTTTTATTTCGATTTAACGATGTCCGTCTGTCCGTCCGTCCGTCTGTCTGTCCATGCATTCTTGTGTGCACTCTACAGGTCGCAAATATCAAGATATTTTGATGAAGCTTGGTACACCGACTTATGTCGGCCCAAGGACGACGCCTATTGATTTTGGTTAAAATCGGTCCATGTTTAGACCTAGTGCTCATATAATGGTCCCCCCAAAATTATATTGTTTATATGCTGCAGGCCGCAAATATTAAGATATTATGATGAAATTTGGTACACAGACCTATGTTGGCCCAAGGACGAAGCATATTTATTTTGGTTTAAATCGGTCCATGTTTAGACCTAGTGCCCATATAAAGGTCCTACCAAAATTATATTATTTATACGCTGCAGGTCGTTAATATTAAGATATTTTGATGAAATTTGGTACACAGACCTATGTTGGGCCAATAACTCAGCCTATTGATTTTGGTGAACATCGGTCCATGTTTAGAACTAGTGCCCATATAAGGGTCCTACCAAAATTATATTGTTTATACGCTGCAGGACGCAAATATTAAGATTAATTGATGAAATTTGGTACTCAGACCTATGTTGGCCCAATAACGCAGCCTATTGATTTTGGTGAACATCGGTCCATGTTTAGACCTAGTGCCCATATAAGGGTCCTACCAAAATTATATTGGTTAAACGCTGCAGGTCGCAAATATTAAGATATTTTGATGAAATTTGGTACACCGACCTATGTCAGCCCAAGCACGAAGCCTACTGATTTTGGTTAATACCGGTCCATGTTTAGACCTAGTGCCCATATAAGGGTCCCCCCAAAATTATATTGTTTATACGCTGCTGGTCGCAAATATTAAGATATTTTGATGAAATTTGGTACACCGACCTATATCAGCCCAAGGACGAAGCCTATTGATTTTGGTGAACATCGGTCCATGTTTAGACCTAGTGCCCATATAAGGGTCCCCCCAAAATTATATTGTTTATACGCTGCAGGTCGCAAATATTAAGATATTTTGATGAAATTTAGTACACAAACCTATGTTGGCCCAAGGACGAAGCCTATTGATTTTGGTGAACATCGGTCCATGTTTAGACCTAGTGCCCATATAAGGGTCCCCCCAAAATTGGCTTGGTTACAAACTGCAGGTCGCAAATATTAAGATATTTTAATGAAATTTGGTGCGCTGACTCACATTAGAAAATTTTGACACAAGCCCCATTTTAACCCATTCGAATTTCGGATCCAAACATTAGTTGGCTTTTACCCAGACTGGTGTAGGGTATTGTATAGTCGGCATGCCCGACATTAACCTTTTTACTCGTTTTTATTTAAGTACCAGGCAATGCTTTTCCAGCGTTTTAAAATTATAATTTTGGTACTGGCTAAGCACTCAATTATTTTAAAAGCACTTTATTGATTAATTGGCCAGTGCTTTTCCAACGTTTTAAAAAACAAACGGCTAAGCCCTACCCGGTTTTATCATTTTAGGGTTGGCAAAACACTATATCTTTAAAAATCTTTTTTTTACTGCTTTCCAGATTCAGTGGCAGTTCTGCAATATTTTCAGACTTGTTTAAGTGCTATGTAATTAATTATACAACTACTAAAGTTCGAAGTAAGTTTTACAAATTTCGAGCAAAATATATGTGATTTTTCGGATTTTTTTCCGCTACACATGTATGTATTTTGCAAGGATTGTATATATTTTACAAAAAAATTTACATATTTTACTAGAACTTTGTAAAACTAACTTGAATATTATGTAGTTGTATAATTACATAGCTCTTAGACAATTTTTCCCCTGTTTTTTTCTGTGTGTACTTTATGGACAAAACGTCGCACTGCGGTAAAACAATGCCGACCCTGCGAGTATCTGTTTTCAGAGGCATATGTGAATTTTTAGTAGAATTATTAGGTCCATTCGTTTACTTTTCTCAGTCAAGTCTAGTAAGAATTACTCAGTACAATCTTACAGAGAGTAAAAGACAAGATTTACTCTCAAAATAAAATTTTCCCAAATATGTACGCGAACAGAAAATTTGCAAGTTTGTACACACAAAAAAACTATAGGTAATATTGCCTAAAATTATAGGGTGATATCACCTATTTTTAAAGGCAACATAGAGTTTGCTTTGTTTTAAGTTGCGTTTACATCTACACCGAAATCCCGAGATTTCGATATTCACCACTCTCAGAAAACAGTGAAGAAATGCGTATAAACTTTAATTTTTTGGAAAATATATTTATTAGAACTAAATATGTGTACTTTATTCAAAATTAAACATCTATAAGCTTTCCTTCATTGCTTTTTCAGAGTGGTGAATATCGAAATCTCGAGATTTCGGTGCAGTGTAAACGCAGCCTTACCGCATTATTACCATAAAAAATAGTCAATTTCTATTTGACATTTATGTTCGAAAAACCACCTAAAATTTTAGGAAGAACAACTCAAATTTTTTTCTGGATTAACAATTGAAAAAATGGTTAATTTGTACTTATTTTTGGCCAATATTTCATTGCTTTTAGGTAAAATTATGCGTATATTTACCACGATTTAAAAAAGTATAAAAATCGGCAAACCATAACATAAAGAAAATTTTATTGCTGTAATTACATTTTAGTAAATAAAAACTAAAACTAAACTACATACAATAACTAGTGGCTATCCGATAATCAAAATTGTTAAAAAAAAAACCAAAAGACAGTGAAACTTCTCATCTTTCTTTTGATTAACACTAGTATTGCGACGATGTTTTCAGCCTGCGGTTTTAAATATTACCAGAACTTGTCAATTTCAGCTTTAATTATCTTTCGTGGATAAATACATAACTTATTCACTATAACAGCATCCACGAAACATAAAAATTGAATATAGGTACTCAAAGAAAATGAAAATTAACCAGACTCCAGACATTATTTTCAATAAAACTTACCGTTATTAAATCATTTCATTAATTGTGGGATGAAATTTATCATCAGCAATTTGTTCCTCCAATTAATTTATTGGATAAAGTTCCAAAAGTAATTTTAATATTATAAAAAAATGGTTTTATCAAAATATGTACGTGTACATAAAAATAACGAGTAAAAAAGTTAAAGTCGGGCATGCCGACTATATAATACCCTACACCAGTCTGACTTAGAGCCAACTAATGTTTGGATCCGAAATTTGAATGGGTTAAAACGGACTTGTGTCAAAATTTTCTATAAAATCATAAAAGAAGAGAAAATCGAAAATGTAGCCCACATGGGCTTTTTCCCTGGGACCATGTAGTCAGCGAACCAAATTTCATTGAAATATCTTCGTATTTGCGACTTGCAGCGTGTAACCAAGCCAATTATGGGGGACCCTTATATGAGCACTAGGTTTAAACATGGACCGATTTTAACCAAAATCAATAGGCTTCGTCCTTGGGCCGACATAGGTCTGTGTACCAAATTGAAATATCTTCGTATTTGCGACCTGCAGCGTGTGAAAAAGTCAATTTTGGGGGGTACCCTTATATGGGCACTAGGTCTAAACATGGACCGATTTCAACCAAAATCAATATGCTCCGTTCTTGGGCCGACATAGGTCTGTGTACCAAATTTCATTCAAATATCTTCGTATTTGCGACCTGCAGCGTGTAAAAAAGACAATTTTGGGGGGTACCCTTATATGGGCACTAGGTGTAAACATGGACCGATTTCAACCAAAATCAAATATGTCGTCCTTGAGCCGACATAAGTCGGTGTACCAAATTTCGTCAAAATATCTTAATATTTGCGACCTGTAGAGTGCGCACAAGAATGCATGGACAGACAGACGGACGGACGGACAGACGGACATCGTTAAATCGAAATAAAATAAAATTCTGAGCCGATCGGTATACTATGAGGTGGGTCTAGGTCCAATATTTTTTGGTGTTACAAATATCAGCACAAACTTATAATACCCTCTCCACGTAGTGGTGTAGGGTATAAAAATATTCAATGACACTGAAATAAACAAACAAAAGAAAATCAATTTTTCGAAGAGTTTGCCGGTTGTTAACTAAAATCAATAGGCTTCGTCCTTGGGCTGATATAGGTCGGTGTACCAAATTTCATCAAAATATCTTAATATTTGCGACCTGCAGCCTATAAACAATATAATTTTGGGGGGATCCTTATATGGGTACTAGGTCTAAACATGGACCGATGATCACAAAAATTAATAGGCTTCGTCCTAGAGCCGACATAGGTATGTGTACCATATTTCATCGAAATATCTTAATATTTGCGACATGCAGCGTATAAACAATATAATTTTGGGGGACCCTTATATGGGCACTAGGTCTAAACATGGACCGGTGTTAACCAAAATCAATAGGCTTCGTCCTTGGGCTGATATAGGTCGGTGTACCAAATTTCATCAAAATATATTAATATTTGCGACCTGCAGCGTATAAACAATATAATTTTGGGGGGACCTTTATATGGGCACTAGGTCTAAACATGGACCGATTTTAACGAAAATCAATAGGCTTCGTCCTTGTGCCGACATAAGTCGGTGTACTAAGTTTCATCAAAATATCTTAATATTTGCGACCTGTAGAGTGCGCACAAGAATGCATGGACAGACAGACGGACGGACGGACAGACGGACATCGTTAATTCGAAATAAAAAAATAAATCTGAGCCGATCGGTATACTATAAGGTGGGTCTAGGACCAATATTTTTTGGTGTTACAAACATCAGCACAAACTTATATTACCCTGACCACGTAGTGGTGTAGGGTATAAAAAAGAAAATTGTAAATTTTTGAACAAAGTGCCATCTACACCTTTTGCAATTGTAATTCAGAAAATATCAATTGAAATTCAGAAAATATCACTTGAAATTCAGAATTTCCATTTGAAATTTTTGAACAAAGTGCCATCTACACCTTTTGCAATTGTAATTCAGAAAATTTCAATTGAAATTCAGAAAACTTCAATTGAAATTCAGATTTTCCATTTGAAATTCAGAAAATATCAATTGAAATTCAGAAAATATCATTTGAAATTCAGAAAATATCATTTGAAATTTAGAAAATATCAATTATTATTCAGAAAACATCAATTGAAATTCAGAAAATATCAATTGAAATTCAGAAAATATCAATTGAAATTCAGAAAATATCAATTGAAATTCAGAAATCGTCATTTGAAATTCAGAAAATATCAATTGAAATTCAGAAACCGTCATTTGAAATTCAGAAAATATCAATTGAAATTCAGAAAATATCATTTGAAATTCAGAAAATATCAATTGAAATTCAGAAAATATCATTTGAAATTCAGAAAATATCATTTGAAATTCAGAAAATATCTATTGAAATTCGGAAAATATCATTTGAAATTCCCTATAAAAAATTTATATATGGATTTTATCAAAATACGTTTGATTAATAAGTGGGAGTAAAATTCATTTTAATTACGCGGGTGAGGATTATTTAAAATTTGTGTGCCTGAATGATTTTATCTAGACTAATTTCTTTCTTGTTACGAATTATGGCTCCAAAATGTAGGAGAGAGGTACTCAAATTTTACATATTTTTCACTCGCGTGAGTACAATGAATTTTACTTCCCAAGAAACATTTTTATGGACTCTCCGGCACGTACGGATTCATGAATCCGGCTTTTACGGCACGTTAACTGTCCGTAGTGTACGTATCCGTTAACGCTTGTACATATACGGAACATTAACTGACCGTATAAATGGATTTTCGAACACAATACGTTTCAACTCCGTTTTGGTGTATCCGTTTTAGTACCGGCAAATACGGACTTCAGTTTTGATTCCGTAACAAACTGTATTGTTTATTTCTTTTGTTATTAATATAAAAATATTTAAATGGCAAAAAATATATAAAAGGGATCACTAATATCGCGCGATCCTTCCGTCAGTTTTAAAAATGGATGCATGCACACTAAAGTGCGAAACTATTGAATTACTTTTACGCGGTTGATGGAAAAGCACTTTTCACAACATAAAAGTTTACATCAATTCATTACCACCAGCATACAGCAGTAATGCACAAACGAATTCAAGTAATTTATTAGATGGTAAATATATCTGAAAATTAAAAGGTGTTTTCACGATGCGGGCAAGTAAATGCCACGGTGCAAAAAGAAATACTTGCTAACTGCAACAATAGTTTTGGCAAAAATGAGTATGCAAATTTGTACAATGTGGAAAACCCTATCGTGAATACCATCAGTTTAACCTAATGTAATTAATTAGTTTTTTGTTTTTATCAGGTACTGAATTTTTTAAAACGCCAAAATTGTAATATGGTGATGGTGGATGTGGATGCAATCTGCATAGTTACATTATATTATTATTTTCTGTATTGTAATTGTAATAAACCTATAAAAAAACATATTTTGTATATAACAGTAATAAAAATATGCTAAATTAAGGTAGATACACAAGTCCGTTTTTGTTTTAAAAATTCGGAACCGGACCGGAAACGGAGTCACTCCGTTTTTCACACGACATAACGGTCCGGAAACGGTCCGTCATTGACGGATTTTCAACGGATTCGAATCAGATTCGATGTTCCTTATAATCCGTTTTCTGGTCCGTATACGGATCCAGAAAACGGTGTGTAAACGGAGTGGGATTCCGTTCATGATGGGCCGAAAACTGTACGTAAACGGAACGTATTGTTTGTTGAGTTATTATTTTTTTTTTTAATTCACTGAACGTAATTTTATTTTTTTTTAATTCACTGAACGTAATTTTTTTTTTAATTCACTGAACGAAAATGAAATTGAACGAATTCAGTAGTGAATTAATTCAGTAAGGAATTAATTCACTTTTTTCCGTTCGATTTATAAAATTGAACGTGTTCGCCAGTGAATTAATTCATTTGATTTAATAAAAAGAACTATTGCAATTGAATTAATTCGTAACAAAATAAATCGAACGAAAGCAAATACGAATTAATTCATCGAATTTTTAATTCAGAATTGAAAAATTGAATTAAGGAATTAATTCTTCAAAGCTCTGTGAATATAGATATAGAATCAGGGTTACCGCTGAGAATTTTGAAAAAGTAGCACAAAAAGCCGTTTTTTCAAAAAAAAGTCGCACGAAAAAGTCGTTTTTCAAAAAAAAGTATCACATTTTTTTAACGTTTTTTTATTTAAACAAAACACATCCAACGAAAAGAAATTAACAATTTAAACAAAAAAAAAAAATCAGAAATCCATCGAAAAATTTATTGTTTGAAAAGTTGTTTCTGTGTTTTTGTACAAGTTCGTTAATGGGAACTCAGTCTTCTATTTCGGTATCTAGGAAATTGGGAGTTGATAGCATCAAGTAACAGGTTTTGACTTTTAACTTATTGGTTAATTTAATTTTCATTAATCCCAATTTAGAACAAATTCTTTCCGCACACGCGCTGCTTTGAGGTTACCTATACTTAAAGCAAATTAGTACAAAAATCTGTTTAAATGCGTTCTTATTCCATTGAACTAATTTTTATGTTATTTTGTCTTAAAATTTAGGATTAAACTAATATTTTTTATAATTCCAATTTTGCATAACTATTAATTTCTAATAATTTTGAAAGCTAATTTTTAGCAATTCGTGTTTCTTAATTTTAAAATTTTGCCAGTTAATTTCAATAATATTTGTTTTTAAATCATTGATGGAACTCACAGTGCGCACTATATTAAGTTTTAAATTAGCATTTGTCGTAAATTTGTCAATTTTCTATGGACTAAACTTCAGAAATCTTACTATTTTAAAACGATAGCACATTACCACTATTATACTTTTATGTCTTTGCTATCAGGGTCACATATGGGTTCCCATATTTTTAATTTCATAATCTGAAAATACCTTATTTCTCGGAAACTAAGCGAGATACAGCACAGTGGCCAAAAATTCGTACCTATACCCATTGGCGTACCTAGACCATTTTTCTGGGGTGGACAAGCGACCCATTAATTTTCTGCTGTTTATTTGCCCATTCTCACACTCTTAATCATAAAAAACACTTTCGGCATTATGCTTACAATTTTTTCACACAACAAAAAATCTTAAAAATGATTCCTGCCTTCTAATAAAATTTTCAAAATTAAATAATCCTGGTAGCTTATCCTATCAAAATCGCCATGTTTTTGTACAAAACTCTGAATAGTGCATTTATTTTTCTGAAGAAAACCTCGTACAAGGATTGTATTCCAAGCTATATTCTCAGATTATTATGAAATTTAGATATTTAATAGAGAAAAGAAATCTAAGATCAACCTGTCTAATTCGTCCACCTCGGACGAACCCTATCTAACCCCATATTCTGACCACTTAAATTACCGAGGTGGACAAAATTAGTGAGATGTTCATCTTACAATTTTTGTTTCTACAAAATATTGAAATTTCATTGAAATAACATAGTAGTGTTTAGTTTGAAGTAACTTCCTTGTTAGATATAAACTAATTATTCGTTTAGAAAACTATGAAATCTAAGATATTTAACTCACCAAAAAGATTCTGCGTTATTTTTCTATTATTGAACAACTTTGCGGTTCTAATAACTTTTTTTAAAGAAAAACTCTTAGTCAATTTTATAATCAGAACTAAGATAGATTTGTTTCTTAAATATTTCTTAAAAAAACAAAAATCGATCTTAGTTCTGACTATAGAACTGACCTTAGATTTTAACAAATTATCTGCCTAGTAAACCAGTAGTTCCCAAATCAAAAACACAGGATTGATATTAAAAAAGTAATATTGTGATACTTTACGCCATCAAAATCATAGATAAAAGAATTCTAGGTAGATTTTTTAAAACTTCTGGGGTGGGCAAAAATCAGTCTAGGGTGGGCTTAGCCCACCCAGACCGGCCTAAGTCCGCCAATGCCTATACCTTAAACAACATTCACACACGAGAGAAAACTGCTAGAGCTAAAGCAAAAAACACCCATAATTTGTTAAATCATTCACAATAGATTCACAATTCGAAGTGTATTTTGCTATGTCTCCAGTAGTTTTTTCTCGCGTGCAGACGTGTCTTTATAATCTACATATCTGTACTCTCAATAATAAATATGGTGATATCTTGGGTAGGATCCGGAGTGTCCAAAAATCCACATTTTAAGCGATATTTTACTATACAGTTTTTACACCAAGAATTTAGCCTAAATTTTTTACTTAAATTGTCCATATATTTAGCAGCTTGCTAAAATTTAACGTACACTTGTGAAAAAGGTTAGATCTGACCTGATCTGTTTAGATCTAATTAAATATTATTCTATATAATTATATAAGGTGCCAGATCAGATCAGAATATGTATTTGTATTACTGACTTTACAAAAAAGGGGGAAAAAGTCGCACAAATTTAGGAAAAGTAACAAAATTAGACTACTAGTCAAAGGCCGTGAAAAAGGTTGCAAATTGGAACTTTAGTCGCACAACGGTAACCCTGTATACAATAGATCTTATCAATGAAACTACACTCAGTAAAGTTCTGCAGTTACTACATGACAGTTATTTATGTAGTAATGCGGTTGTAGTTATTTTAACTACAATTGTAGTTAATTTACTGAGAACAAAATTTTTCAATGTTTTTGACAGTTATTTTTTTAAACAAACTACAAAAATTACTACATTGTAGTAACATTTATTTTATGCAGTTATTTTGAATTTTATTTACAAATACTTAAATTTTCAAGTGTGTATGCACACACACGAAGTAAACAGAAGTATGTGTATGAATCACTTGTTTAGAAATTTCTAGTGAAAGAATATGAGTATAACATGTTTTCTCTTGTCTTAGTCATAAAACAACTCCAAAGAGTGAGCACGCGTAATACGGAAAAGGTTATAGAGCAAAAGGTTATTGGCAAATTTTTGGACGACCCCTCTCCGATTTTAAAATAAATAGTCTCAATCGATTGCCCAGCAAAAAATAATGTACCTACATATATTTTTTTTTTTTTATAGTGACTGGTTTAGTGGTGGTGTACACCACTGTCATGTGACAAAATTGAAGAATTCTTCATAAGGGACCTCATTGAAAGTTGTTTTAAAAAAAAACTACTAAAGCGATCGCAACGAGTGATAGCTCGTTGGAAAGGTATTGAAAAATAAAATTTTCCTAATTTTTCTCAGAAATTTACCTTTTTTCCCATGAAAATTAAATTTTCCCATGAAAATTAAATTTTCCGATTTTCCACAGAAGCTCCTAAATTTTCCGGCTAATTTTTTTTTTTTTTTTTGGATTCCTCATAATTTTTGCTTTAAGAATCAGCAATAAAAAAATGGGTCCCGACTCCTTGTTTGGACAGGAGAGGAGCATTTAAGAGACCACCTTGTTCTCATTGTTTTTAAATTTTTTATAATTGAATTATTTGTAATTATTTAACATTATTTTATTTTATTATTAAAAATACATTTTAAAAATTATTTTACAGTTAAAAATACATTTATGAAGAAAAAATCAATTTTTTTTAAGAGCCCCAAGTTGAGTGTGTAGTGAATATGGTCTGCCTGCCTTCACAAGATCGGCCATAAATCCATGGATAATAGCAGCAGTGGCATGTAATGGCACACCAAACCCGACTGAGGCTACAGGTCATAAAATGTTTTGTAAATTTTTTAAATTACCAGGTAATAAATATTTCGCCTAAAATGACACGTGCAGAAACAAGTCATAAAACACGGATTTTCCATAAATATGGCGAAATATTTATTACCTGGTAATTTAAAAAAATTACAAAACATTTTATGACCTGTGGTCGGCTTATTGGCAGTAACCAATTAAGTCCCTCTTTAAAAAACATTTTATGACCAGTAGTTCACGCAAATTTTCCTATTAAAGAAAAGCAAATATCGCTTATTTTTTTTACCTATTTTTTACCAAAAAATAAATATAAATACTTCACACACTCTGAGTCAAATTTTAGTTGAATACTAAACGTGAAAGTGTTAAAGTGTTTTTTTTTGTAAAGTAAAGAGTGAAGCTGTAAAGACAATTTAAAGTAAAATGAATAAATTTTGCTGCAATCCGTTTAACAAGAGTGGACATCGTTCGAAAAAGATAAAAGTATTAAAATTAACTGGTGTTTCGAAGCGATACATGAATGAATTAAATATACAATACGGTGAAGAAGCAGAATTCATTTGCCCCAAGTGTAAAATCGATTTGTCTCAACAAGCAAATGCATTGAAACAAATGCAACCACAATCCGAGAGTGAAATGACAATTGAACAAAATGTTTCATCTGATAGTGAGGCAGACATTCCGATGGTCAATATGTCTTTGAGTCCTTTGAATGAGGCTATTACCACTTTAGGTGAATCGCCTATTACAAAAAGAAAGTTGCGAAGTGAAAAATACAGGAAAGAGAAAAAAGGCAAGGTTATGAGTGCAATCGCGACAATATTTGATGAAGGCTCTGATAACGAATGCAGTCAAGCAGATGACGTTGATGACGGCAAACAAATGATTGAGCAGTTGAAAAGAAAATTCAATTTAGCGACCACTTTTCCGGAGAAATATCTCATTTTATCTGTGCTGCCTCAATCATGGTCTATACGCAAGATTTCTGAACAGTTTCAAACATCTTTTTACATCGCGAGAAGAAGCAAAGAATTAGTTCGACAGAAGGGCATATTGGCGACTCCCACCAAGAAATTTGGCTCAAGGACCCTCAGCGAAGCAACGGTGAAATTGATCCAAGATTTTTACTGCAATGATGTCAACAGCCGCGCCTGCCCAGGTACACGTGACTATGTTATCACACGTGAAGATGGAGAAAAAGTACACAAGCAGCGCAGATTATTATTATGTAATCTATCCGAAGCATACCATCAGTTCAAAGAGAAATACCCAGCAGAAAAAGTGGGATTTTCTAAGTTTGCCATCCTACGACCAAAAGAATGCGTGCTGGCATTAGACAGGCACGGAACGCATTCAGTCTGCGTTTGCATGTTTCATGAAAACATCAAATTAATGTTCTTTCCATGCAAGAAATTGAAAGTATTTCACGGTGAAATTGAAACATATAGGGACCTCCTGTCGAAGTCGTTGTGCGCATACCCCACGGAAAATTGTCATCTGTCCAAATGCGACAATTGTCCGAAGATTGACGAGCTAGAGCAATATTTGGCGGAAAAGTTTGAACAGCTGTTAATTCAGGAGGTGCATTTCAAACAGTGGATAATTAGCAGCGGCAGATGTTCCCTTGAGACCGTGGTAAAGCAGATTCAGGAATTCATCGAGGAATTCGGATTCAAGTTGAATGAACTGAAGGCGCACCATTTCATATCCGAGATGCAATCGAAATTTCTAAAGGAAAGTAAGGAGAAATTAGCCCAAAATGAATTCATTGTGATAAGCGACTTTGCCGAGAATTACACTTTTCTCGTTCAGGATGAAATTCAGGCTTATCACTGGGCAAACGACCAGTGCACGGTGCATCCTTTTTGCATTTATTTCAAAAACGAAGATAACGAACTACAGACCGTAAGCCTTGTTGTTGTCGCGGAGAGTTTAGCTCATAATTATGTGTCCGTTTATTTATTTCAAATGAAACTGTTTGAATTCTTAAGATCAAAATTCGATGCAATCGACAAAGTAACGTTTTTCTCAGACGGCGCGGCTTCTCAGTACAAGAATAAAAAAAATTTTTACAATCTTTGCATAATTGAAGAAGAACAAAACTGCAAGGTCGAGTGGCACTTTTTTGCGACGTCCCACGGTAAGGGCCCATGCGATGCGTTAGGGGGAACCCTAAAACGCATGGCGACTAAGGCAAGTTTGCAAAGGCCATATACTGACCAGATCTTAAATGTACAACATTTGTTTTCGTGGATTCAAAGCAAGGAAATTGCCATTAACACAGTTTTATTTACTCAAAAAGAACACGATGCCATGGAGCGACGAATTCAAAACAGATATAATAATGTCAAAACTATAACTGGAACGCAAAAGTTTCATTGCTTCATACCAAATATTTCTGATATGTCAATTAATGTAAAGCGGTACTCTTCGTCTGCCGACGTGCTAAATTTAAAGTTACTTTAATTTTATAATGATGCCAAGACAATTGAAATTTTTAATAAATATTGTAATTAAGTATAAGCAGCAAAATAAGAAAGATTTTTTCTTCATAATTGTATTTTTAACTGTAAAATAATTTTTAAAATGTATTTTTAATAATAAAATAAAACAATGTTAAATAATTACAAATAATTCAATTATAAAAAATATAAAAACAATGAGAACAAGGTGGTCTCTTAAATGCTCCTCTCCTGTCCAAACAAGGAGTCGGGGCCCATTTTTTTATTGCTGATTCTTAAAGCAAAAATTATGAGGAATCCAAAAAAAAAAAAAAAATTAGCCGGAAAATTTAGGAGCTTCTGTGGAAAATCGGAAAATTTAATTTTCATGGGAAAATTTAATTTTCATGGGAAAAAAGGTAAATTTCTGAGAAAAATTAGGAAAATTTTATTTTTCAATTAAAGATTCAATACCTTTCCAACGAGCTATCACTCGTTGCGATCGCTTTAGTAGTTTTTTTTAAAACAACTTTCAATGAGGTCCCTTATGAAGAATTCTTCAATTTTGTCACATGACAGTGGTGTACACCACCACTAAACCAGTCACTATAAAAAAAAAAATATGTAGGTACATTATTTTTTGCTGGGCAATCGATTGAGACTATTTATTTTAGAATCGGAGAGGGGTCGTCCAAAAGGTGATCGCTTTCATATGGAATTGCTCTATATATTTTTTATTAAATTACTAAAATAATAAGGTAAGTTTTATAATATAAATTTATTTACGGGGAATGTTAAAAAATATTGTATTTATTTTCTTTCAGTTCTTTTATATTCTCATCCCTTTCTACCTGGAGAAAAAAAAGGAAGCCAAACAACAGCATATTTCATCCCTCACAGACGGACATGTACAACAATATCTTAATAGTGAAAAAAAGTGACATTAAGTGTAAATTTTGATTTCTCAATTTTAAATTTTTTATAGAATAAAATTAAGTTAATAGTGTTTACATAAATTTGTTTTTTTTATTAAATTAATAATTCAAAAAAAAAAATTTTATTTATGTTTTTTTAACTACATTTGCAAGTTGTTTGTACAGTTTTACAATAATTTGCATGTATGTTGTTTCAATTGCATTTGTAGTTGTTTTTACTACATTTGTCAGTTGATTTTTAACAGTTAAAAATTACTTCATATTGCAGTTAATTTAGATCTAAGTGTAGATCTAACATTAACCAATTCAGAATTGTTCGGTTTTTTCGGAATTGTAAAATTTTTTGCTACTTTCTAGGTATCTGGGAAATAACCATTGTTAATACAATTATTAAAAATAATTGCTAAAAATTCCAAAGCCTTCAATGGAAATTTCCGCAAGTTGATCAGCATCAGTCAATTTGGTATTGTTCTGAACATTTGAAGAAGGAAACTGATTATCAAAATTGAACATAACGTTTGGAATCTGAGATAAGCGTAACCTTATAGTGTTTTCTACTTCTGAAACATCCCTGTTTAGCAAAGAACCAGAATAAATTGAACAAAAATGACTCTGCAGATGTGACAATTTTTGAGTGTTATCCATAATTTCTATTCCGTCAACTACAATTTTCGAAAATGCAGTTTTCTTAGAGTTTCCTAAAACATTATAAATTTGCTTATATGCTCTAGGTCCTGGCTTCATATTCCTTAGACGATTATTAAAAATTTCCGCTTGTTCTATTTGAACTTGCTCCTTAATAATAATTTTGATCAACTGAACCTGCGTTGCAGCAATATGTAATCCGGACGATTCCTATTCAACGTTCTTCTAAAAAGCTTTCTTAACTCTACTTGCCAGGAAAACTTTAATCTATATAAGTTCTTAATTCTCTCCGATACAAAACACGTTTATTTTTCAACTCTGTTCTTTCACAATGATTATTAGATACCTGATTAATGGATGAAGAAAATTCCTCCACAAAATTATCTATTTCCGAATTCGATAAGTTAACATTTGAAGGAGGAAAGTTTTCAGAAACTTTAGTTATGATATCATCTTTAAAAGACTGCCAGTTAGTGTTCCTAAAAGAGGTAAGTAATCGCGGCTGTTTGAGGGTAAATTCAAAATTCAGTAACTCTAACTGGATTTTTAAACGGAAATGATCTGAAAACGTGGGGAGAGATCTAACTGTGAAATTTGGATTAAAAGTATTAACCAAATTCGAACTTATCATAAAATGGTCCAAAAAGGAATTTCCATTAGGAAAAGAAGGCATTGAATCTGAAAAATCTAACAAAATCTGAACAAAAATTAATCAGCCAATCAAATAACGCGATACCGTTAGAATTATTCAAACTGTCTCCCCAGGATATATGCTTTGCATTAAGATCTCCCCCTAAGATAATTCCATCATAGTTGGACGAAACGTTCTTAATGGCAGATAATCCATTATAAATTATACTATATTCAGAGTTGCATGGGATATACAAGCATCCGAAAAGGAATCTTTTAGGTATGCCGTCAATTGCCAAAAAAATTTCAACAAATATACTTGGAAATAAAACACCATCTAAATTAATACGACGAAAACAATAGTTTTCTTTCAAAACAATAGCAACACCTACATACCTGTCATCTCTTATAACCGAGTAATTTTCAAAAACAGTTCTGTGTTTTGAACTAAGACGTGTCTCCTGTAAAAATGCTACATCAATCTTATGACTTCTTAAATCTATTCTTCTACTAGAATTAATAAGTGAATGAACGTTAAAAGTTAAAATTTCCATTGTTCTATTTACCATAAACAGATTCAATTTCCTTCAGGAGTTTCAAACAATCAGATTTAGCCTGTGTTTTAGTATAACTTTTGTAGTTCCCAATAAAAAAAACTAATTTTATCTTCTAAAGACAAAGTTTCTTCCTTACACAACACTCTGGCAATATTTAAAAACTCTTCCATCAATGGCGGTTTCTTTGATATATTACCAACCCTTGGAGGATTACTAAAACAATTTGCAAAGGTTTTATCAACTGAAATAAAATTTGATCCACTAATCGCATTCCGAACGTTTTGTGTAGCTAATAGATTCCTTTCCTTGGCAATATTTGTCATTTCCTTTTTACGATTGGAGTATTGTAAATTTGCTGGATGTCCTGATTCTTTACAATTAACGCAATACGGTTTTGTATTTTCACCCATCACCAAATTACACTCACCCTGACCATGTCTTTCGGAACATTTAACACATGCCTGAGGTCTATTACAGTTACTAGAAAAATGGCCCCATTGTTGACAACGCCAACATTGAACCTCTCTAGAATATGCCTTAGGTGATTCCCAAGAAACAGACTGACTTAATAAATACCTTATGTGTGTAAAATAATTTGCATTTTTACCGTGAAGCAGTGTGATTAAAAATAAACCAGTGTCAATTTCAAATTTTCTTGAGTGCATAGTTTGAAATTTTGAAACCTTATCCACAGTATTTGGTGAAATGAAGTCGAGCTCAAGTTTAATATCATTAACATTAGTTTTGTGATATAATCCTCGAAGAATAATATTGCTTTTCTTTAGCGCTTTTGGGGTGAAGGAGTAGGATTCTATATTTTTTTCTCATTGGCGGTCTTAGGCCGGTCTGGGGTGGGCTAAGCCCACCCTAGACTGATTTTTGCCCACCCCAGAATTTTAAAAAAATCTACCTACAATTCTTTTATCTATAATTTTGATGGCAAAAAGTATCACAATATTAGCTCTGTTCCACGTACGTTACCGAGGTTACCCACGGGAACCCAATCCTACCAAAAAGCGTTTCCATTGTTAAAAATTGGGTAAATGAGAGCGTTGATGAGAGAATAATTTGTTTCTCTTTTTACCAGAAGTTACCCGTACTTTTTTTGCGGGTAAAATGGTAAAACTGTCAAATCCCTACACTCAGAAAAGTTCTGCAGTTACTACATGACAGTTATTTATGTAGTAATGCGGTTGTAGTTATTTTAACTACAATTGTAGTTAATTTACTTAGAACAAAATTTTTCAATGTTTTTGACAGTTATTTTTTTAAACAAACTACAAACTACATTGTAGTAACATTTATTTTATGCAGTTATTTTGAATTTTATTTACAAAAACTTAAATTTTCAAGTGTGTATGCACACACACGAAGCAAACAGAAGTATGTGTATGAATCACTTGTTTAGAAATTTCTAGTGAAAGAATATGAGTATAACATGTTTTCTCTTGGCTTAATCATAAAACAACGCCAAAGAGTGAGCACGCGTAATACGGAAAAGGTTATATATTTTTTATTAAATTACTAAAATAATAAGGTAAGTTTTATAATATAAATTTATTTACGGGGAATGTTAAAAAAATATTGTATTTATTTTCTTTCAGTTCTTTTATATTCTCATCCCTTTCTACCTGGAGAAAAAAAGGAAGCCAAACAACAGCATATTTCATCCCTCACAGACGGACATGTACAACAATATCTTAATAGTGAAAAAAAAGTGACATTAGGTCCATTCGATTACTTTTCTCAGTCAAGTCCAGTAAGAATTACTCAGTACAAACTTTCAGAGAGTAAGACAAGATTTACTCTCAAACTAAAATTTTCCCAAACATGTACGCGAACAGAAAATTTGCAACAATTTTCAAGTTTGTACACACAGCTGATTACAACACCAAATATACAAATAAATTTTAACTGGTCGCTATGAAAGAAGATAATTTTTGATGTTAAACCTTAAGCAGAACATTTTTAGAATTTTCCATAATTTATTTTGAAAGTTTTACTGCTTTGCATTTCCATAAAATAATATAATTGGACAATAATTTTTTTTATTTACCATAAACAATCATATGTTTTCGAAACATATGTTTTTTTTCTGCCTGCAAATTCTTACTGGCAAAAATTTATCCAGTAAAAATTTGCAAGAAAAGGAAGAAGACTTAGAAACTCTCAACATAGAACTGTCACTTTATTCTCTCTTTTTTCTTTCTGTTTACTGAGTATTTATGTAAACGAACGCCATCCAGTAAAAATTTGTACAAATTTGTACAAATTATCCAGAAATCGAATGGACCTATTAAGTGTAAATTTTGATTTCTCAATTTTAAATTTATTATAGAATAAAATTAAGTTAATAGTGTTTACATAAATTTGTTTTTTTTTATTAAATTAATAATTAAAAAAAAATTTTTTTAATTAATGTTTTTTTAACTACATTTGCAAGTTGTTTGTACAGTTTTACAATAATTTGCATGTATGTTGTTTCAATTGCATTTGTAGTTGTTTTTACTACATTTGTCAGTTGATTTTTAGCAGTTAAAAATTACTTCATATTGCAGTTAATTTATCTGCAAATGTAGTCTACACCTTTTTAAGTGCAAATGCAGTTATTTTAACTGTCATTTGCAGTTGATTTTACCTACATAATTCCCTGAGTGTACTACTCGTATATCGTAGAAAGAGGGGTTTGGCGTATTTCCTAATACAAATGAAGTTAGAAACATGAAATTAAGTATGTATGTTACTACTCAATTTACTGAAGAGAACAAATCCAAACAAAGGGGTTTTGGCTATTCAAATTTTTTAGGGTTAAAAATGGGCTAAGAAATTTAAGATGTTGCCGTTTTTTAATTTGAGGGCACTAACATCAGTCAAATTTTGAGATAATTAGCTTTTTGATATGTACATATAAAGGGTTGTTCAACAGGGACGCTACAAAAGAAAGACAGGGACAGCAAACGACGCCATATTTCTTGCCGCTCTTTTGACATTTCTCTTCAGTAAGGTTTGCTATTTCATGATGGAAAGATATACGAGCCAACAACGACTCGAAATTATTAAAATTTACTACCGAAATTCGGAGTCAGTGGCCTCAACGTTAAGAGCGCTACGTCCAATTTATGGTCGTCATAATCGTTCTAGCAGATCAACAATTGAGCGTGGGGCTACGTCAAATCTATGGTCTACGCCAACAAGCCAGCGACGATTGATGAACTTCATACGAATATCGAACGTGAAATTGCAGCAGTATCGGCCGATTTATGCTTGAAAACCGTCGAAAATTGGGTTCAGCGTCTGGACTTCTGCAAGCGTGCCCGTGGTGGCCATGCAAAAGAGATCGATTTCCATACATAATGGCATCGAACGTACTTTCGCAGGAATAAAGAATTTCATTGATATCCAAAACTGTTTGTTTTATTTAAAAAAAACTTTTGTAGCGCACTTATTGAAAAACCCTTTATATGTAAAAATTCGGAACGTTTCACTTCAGAATTTTTTTATGTGGATTCGGAACTTAGAGAACTGCGCAGATTGTTAAACTCAGCATTGAAAGTTCTATCGATCATGCAAATTTGAAACAAATTGCGTTATTACCGTAAACTTGAGTTTAGACAAATTTTGTTTTGAATTTTTGATCTTTTTTGAACATTTTTGATCAAAAGAATTTATTAATGCAAATTCTATTTACAAATAAATAATCACATATTTTTACATCAACATATCAATACTAGCGAGAACTACTGCGACGACGACGACTACTGCGACGTCGACGTCTACCGCCAAGGCGTCTACGACTAATTCGGCCTCTACGATTTCTTCGAGTCTTATCTTCCAATTCACCAGATGATTCTTTAACCTTTTCGACATCTGCATCACTTAAAACATCCAGATCTAGGGGTGCAGTGTAATATTTTCCATGTGTTCTTTGTATGTAGCCAAAACGTATTCCAGCTTCTAAAGTTTCTCTGACAGAATCTTTCACTTCACTTGGGCTAACCTTTTTTTTAACGAAAAATAGCACTATTTAGTATTTTATTAAATACAACAAAATTCCCAAATTCTTCTTACCCTTGCTGTTTCCGCAATGTGAGCTACAATTTTTGTAACTGTGGCTGGTTCATCCAAGTCCTCAAGGGCATGCATAATTAGTAGTCCATTTTGGTTGGCCATTTTTAAATTAAAATTTTAAGTTAAAATAATTTTCGAACAATTTTACAATAATTTATAAAAAAAATAGAAAATTACGTTGCTACAGAGAATTTTTTCTAAATAATTTGATTTAGTTTTTCAAAGCAACTTGATTTCTGAAAAATTTTGAATATCTGATTTTTTTCTATGGATTTTTTCAAATATTTGAATTGTCAATTTATATGACTATTATTTAAAAGCAACATGATTTTTAAAATTTTTTGAATTTTTTAAGTGCCCACAGACGATCAATATGGTAATAGACGACCAAACATTAAGGTCGAGTTTTTGGGATGTCAGTTAAACTTGGTTAGTTAAACCGAAAACGAATTATGTCAGCCATTTTTTTTTAATAATAAATACAGCATTTATTTACTTCAAATTACATAACCAAAGCCCTGGGGGCCATATATGATTCATAAAAGTTACTACAAAAAAAATAATTTAAATAAAGACCCAACAAACAATTCGTTCCGTTTACGCACCATTTTCGGTCCGTCATAAACGGAATCCAACTCCGTTTACGTACCGTTTTCTGGATCAGTATACGGACCTGAAACTGAACATAAGGAACAGCGAAACTGATTCGAATCCGTTTAAAATCCGTCAATGACGGACCGTTTACGGACCGTTATGTCGTGTTAAAAACGGACAAGTCCGTTTAAATTCCGTCAATGACGGACCGTTTACGGACCGTTATGTCATGTAAAAAACGGACTAGTCCGCTGAAAGTCCGTCAATACCGGACCGTTTCCGGACCATTATGTCGTGTAATAAACGGAGTGACTCCGTTTTTAGAATGCCGTTTTCGGACTTTTATATTTACCTAAATTGACACATTACTAACTTTAATATTGTATGTTTTTAATAGATTTATTAAATAATTTATTAATTTTGTTAAAAATTAACTTCATTAATCGGCCTCAAAATTCGCAAATATCTACAAGCAAAAGAAACAATTTATTAATCGAGGTTTAATTAAATGTATTCACGATTGAGTTTTTCATATGCAATTCGCAAACTATCGTGAAAAAAAACATAAAATTTCGTAAACACTTACTATTTAATGATTCTATGTGAATTAAAGTCATTTGGCTACTGCGGCAACGGCCAAGACTGGATGCTCGTTTTTGCGACATCCAGAAACTTTTTTAACCGACTTTACCGCGCGACCCGTATTAAATTATTTAAATAATTCAATTTTGTGTACAAAAATTCACGAATAAACTGAAGAAAGACGACACCGTTAGCTCAGGAGTTCAAACTGATGAAAATTGGTGAAGTCCGTATTTAACGGTGCAGAAACGGATACACCAAAACGGATTCAAAACGTATTATATTCGAAAATCCGAAAGTACGGTCCGTTATTGTTCCGTATGCGTACAAGCTTTGACGGATACCTGTTTTACGGACCGATAATGTTCCGTAAAAGCCGGATTGATGATTCCGTACATGCCGGAGAGTCCGTAAAAATGTTTCTTGGGGATAATAAAAATAAATAATAATAAAAATAAATAATAATAAAAATAAATAATAATAAAAATAAGTAAAAAATACAGTAAAACTATCAAATAAAAAAATACTGAAAACATTAGTGGTATTCATCTAACTGCATTTATGCCCTCGTAAACCGTGTATTTTTGTAATCGCGTATATTTGTAACTATACCTGTTTATTTGAATGAACACACCTTTTAAAAATATTCACATTTCAATTTTGCATTTAGCCACTTTTTTAATATTTTCATAAATTAAATACATGAATTTTTTAAATTTGTATCATTTAAAAACAAATAAAACAGAAAATAAAAAACAACAAACAAAACAATACACAATAATCTTATTTTTGACAATATTCAAATGTGTGTATAAATACGAAAAAGTTTACGCATAAAAATGTAAGCGTATATTTACGAGGGCTCGTAAACTAGTTTTGACATTAATCGAGTAAACTTACAACATATACACAGTATACGAGGCGTAAATACTTTAAATGAATACCTTTATTATCTTGAATAATATAAATAGATATTTAAATAAAAATAATACAATCACCATCCAAGTTTATTAACAAAAATTTACCGGAACAACTTTTTCTCGATTAGAATTTTGGTCTTTATTGAAATAAAACCAAATAAACAGAATTTTAGTAGCGGTATTCCAGTTACAATCTGCGTTAAACTAAGTTTAAAGATAATCTACATCCTAAAAACTGAGCCTAGACGTGTCAGACCTGGGGGTTAATCATTACATTTAATTGTTATTGAAAAAACCTCAAGCACAAGTTAGGGGTCAACCCACCTAACTCAGTCAATTGTTTCTACAAAATTTTAACAAAAACCACTTTTTAATTCTAAATGTAATTGAAATCACTTTTCATTACAATTACTTGTATTGAAACTCATGTAATTGAGTTTCATTACAATTACTTGTATTGAAACTCATGTAATTGAGTTTTTTTAAACTTCTATTACATTTATTTGTAATTGTAATTGAAAATTTTCAGCTACAAATTACAATTGCAATTGAAATCCACCAGGTCTGAAATGTGTTCGTTTACCTACTACAAGTTACTACTTTTACCACAGCTGGAAAAATTCAATACAAAAAGTAAAACTTTCCAATTGTAGTAAAAGTAAGCACAATTTTTAAATTTTATCACTTAATATTGTTTGTATTATCCCTTTTGATTAGTTTTTTCCAATTTTTATTCGTAAACATACCATGCAATATCAGCTGTCACGTAAATACGGAAAGAAAATCAAATTTCAACAGGTTCGTCCGTTGCGACTCGTTTCGTTTATATAGTATACGGGTACGTTACGTCTACGTATGGCTAATGAGCCCTTTAACCAAACATCGGCAAACACACATCAAAAATTCGAACTTTTGCGAACAAATCAAAAATGTTCTTCTTTTATTTTGTCATCTGAAACGCCCTGTTAATTTTTGTTTTCCAACATTGACAAAATTAACAGCTCAGTTATTGGGTGCACTTCATATTTACGTATTTTGAAAATAATATATAAAATAGCTTGGTATTTTTGTGAATTTTCGTGAATAATTACAATTTTATTAAAAATAATCCAATTTAACAACACATCAATATGATACCAAAAAAGATGCCCGTAAAGGATGCACACATAGTGAAAATTGCTGTGGAATATGAAAATCATATAGCACAATTAATTAATTTAGATCAGCGTCAACCGCTAACTGGTAAAATCTTATTTCTTATAACTGTTTTTTTAATTAAAAGAATTTGTTAAGTAGAGAAGTTGAACATATCATTTACCCATATTTATTAAAGTTTGTGCAGTTTTTATATAGAACGCAGGCTTTTCCATGAGCCATCTTTTTTGAAACCAACGCCCTTTTGTTTTGGTTTTTCATCAATCAGTCACACATGTACTAACAACAATATTAGAAGACAATGGGTAGATTTTTCAGAGAAACCCGCTACCAATACAGTCGAGTTTTCGAGATTTATTATTTACTTCAGCGGTTCCGACCAACTTTAACCTAATGGAGACATTTTTATCGGCTCACGGAAAACAAATTTTTAAATGTTTTGGTCTAATTTGCACTTAAGCGGGCATACAAACGAAAAACAAAATTTATTACCACCTCTGGAATAAAAAAGGAAAAAAATCTACTTTACGTGCTTAGCTGAAAAAAACCGAAAATAAGGGTAAAATAGGTGAGCCCAGAAAAAAAAATGTTTGTGTCGGCGGCCCATATTTTCCGAGTTATGGGCCTTCTAAATTTTGATATATCATTTAATTTATATATTTTTAACTTCGGAATGCGTTATCTGAACGGAACGAAATGGCTATCATTAGAAATCTTATTCAAGCACCTTTAATCCGTCAAAAAAATTTTTCGAAACTATTAACCCATTGCGGCCCAACTCATGATTTTCTGTTTTTGTAATGGAATTTTTAAAAAAAAAGTCTGTTTTCTCAATATTTTGCCTATTTAATGTACAAAATAACTATTATTTGTAACTAAGGCTTTAAGCTTTAATATAAGGTATAATTTAAGCCTTTAACCCTTCTAACAGCGCAGATAGTAAGAGTTAAATTTGATATTTAATTTTTCTATTTTGGAACTTTGCAAAATGTTGAACTTTTTGAGTTGATTTCAAAAATATATTTCAAAACCCCTTTCGAACCGGGCTTAGGGGTTTTCACCTATGTGATGAGCGGTTAAGTGGCTTCGCTGAGTAAACTTAGGGGTTTTCTCCTATGTGATGGGCAGTTTAGTGGCTTCGCTGAGTAAAGTTTTTACGTGTGTGTGGTAGTCAGTTTAGTGGCTTCGCCGAGTAAAGGTATTCTGTGTAATAGGCTTTGGCCGAGCTTAGGGAGTTCCCCTATGTAGCGTTCACATTTTTTTAATTTCAGAAATATTTGAATCAACAAGCAAAGCGAGCGCTCCAAAAATCAGGCATATCTGTAAAGTAAAAATAAAAAATCGCGCGATTTTGTGGTTTGCAATGGGTTAATTGATATATTTATTTTAAGAATTTAACGTTTATTTATTTATGTATATGGGAAAATCTCAAGGTTGGTTACCGTTATCGTTATAATACCGTTATCGCTAAAATACCGTTTCAAATTGAATACCGTTACCGTTATCGATACCTCTAAAAAAAATTCTAAATACCGTTATCGTTACCGATACCGTTATTTTTATGGGTAGTTACCGGTATTTTACCGGTATTTATTATTTTATATAAAAATTACAATTTTTTTATTTTTTATTTTATAATCTTGAGTGTTTTTTTTTTACAAAAAATGTATAGATAATAATTTTACTTATTAAAACTACCAGTATTGAATTTATAGCTTAAAATCAGTATTTTCAGTACTTAAAATTAAAAATATGCCATGTTTTTATATGTTTTTAACATAATTTTTAATACCGGTACGTACCGGTAATGCTGTTTCGAAAACGGTATACCGTTACCGAAACAGTCTTAAATACCGTTACCTTTACCGTTACCTAAACAAACGAAATCTGATACCGTTACCGTTACCCTTAACGTTATTCGTTTCGGTAACCAACCTTGGAAAATCTACGAAACAGGTCGATTTCAGATTTTAAAAATCAAAAATTTCAAATTAGTGGCACACATTTTTTTCTAGATTAACTTATTTAAAATACATTAAAAAGAAGTAATCTGTTTGAGTGCTAAAAAAGCTATAGACAAAAAACCGCACACATTTTCGCTAATAAATATTTTAAAATTTTTAGATTTTTCGGGCATGCGACCGACCACACATTTTCAAGTGACTTTTCCGTGCTGAGTCCGAATTTGGTTTCCAAATTTTTCCAGCACATCTTGTTTCTTTTGCCTCAATTTAATGAAAAAAGATGACAAATTTTTCAATCATCACGATAATTTTATTCGAAAATGCATAGTCGCGCTATATTTCCATTATTGATTATAAGTAATGTTGTTTTTTTAATTTTTCCGTCCGTCCATGTATTCTTGTACGCACGCTACAGGTCGCAAGTATTACGATTTTCTGATAAAATTTGGTAGACCGATTTATAGCGGCCCGAGGACGAAGTCTATTGATTTTGTTTTAAATCGGTCTATGTTTGGACTTCTGCCCATATAAATTTCCCTCAAAACTGAAATTGAATAGCACATCCACGGTTTAAAGAATTATGAGATCAAAAATGTCTTGAGTGGTACATATCTTCATTACTATTATTATCTGAAAGTGCTAAACGGATCGGACGAATTTCGTATTCACTACAACACATCTTTCTCCAAAATTCGCTAAAAGTTTAAATTCAAATTGAAGGCACATCCACAGTTTTAAGAACTATGGAGACCAATCTATCTGCAACGGTAGATCTTATCATAGCTGTCATTATGTGAAAGTGCTAAACACATCGGATTTTATTTTTAGGCTTTATGTCAATTTTCGCTGTACAATACGCTAAAAATCCAGCTTTAAATTGACTAGCACATCCACAGATAAAGGAATTAATGGCTGAAATATGACTTATATGATATATATCGCAATTAATATTGTTGTGTGTAAGTGCTAAAACGATCGGATTATCCGTTTGGTTTCTACATCAATTTCAGTTCCAAAAATCTATGAAAGGCTACAAAATTTAACCTAAAATGGGTCTGGACGCCAAACTAATAGAATGATCCATTTAGCACTTACACACAATAATAGTATCACCGATATATGTATGCCGATCATGCAGGACTGCAACTAATTATTTCTCAAACTGCGGATGTGCCCTTCAAAAATATCAAATTTCAAGTTGTTCACGCATAGAGGTGAAGAGATTATTATTGTCATATTTTCTTTATTTTTGAAGGCACATTTATTAGGTTAGGTTGTTAGGTTGAATGGGAGCCCGCCAGAACGGCGAGTTCACTCGGAGGCCATAGGGCCCATTGTGATTCCCTTAGTTTTCCCCACATGGAAAGAAATACCACGACCCGAGAAATCTAGAACCATCCCGATCCCCTTAAAAAGTTCGCAAGACCAGACAGAGAAACATCGCGTAGACTGTCCAGGTCGTCGAAGAACCTGCACCCCAGATATCTGAGTCGCCGTTCCTTCAGTCCCGGACATTCACTAAGCAGATGATGCACTGTCTCCTCCTCCTCCTCGTCCCCACAGCCCCTGCAGTAGTCCGCCTGGGCGTGACACCAACGCGCAGCCATTCGGCCTATCGCGCAGTGTCCCGTTAGAACCCCTACAAGCATCCCAACCGTCCGCTTGCCAAATCCAAGAAGAATCTTTGTCCTCCCCGGATCTGGCAGTGGCCATAGGGTCCGAGATATCCTACAATTGGTCAAGGTTGTCCACCTTGCCCTCGTCTCCCTATCCGATATATCCCCTATCACACCGAATAGCTCCACCAGAGGAACCAGGACCTCCGTCTGTATAGGGTCCTCAACCGACTCGGAGCCATTCCTCGCACACTCGTCAGCCCGCTCGTTCCCCGCAATCCCAGCGTGTCCAGGGACCCACGCCAGCCTTACCGAGTGCCGACGAATACGGTCGAGGGATTCAATACAGTGCCGCACACACCCCGATCTGACAGTATCGGATTCCAGGGCTTTCAAAGCAGCAAGACTGTCCGCAAAGATGCTAATGAACGATGGATCCAAATCCCGTTCCATTATCATCCGTGCGGCCACGTCAATTGCATACACTTCCGCCTGGAACACGCTGCAATCACCCGAGAGTCGTATGGAGATTCGAAGGTCCAGTTCGCCGGAGTAAACTCCCGACCCTGTCCCCATGTCCGTCTTCGAACCGTCCGTGAACACTGAGATATCACCACTCCGAATAACGGAGTCGGCTGCCCAATCTTCCCTGGTCGGTACAATCACCTCAAAAGTCCTCTGGAAATTCGTGACCGGTACAATAGAGTCCGTTTCACGATCCAGTAGTGCACCACCAATCTCATGCAGAATGGTACTGTGCCCCCAAGTGCGTTGCCTCAGCTCCTGCATCTCCCTAAGTCTGAGAGCTGCCTTTGCCGCCGTGCCCCTGATATAAATATCCAGTGGTGGAATGCCAAGCATCACCTCCAAACTTGCCTGGGGTGTAGAACGAGCCGCCCCCGTAATACCCAGACAAGCCAGTCGTTGCACCTTTGCGAGAGTGGAGAGATATGAACCCGTGTCCACCGCCCTCCACCACACCAGTGCCCCGTAGGTCAAGATTGGTCTGATAATCGCCGCATACATCCAGTGAATGATATACGGCTGTAGACCCCATCTCTTCCCAAAGGTCCTTCTACAGGTGTAAAAAGCACACAAGGCTTTTCTCATTCTCTCCTCGGTATTCCTCTTCCAGGAAAGTTTAGAGTCAAGAATGACACCCAGATACTTTGCCTCCCCCGAGAGTTGAAGAGTGATTCCGTTCAATCTAGGGAGATCAAATCTCTCCGGTTTGTACTTCCTTGTGAACAAAACAGGCACATTTATTAATTTGATCTCAAAAGAATTTTCATTTGCATGCTGAAAGCGCAAAAATTAAAAATGTCTGAAATTACTCTTTATTCAAAAAACAGAGTTACAGATTTTAAAGAACTACCATTTGTTCCTATTTGGGGGCACCTATTTTTTCAACAAGTGGGAGATTTGCTAACATCATGTTTATTTTCCACCAAAGGTTTTGGGCGATTTCCTTTTATGCTGAAAAAGTTATAACCAAAAGAGTTGAAAAACTCCTGAAAGTTACAAGCAAAATTAGGCTAAATTAGGGTAGTTTTTAATTGAGTAGAGCACATTAGCAGTATAAATATTAATATTTAAGATGTTCGCCTGATTAAATTCGTTGCCTCGAAAATGCTGATACCATTAAAAATATATATTGTTATTTATTTATTTATTGAAATATAATTTATAAATAAATTTACTAAATATATAAAAAAAAGCGCGGGGTAACTGGACCATACTGCGCGTAAATTATAATAACTTATAGATAACAGACGTGCTGGAACAACAGCAACACGTGACAAAGCAACCATTGCCTTCACAATGGAGGTTCAGCGAGATGAGGCCCCAACACGCCATAAAAAGAACAAATAGAAGCAATAGAAGCGTGCACGATCTCTCCAAGGGAATTCGCCCGGTTTGCATGCGGTCAGACTACACAGTCTAACGGCATGCTGAGACACGCTTTAGAGTATCGCAAAACAAAAACGATTAACCGTTATTCCTTATTAAATAATATAATACAGGTCTCGAGATAACCATCTTCTTCGGCTACTCACGGCGAACTGGTATATATTGTTATTAAAATGGTTTAAATCCCGAGTTACATGGAATCGTCCGGTTCCGTAGATTTGCCCATATAATTACAAAATATGAGATTTAACTGTTAACATCTGCGGTGTTATAAATGTAACAGGTATAAATTATATCTATTTTGTTTCTTTATATTTGTGAAATGTTGAGATAATGGGCGTTTTTTCTGAAAAGTATGTATAAAAAACATACGATTTGACACTTAATGGGAGTATTATAGCTCAACTTAAAGGTATTTCAATAACCTTTTAAACGATATGTATTTTGTTTTTATCTCTATAATAAGTGGCGAATATACAAAGAATTCAAACTTTGGGGGTCCATAGCTCGGGAACCGGGGGTCGCCGACAAAAAAACATGCATCGTTGAACTCGGCATTGAAAGTTTAATCGTCCGTGAAAATTTGAAACAAATCCGAGTTATGCCCGTAAACTGGAGTTTAGCCTAAAAAGGGAAAGAGTGTAGTTCGTAAACTATAGTTCTTTTTGACCTGATGCAATAATATAATTTTTGTCTGACCTATTAATCGGCTTCGGCCAAAAGTTCACAATCGGCCAATAATCGGTAATCGGCTATAATTTGGCCGATTACCGCTTATTACCCATAACAATCCAAAACAGCCCAAATAACAATAATTTTTACATAATTTTTAGTACGGAAATTCTTTTAGGTTGTTTTGAGTTACTAGGGGAAATTATTGATTAAAATGTCTAATTTTCGTGTACTTTATCTCGGTAACCCAAAAGCGTTGCCGTACAGAGAAACAAGCCAGCCGCCGTGAGCCGTTTAAGCCGCCGCCGCCGGTCATTTTTGCTTCAGCCGCCGCCGCCGATTTTTATCCGGCTCAATCTCAATCGCCGCCGCCGCCGCCGATTTTTTGCATGCGCTGCCGCCGCCGATTATTTTGGTCGGCTTGTTTCTCTGTTGCCGTACTCAAAAGAGTGTGTATACTAGGATGTCCTTTAAAATAACGATTTGTCGATTTTCGTTCATTACACCCCCAGTTTTATTGGAAATGGTCCCAAATGGAAGAAATAATTTTTTTTTTGGAAAACGTTAACCCGTGCCGAAAGTTGTACGAAAATGGCCCACTTTGGAAAAAGAAAGTATATTATTAGCTGTGTTTTCGACTTAACTATATCCGTTAACTCATAAAAAACTCAAAGTGCATAAAAACGCGTTTAAGACGAAAACTAACACATTACGTTAACTTTCAACACGGATAATTTACAACGTTGAAAACTCAACGTTTATGCATTTTCACATCTAACGGAACTTATTCGCGTTGCTTCCTAAAAACTTTTGCTGACGTACGTTCGATTATAACGGAACAATTATAATCACAACCTGTTTATATTTTTTTTATACTGCAAGCGGTTTAACGTATATTTGCTTTAAATAGTTAACGTTGATAGGCATGAGCTATTTTCATATATTTAGTTAGAATATTCTTCCACCTCAAGTCCAAATTCCAATATGATATTGTCATATTAGATTTTTATTTGTTGTTTCAAAAAGGGTTGATCATTTTCATGATAGACAATACAATTGTTTCGTAGACATCACTCTACTCTTCAGTTGTCCGCAATAAGAATATGATAACTTTCTTACTCAAACCGAGACATTACATAAGGTACAAAAAACCAACGGGATGAGAATTTTGTACTTTCGTATATGAACTGTCTGATTTGGTAAAACCAGTTATAAATCAACTCCTTTTTGAAAGCAACAATTACATAAAAGTACCCTTTGGGTACTATTTATATGTATGTCTGTTATCAATACATTTTGTAAAAACAACTAATTTTAAACTCAAAACAAAATAAATATTTGTTTGAGATTTTAGCCGTGGTGTGCTTATTTTCAACAAATATTTTAATTTTTGCATTAAAAAATACAAAAATTGTTTTTTCGGACTTTCTATATTTTCATATATTTAGTTAGAATATTCTTCCACCTCAAGTCCAAATTCCAATATGATATTGTCATATTAGATTTTTTATTGTTGTTTCAAAAAGAGTTGATCATTTTCATGATAGACAATACAATTGTTTCGTAGACATCACTCTACTCTTCAGTTGTCCGCAATAAGAAAATGATAACTTTCTTACTCAAACCGAGACATTACATAAGGTACAAAAAACCAACAGGATGAGAATTTTGTACTTTCGTATATGAACTGTCTGATTTGGTAAAACCAGTTATAAATCAACTCCTTTTTGATTATTAAAAATTTCTAAAATTCGAAATTTAGAAAAACAATTATTTTTTATTTCATTTATTCATTTATTATAGTCAAAATGGGTGCGTTCGGCAGATACAATTTAATTGTCAACAGTTCTACAACAGTCTGCTGAACGACCTGATCAGTTACCGCTCACTTTGAGCCCACCGGAAGCGCTGTCATATTTTGGTAGCGTAAAAAATGTTTGCTACTTTTGATCAATAAGTGATACATTTGTTGTGGTTCATATACAAACAAAATTGTTTTGTAAGAATGACAAATAAAAGCTTACAAATATAATTCGAAAACAAAAAATTTTAAAAATAAAAGGAAACTATAGAAAAAGTGTTTTTAAAAACAAAACAAAGCAAACATCGTTCAGCAGAGTAAGTAATCACAAAGCGCTACAAGTCACCGGTATCAGTTTAAGGTTTCTCTGCCGAATGCTAACAATGATTCAGGTATGGAATTTTGACTTCATCGGATATCATTAACCCACTTTAGCCTGGAATCCAAAATGACCCACAAATTTGATAGAAATGCAAAAACGTGTTTTTTTAAAATTAATTTTAAAGATTTCTTAAAATGCCTAATTTGGAGATGCCGATTGCTTTTGTACCACATAATAGTTGATATTAAAGAAAAAAAATTAGAAAAATAATTCGAGTTTGTGTTTGGAGCGCCTGCTTTCCAGGAAATTTTACAAAAATTGCTTATTTTGTCAAAAATTTAACAAAATTTTTATGTTTTCATTTACATTTTTTTTTGGGGGCAAAAACGACCCACTAGGAAATTTACAGAATAACACTTCATAATTTTCGAAAAAAATACTCCAAATGGATCAAAAAATCTTTTTTCCACTTGATAAAAATTATTATTTTGTGTAACTTGATCCATATAGGGTTAATGTTTTCACCTTTCGGCAAAAAAATACACACTTCGAAATTAACAGAATAACGTCTTTCCAAATAGAAAACAATAAATGCATAATAAACAAAACTTTTAATTAGAATCTAATACGATTGCACAACTAAAATTGCTATTAACATACGTACACTTTTGACCCGACCTTTTTAACCCTTAAAAATAAGATTGGGACTATAGAGAATTGCGCTTGTTCGTTAGTTTTGTACCCTCTATGGCATATCCCAATTTAATAAAAGTCTGCTGGATGTTATTCTGTAAATTTCCTAGTGGGTATTTTTTTTTTGGTGAAAATTTAAAACATTAACCCTATATGGATTAAATTACACAAAATAATAATTTTTATCAAGTGTAACATTTTTTTTGATTCATTTAAAGTGATATTTTCCCGAAAATTATGAAAGGTGTTATTCTGTAAATTTCCTAGTGGTTCGTTTTTGGCCAAAAGTATAAAAATTAACCCCATATGGATCATGTTACATAAAATAATTATTTTAATCCAATTGAGATTTTTTTTTTGTCAATTTAATGGTTTTACAATATCGTAGTCATAATTAATATTAAGTTTCATGGGTCCTTTCTGACCCCAGGCCACTAAGGGTTAACGATTTTTTAAGCAAATGTAAAGATAATTATAGTCTTACCAAATTTAAGTGATATTTTTCCGAAAACTATGTAAAGTTTGATGAAAGCATTCAAATTTTGTTAAATTTTTGACAAAATAAGCAATTTTTGTAAAATGTCCTGGAAAGCAGTCGCTTCAAACACAAACTCGAATTATCATTTTTTCAATTTATTTTTTTTTCTTTAATATCAACTATTATGTGTTACAAATAGCAATCGACATCTCCAAATTAGGCATTTTGAAAATCTTTAAAATTAATTAAAAACACGTTTTTGCATTTTTATCAAATTCGTGGGTCATTTTGAATTCTAGGCTAAAGGGGTTAATGATATCCGATGAAGTTAAAATTTCATATCTGAATTTTTAGGTTAGAACTATATTAAGTTGTTCTGTATCACTTATGTTTTTTATTTAATAATTTTTATCAATAATTCAAGATCTTAAGCAGAATAAATCCTAACCACAAAATTCATTTAAAAAATTTCTTTAATTTTAAGGTAAAATTCAAGAAATCTGCAGTTGTTGGGGTATTGTTGATCCCGAGAATTATATTAAGTTTTTCTGTATCTCTTATGTTTTTTATTTAATAATTTTATCAATAATTCAAGATCTTAAGCAGAATAAATCCTGACGACAAAATTCATTTAAAAAATTTCTTTAATTTTAAGGTAAAATTCAAGAAATCTGCAGTTGTTGGGGTATTGTTGATCCCGAAAATTATGCTTTACAATTTTGCGAAGCTAATTACCTGAAATATGTTACAGAAAAAAATCGAAATGAAATTAAAAATGGCTCTGTATTACGATTACAATATTCACCCTCTAAAACTGCCAATGATACGCTGGAAACTTTACGAGCCGGTTCATCTTGTGTCAAAGGTGAATGTTTGGAAAAATTATCATCACTCTCAGTAGATGTGACATTTGCATTGGAATTTATTAAAGAAAAAGGTCTTGGCATTATTATAAATATGATAGAGGAACCATCGGATAAAGAAGATAAAATACTCATACATAGTCTGAAGAGTTTTGTTGAACTTATGGAACATGGTACCGTGTCATGGGAGATTTTACAAAATAATTTTGTACAACGCAATATTTACATCGTAAAGAATTTTCAAAACTTTCCCAAATGTACCGAAAGTGCACTATCGAATTTAGAGAATATTGTACAGAACAGTTCGAAATATACACTAGTGGAACAAGAAGTAACACTGCAAGATCTATTGAGATTACTACAAGACGCCAACTCTTCGGTCATAATGCAAAATGCCATAGCTTTGATAAACGCTCTATTTATAAAAGCTGACGAGGGTAGAAAACGTCAGATAGCCCATACAATAAGTGCAAAACAATATCGTTTGGCATTAATAGGAAATGTTACCGGTACTGAGATGACTCATCAATTATATGTATTACAAACATTGACATTGGGTTTATTGGAACAACGTATGCGTATGAAAATCAATGCACAAGATCAAGAAGCACATGAAAAAATTAAAGAGCTGCGTAAAATCGCCTTTGATGATTATTCGGGTATAATGGCTGGTATGGGTGGAGGTTCTGGTAATTGTTCTGGCACTGGCAACGTTAACTTTGCCCAGTATTATAAAAAACTGGGATTTAAATGCGACATGAATCCAGCACAAGATTTTATGGAAACACCACCGGGTATTTTAGCTCTAGACTGTATGATTTACTTTGCCCGTAATTATACACAACAATATACGAAAATTGTACATGAAAATTCATGTCGTGGCGATGAACACGAGTGTCCATTTGGTAAAACATCAATTGAATTGGTAAAACTTCTTTGCGACATTTTACGGATTGGTGAAGCACCCTCTGATCAATCTATCGATTTTCAACCAATGTTCTTTACCCACGATCATCCATTCGAGGAATTCTTTTGCATTTGTATAATGACTTTAAATCGAACTTGGAAAGATATGCGTGCAACTGGAGAGGATTTCCTAAAAGTCTTCAGTGTTGTACGAGAACAAATAACACGTACTTTAAATAAACGTCCTGATAATTTAGAAGATTTTCGTGGAAAAATTGCTTTGTTTACTTATCAAAATATAACACATTTACGACAACAGGAAAGAAATTCGAAGGAAGAATGTGATTCCACGGCATCGGCTATAGTGAAACTGAAAGAAAAAATATCACCACATATTTTGGATTTAATAAAACAGCAAAGATTGGCCTTTTTAGTAGAAGGTAAGAGAAGGAAATGAAAACATATGAAAACAATTCATAATTCTGAGGACTCTTTGTCATAAGACTTTTCTTAGAACTTTTTTCTATAATATAATTTTAAAATTGTAAAGGTACGCGAGAGAAAACTGCTATAGGCAGAGTAAAAAAAAACACCTCTAAATAGCTGTGATCATTTAAGTAATTTGTGTTTTTTGCTTTTTCAAAGTTAAATAAATTAATTATAAATTATAAAATTAAATAAATTTTTAGAATTCTCTGAGCAATTTTTCCTATGAAAAACTCTCATGTTCTGAGCTATTTTCCTATGAAAAAATTCTGATATTCTGGACAATTTATTTTTACAATTTCAAACCAAACCCATAGGGCCAAATATAGCTCACATACAACTCACTAAAAAATACTACTAAATTTAATGTTTTTCGTGATCGTGCGTGATTCATTTTTTTCTTCGTGAGAGTCAATAATAGGTGTGTTTCTTTACTTTTTGGGTAAAGTTCGGTAAAATGAGAGTTAACAAGTAATACTCTCACGAAGTGACAAAAATGTACAAAAGTAAACGAACGCGTAAAACCATATTTGAAGCCCAAAAAACAAACGTCAATAGATTTGTGTATTATTGTTGTTCAATTGTTGTAAAAATGTAGATAGCTTTTCTAGTTAACCCCTTTTTAAATCAAAAATTTTAGTAAAAATTTCCTTCATTTCATTTACAAAAAGGAATACATAGTTTATTAAATCTGGAAAAGATTTTAATATTAAACAAAAGCTTCGATTTATTTACAAATTTACCTCTTTAACACATTTAAACAAGCGTCTTCAAACAATTGTCGGTAATTCTATGGAGTTGTAATATTACCGATAAGCCTTTGCAAATTTTACACTAATTTTTGTAAATGATACACATATTTGTATAATCTGTGCACATATTTTTCTGAATGAATGGAATGAGCGATTGAACTAAAAGAGCTATTAGTTGTGAACTAGGTCTTTGGTTCAAATTATTGAATAGTTAAATTGAACTAGTTGAACCCAACTGATGATATAACAGCTGATAAAAACAATTTACCCAAATTTACACGAGAAAAAGTCTGGGCTTCTTGCAAGAAGAACAAGAATATTACTCTCTCATGACAGCTCTCATTTACCCAATTGTGCAGTAAGAAAACGCTTTTTGGTAAAATTGAGTACCCGAACACAGCTAATCTTTCGCTCGCCCATATCTAGTTTTTATTATCTTTCGGTTAACAATTTTTTTAACAACCGTTAACTGAAACCCGGTTTTTAAAAAGTTCTATATTTACGGTTAATCGACGAACCGGTTTTTATGAAACACCAGTTTCTTTCAATGACTTAGATACTGAACAAATTTTAGTAAAAATTTTAGCATCAACGACTTTTTTCTTATGTTTCTTTGCAGGTACAAGATTTTCAAAATATTCACGTGGTACTCGATCTAAAGATAAATTTTGGTATGCTCGTCTTTCACCAAATCACAAAGTTATACATTATGGCGATTGTGATGAAAAAACTATACCCACTCTAGAAGAGCTGTCGAATAAAGTATCTGTAGTAGATATAAAACAGCTGTTGGAGGGTAAAGAATGCCCCCATATGAAAGAAATGCGTACACGTAAATCGGCCGTAAATCTAGCATTTTCCATAACATTCGATAGCATGGATCATTCGACTTTGGATTTTGTTGCACCTGATGAAACTGTGTTCTATTACTGGACTGATGGTATTAACGCATTATTGGGTCAAGAAATGGTTAGCAAGCAGAAAAAGGAAGATTTTGAAACATTACTGTCTATGGAAATCAAATTAAGATTATTGGATACTGAGGGTGTAGATATCAGTAAAGATCCACCACCAGTACCAGAGGATCCTGATAATTACGATTTTTGTTTTGAAAATTAAGTATTACGTGCATATTACTGTAGTTACATACGAGTATATCTAAATCTTTTTTTTAGTCTTTTATTAAAAAAAATTGAATTAAGTTAAAAGCCAAAGTTAATATAAAAGTATTTTAAAAAAATCGCATTTTTCTGCATACCAATTATTATAGTGATTTTTTCTATTTTTATTTACTTCACAATACATTACATACATATATTATATAAAATATAAAATTTGTCTGTATATACAAAACAAAAAAAATACGAAAAAAAAAGAAAAAAATTCGTATGTGTGCAATTTTATTTCCAACGAATTAATTTTAATAAATTTATACAATATTACTAAAAAGTTTTTGTAATAATAAAACTCATCAAAATATATAAAGATTATTTTTTTTAATAAGAAAGAGCTATAACTACAATCCAGTATATTACCACAACCAACTACATGAAACAAGAAACAATATCCTACCCTATTCAGTTAATTTATTCCACCTCGACAGCACCATTTTGGAATAATACGTCACGAAAATGATACATTCTGCAAAAATTCGAAGATTAGATTTGTAATCAGGAGATCTAAAGGTATAAGGCCGAGACAATTTCTTTATGGGGAGGATTTCAGTGTTATTCAAAATAAACTTACAATACAAGAATTTCGTTAAAATTTCGACGATCTTAAAAGTTTTGAAACAAAATTTTTGTGCAGCGAATTGAAGCCAATTAATACTATTAGCCCCTTAATTGACTAAATTTTTTTGAAAATAAACTCTGACCCAGAATAGAAAACGAAACTGTACCCAATATATACGGTACGCCCAAAAAACACATACCCTATTTATCGCTTTAGCAGTTGTGTATTTTTACAGAAACCGAATGCGGTCCACTATGTCTGATAACCAACGCAAAAGCTATGATCATGTATTGTGCTTTCAACACATAGCCTTCCTCGTAGTATTTGTAGATTTTCTTCCGTGCACAACCCGAATACGCTTCGTTTCTTGTATCTTTGCATCTTTTTTTATTTGTTTTTTGTTGCTAACTCACATGATCGTTGAGTTTGAGTTCATCTCATAATCGTAGCGTACCGAATTCGGGTTGTGTGTATAACACTGATGATGCGCATTTCATAGCACAATTGTGCATTTACTACATAGATGGGCATTTTACAGCAAAATTGTGTTGGGTGATTTGATATATTTTCAAGTGCACTGAAAAAAAATTAATGATGATTTTTTTGTGTATTTATCAAATTTAGGCACAGGAAGCTTGTAACACTTTCAATAAACATTGTGTTGTAGTAAAATCCAAAAATACTTTGGGTAAAATTCAATGCCTTTTATGTTATAAAACATTTAAGGAATCTAGGGAATATATATTAAAAAACATTATGATTCTTTTCATAGTAATATGAATAAATATAATGATGAGGAAAGAGAAATAAACTTTTTGAAATAAAAAATTAAAAAAAGAATTGAATCATGAACCTATACAAATATAATGCAGAAAATTTCATTAAGATTGTATAAAAATATGGACATTGATAAAATATGTAAATAAGTGTGATTGCGTACCCGAAAATTTGTACAAATTCGTACAAGTTTTTACGTACAAGAGGAAAAACAGTTCAATACCTGAGAACTTACAAGTTTTTACTGGATGAATTTTTGCTAGTAAGAATTTGTAAGAAAAAAAAAAACATGATTGAAAAAACAAAACATTTGTCTAAATAATTTTTGTAGAAATAAAAAAAATATTTAAATATAAGATTATTTACGATGGAAGAAGTGATCATTTTATTAGGTTTTATTTATTAATACAATAATTTGAATAGCTTTATTTCGCAATCAGCTATTTTAACAACTGTTCGCAATTTAGCTATTTTCTCGACAAATCTAGCGATATTTTAGCTCATTTAGCGAGATAAAATATAATTTAGCTATTAGCGGGAAAACTAGAGATTTTTTAAGTCAGACTTGACATTTTCTTAGCATATTTTTACAGTTGTTTTTTTGAATCATTATTATTCAGCGACTTATCGCTAAATTTTTATGAAAAACTTAAAAGTTCGAAAAATTTGGCGATGTATCGATAATTTTTTAAGAAAGTTTTAAGAAGTTGAAAAATATATCTATTTTTGTGAAATTTTTCGACAAAACCTGAAAAGTTCGTGAAATTTAGCGATTTATCGCCAACTTTTTTAAGTTTTTTATAATTTAGATATTTTCTAGTGATTTTTTAGTTTGATTTAGCGATATTTTTAGAAAAGAAGTTGGCAGCAGTATTTTACTAATTCTTACAATTTTTCTGTTTGCGTGTTTTTCTTTTAGAGAGTAAATTTTGCCTTACTCTCTGTAAATTTGTTACTGAGTAATTTTTACTGGACTTTACTGGAAAAATAACCAAGCACACCTAATTACATATTTTTTAATTTACTCAATTTTTTTTCCAGTGCAGTTCTTTCTCGTGCTCACTAAGCCCAGAGACTACTAATTATAGAGATAGGAAATCAAAACTTACACTACTCACCGATAGAGGGCGCTGAAATTTAGTATTACCTGAGCAACTTTTTAGTATCGGTTTAGTATCAGTTGAGCTGAGCCTACATTTAAAAACTCAAAAGCTGCTGAAAACTGCTCAAAATAAGGAAAAAAACAAGCGCGAAATATATTCAAATAATAAAATTTGAGATATCCGTTTGTTTTTTTTTTTGCTTTATTGTTTGTTATTTTTTGAATTTAAATAAAAAAGAAAATTGTCAATTTTTTGAAAAAAGTGCCATCTAGTGATAACGATGTTTTTATAACTTATTTTTTTGGTGATGCCATATTATTAATTAATTAATTTTGCCCATCTATGCGGTAAAGGCACAGTTAAACGCGAGAGAAAACTGCTAGAGACAGAGCAAAAATCAACCCTAAATATCTTAAATCATTCACATTTAGAAGTGTATTTTGCTCTATCTCTCCCCTTAACGGTTAAACCTCACTTCAAATATTCCCAAAAAGCAGCACCTACTTTCTACAATGAAAATCATTAAACCAGTACTTTAATGATTTTCGATATTATACTCACATGAGTTTTGGAATGAAAATAACTTCGATTTTGATTTTCATCAGTTATTAGCAAGGTTGGTTACCGAAACGAATAACGGTAAGGGTAACGGTATCAGATTTCGTTTGTTTAGGTAACGGTAAAGGTAACGGTATTTAAGACTGTTTCGGTAACGGTATACCGTTATCGAAACAGCAATACCGGTACGTACCGGTATTAAAAATTATGTTAAAAACATATAAAAACAAGTAAACACATGGCATATTTTTAATTTTAAGTACTGAAAATACAGATTTTAAGCTATAAATTCAATACTGGTAGTTTTAATAAGTAAAATTATTATCTATAAATTTTTTGTAAAAAAAAACACTCAAGATTATAAAATAAAAAATAAAAAAATTGTAATTTTTATATAAAATAATAAATACCGGTAAAATACCGGTAACTACCCATAAAAATAACGGTAACGATAACGGTATTTAGAAATTTTTTAGAGGTATCGATAACGGTAACGGTATTCAATTTGAAACGGTATTTTAGCGATAACGGTATTATAACGATAACGGTAACCAACCTTGGTTATTAGACAAATTATTGTAGTACTGTGTATTAAGGGTTTGTGGTTCAAATTTCGGTCAAATCGGACAACGTCAAGCCGTGGCGATCAAAGTTTTCTGTTTTGAGAAATTTTCGAAAATTTGTATATTTTTTAAAATACTTATTTCGTTACTATTCATTAGTAACGTAATGTAACTATACCCAAATAAGAGGTAGTTTTGAGCTATTATATGCAAAAATTAAGACTTCTAAGATAATTTAAAAAAAATCTAGAATAAAGAATCATGTTGCAATAAGTGTTCCTTTACTTGTTGGGTAAAGTTCGGTAAAATGAGAGTAAGCACAAAAACCTCTCACAAAATGACAAAATTACCCAATAAATAGTACGGGAAAGCAAAATAATAATTAGGTTGTTCACAAAGGGTGTGCTATCTGTTGTATCGTTGCATCGTTCTAACAAAAAACAGAGTTATTAAAATTTTTATTTGACTTTAACAACGATTTCATATTGGGTTTTCTCTCTGTTAGCACACTCAAACATATGACACTAAACATACGTAAAAATGTTGTATCGTGCTATTCTCAAATGTTGTATTTTTTTAATTTAAATTTTAACAACTCTGTTTTTGTTAGGACGATACAACATATAGCACACCCCTTGTGAACAACTTTAATATTAGAACGAGTGTAATTTCAATTTAAAAAAATTGCTCAAATACACATATTTGCATTTAAAAGTTTTTTTTATTCGATTCTTATAAAAAAATAAGTTTCTTTTGCGCATTTTATTATTTAGTCCCTCTTTATGTATTACGAAAATTGTCTAAACGAAAGCAAAGTAACGAAAATTTGTTTTTTTTGCCCATATATTTTTGACGAAAGTAATTGTCAATTGCTATCGTTGTGAGTATTTTCGTAATAGATAAACAGGCCCTTAATTAAAATTTTGATTTCTTTTTAAAGAGAAGCAACACTTAGGAAATTCTTCCTATTAATTAACGTGTTGTTTTCTTTGGAAAAGGGGATAGAGAAGAAGTGAAAGGCGGTGAAAGATTAAGGGCTTGAAATATTGCAAAACTGTAATTGCGCGAGATCTTGAATATTAGAACAGTTGTTGCGCGCATCTGATTAAGAGTTGACGAACTTTGTTGAAGCTTTTCAGTTCATAGCCCTGTTACGAGGGCAGTACGAAATGTTCTTAGCCCGATATAGAGATGGCCGTATAAACAGAAAAAAGCTTTGTATAATGGAAACTTCCATCCGTCATATGAACACATGTTAAATTTCATTTCGATCTGTCAATTCAGGTGTTCAAAAAAGGAGCTGCAGTGATTTTTTTTGTAATGGAAAAATTAGAAATTCGTGGTGTGATTAAATATTTACATAAGAAAGGTTTATCGGGACAAGAAATTCATAATGATATGGTGAATGTGTTAGGTGAAAGTGCTCCTTCATATGCAACAGTAAAACGTGGACGTACAAGCATTGAAAATGAACCACGAAGTGGACGTACAAAAACTGCAACAACGCCAGAAATCATAGCTAAATTCCATGATATGATATTAGACGATCGACGAGTGAAAGTGCGTGAAATAGGGAATGCCATATGCATCTCAAATGATCGAGTACATTTTATTTTGCATCAAGAATTACAGATGAAAAGTCTTTCTGCAAGATGGGTGCCGCATTTGTTAACAGTTGACCAAAAACGCAATCGAATGAAAATTTCTCATCATTTCTCTGATTTAGCTCCCTCTGACTTCTAGCTGTTCCCAAATATAAAAAAATTCCTTGCTGGCAAACGTTTTAACTCGAATGAAGATGCAATGGCAGCTGTAATCGATTATTTTGAGGAGCTTCAGGAAAATTATTCTAGAAAAACGTTGGACTAAGTGTATTGAAGTTTTAGGAGATTATATTGAAAAATAAAATAACTGAATGAGGGGTATGTATAGTTGATCTTTTATTTGGTAAATTAATGTTGTTTTAGTCTGACTAGATCATAAATTAATATCACTTTCTGTTTTTAAATTATTTTTCAAATTAAAGAAAGATGATACAATTTTCACAAGTAAATTGCAAAGAATAAGGCCACCAAGACAGAATACGTATTTTCGGCTTTCTCTACAAAGCTATCAACAGTGTCATTTGCCTTGATTGGGTTAATAATTAATAATCGTCTACTTATGGGGTGCGTTATGTCACCTCTACTATTTAACATTGTTCTTGATGTAGTGATGAAGACCGCAACAGAATACTCCACCGGAATTCAATGGGGCCTATACAAGGGGTTAGGTGACTTAGATTATGCCGATGACATTTGCCTTATGGCACATAGGTTTAACGACATGTCTGAAAAATTAAGACTCCTAGAAGCAGCGACAGCGAAATCAGGGTTGAAGATAAATTTAGCAAAGACTAAATCCATGCGAGTGAACACCGACAACAGGCAGTCCCTTCAGATGAACGGTACCGTGCTTGAGGATATTAGCAGCTTCTGCTACCTCGGTAGCATCATTAATAGCAGTGGAGGATCTAGTGCGGATATCGAAAACCGTATTAATTGTGCGAGACGGTCCTTCGGCCTACTACGTCCTGTATGGAAGGCTTCCTATATATCCATAAAAACCAAAATTTGTTTATTCGACTCCAACGTGAAGTCAACTCTTTTGTATGGATGCGAGACATGGAATGCCGCTGCCCGCGACATAAACGCACTTCAAGTTTTTGCCAATAGGTGCCCGAGAAGGATTTTAAAAATATTTTGGCCTAATGTGATGTCCAATAACGACCTGTGGGCAGCCACCAATCAAGTTCCTCTGCGCACCGAAATATTGAGGCGTAAGTGGAATTGGCTAGGCTACACATTACGTAAACCAGCAGATGACATAACACGTGCAGCCATTGACTGGAATCCACAGGGCACCAGAAGAAGAGGAAGACCCGCCCACACTTGGAGAAGACAGTTGGACTCCGAAATAACAATCACAAGGAAGTCCTGGAATGAGATTAAACTAATAGCTTGTAACAGATCTCTATGGAGTACATTTGTAATGGCCCTATGCTCCAACTTGGAACGACGGGAATAAATATATATAATATAATACTTATGTGAAAGTTGAAAGCAAATCGAATATGTTAACAACTCAACTTAGACTAACATCAACGAAATCTAACAATGCTATTTTTATCCTTTGTTATATTATTTTTTTGCTTTGAACCTTAATTCTTAAAGTATATCAGCTGGTTCTATTCAACTCCGTGTATGAAACACACAGATTTTTTAATTACAACGAACCGTTAAATTTAAATTTTCTTTAATTTGAAAAATAATTTAAAAACAGAAAGTGATATTAATTTATGATCTAGAGTCAGACTAAAAAAACATTCATTTAATAAAATAATTTTAAAAATCTTGCTCTTGTTTTTCATTGTTAGGCTAAGAACATTACGAACCGCCGTCGTATATTATTTTACTTCGGTGGGGTTAAGTGCTATGGGAAAACTGAAGGAAGACGCTGCGATATGTATGAGGGATATAAAAACCTCATACATATTATTTTTGATAAATTGATGTTGCCTTGGATGGAGATCGAACCCGCTACGTTATGTGTAACTGTCCAACGCGCTAACCATTACACCACAGAAATACACTCTCATTACTGCTCTCATTTTCGAGTACTAGATCGCTGTGGCTTAAATTTAGGTAAGTTTGTGAACCCGCTGTATCAGCATTCCAAATTAGTTAGAAATTGTATACAACACGATATATTTTTGTTACCGGAATTTAAAGAAATTTTAAATATAGAAAACTGTAGTAGTAGCCGACGAAGGTTTGTTACAATAATTTACACAATAAATATAAATAAATTCCTACAACAAAAAAATAAAATCCGCTCTTAAATACATATTGATAATTCAAATAAAAGTTTTCAAAAAGAACGATCTTTGTCTAATTGAGTTAAAACCCCGCTTAATAATTCAAATACTTGCCCATCGAATTTGTTTCAAATTTGCTGCGTTTTCGCTCTAAATTATCAATGATTTCTCACTACAATTTTTATAATTTAGGAGTCACAGAGTAAAGCAAATCATACAATTTTTATGTTGTATAAGTTGATAAGTTAGGACAAAAAACACCATTTTTTGTTTATTAATTTTTGATACTTAAAAATAAATTAACAATAAAATAAGCTAGATTAGATATTAATTAGGATATTAAAAATAATTGTATGTTATAAAAGTGATTAAATATTAATATCATTGTATAGCTTGCTTATGGAAGTACATTATTTTCAGATCATGGTTCCATGTGACGGCCACAATCTCAATAAACAAGCTGTCAATATCAATTGTGCAATATCTTTTAGATCAAATATATAAGGTCAAAATTGGTAAGCTTTAGTAATTTTTAAAGAAAGCCAAATATTTTGGTAAAAACCAACCCACAAATTCAATTACCGCACTTTTTATATGTTTCTGTTTTGAAATCAAAGGCCTGATATTATCCACGCGCAGGGGGTAATTTACGGCGGCGTGCCTGATGGGCTCTATCCTAAGTTCTTAATCAAATATTATCCTCCAACAGAAGATCATTATCTTCACTGCGATCTGGTAGGCAGACAAAGAATTCCAAAAGATTTAATATTGGACCTCTAGAGAAGGGATTTTGATAACGTCCACGTTTGTCACGTAAATAGGGATAACGTTTGTAGTTAAACATTTCATTGGTAGTAAGATTCATGCACGCATGAAGAATCTGTAACGAAGATAATGCGACAAAGTTGATTAAAATATAAAAATTTTGTAAAAAAACGAATTATTTAAAAACTTACCGAAGTGCATGTTAATATCCAGCCTAAACCACAAAATACCACTGCTTCAATAAGACCCAATACATATAACAAAGTAAATCCTTCAATCATTACGCAATAACAAGCAAAGTAAATGGTAAAGGAACAATTCACTGCAATCGACAGCACAAACAGAAAGAACCACATACGGTTTCGCAGACCCACACAGTTATATATGAAGGGGCAGTGATGATCAAAATAGGCCACACAACGATTGCAAACCCGACAATGTTTGGCCCTCAGCGGACGCAAACATCGACAGCTATGACACAGACGTGTCAGTATAACATTACGTTTTTTGAGTTTATCAAAATATGGTATCTGCTTTATGGCACGATAATACGCATCCGAACTAAGGGGTATATAGCCAGGATCACGACGATTGGCAATAATCCAACTAATCCACATAACAGCATTCCAATAGATGAAACAATAATGAGAACGTCTTAAAATGTTCCAAGTTATAGGAATAGCCTGAAATAAAGTAATATTTGTTAATAGAATATAACATACCAACGGTTTGTGGTTATTACACTCAGAAAATAACTTCGTTATTTTATTCAACGGCTTTGCATCGCACTCTTTTAACATACTACATACCCGGGTATGTTTTACAATTTTTAATTGAAGTAAGCAACTTGTTTTTATATTTTATAGCCTTATGAACTTGACCTCTTTAAATATTAATCCATTTTTTAATTACCGGATTTGTTTTTGGATTTATTTTATTTCGTTAAAAATTCAACGTTTGAATTTCTGATTTTAAAAAACTAATGTTTTTATCAAAACCTAATACTTATTCGCTAACTTAATACCATAGGTATGTTTGTTTATATATCTAGTGAAACTAGTAAACTTAGAAAGTACGAAAGAATTGAGAAATACTACATATCTTTTCAAGTGGAATGAAAGAAAATAAAATTAAAAGAAGTACATAGAAATAATTGAATTAATAAAATTGCAAATTTTATGTCAAAATCGAATTAAAGAGACAAATCCAGTAAAAATGGTAAAAACTAGCATGTAAACAAACAGACATAATGTGAAAGAAAATCATAAAATTTTGTAACAATGTGAACACAGGAAGTGAATAAGGCTAAATCCAAAATGGATTTATAAAATAAATTTAATTATAAATAAATTTAGATATTTGAAAACTCGTATTTGTTCGAAAATTAAATTTTGTAATAAACTTTTTGCAAAAAAAAAAAAAAATTAAAGCAGGAACGCTATTTTTTTAATCATTTTAATATGATGAAATATGCCCTTTAATTTATATATTGAACGTTTTAAAAACTGCGATATTGTTCCCAATATGTGCATTTAAATTTAAAATTTCTCTTTAATCACGATTTCGTTAATAAATAATCTACGCTAGCAGTTTTCTTTCCCATGTAAATGTGCCTTTATAAAAATATATTTCATTCGATTGTAGATTTTTGGTTGAAACTTTGCAAAAGAAGAAAGTTTTTTAAAATTTTTTCTCTATTGTAAAAAAACTAATTGTAAATTCTATTTGGAATTTGTGGTAATATGATCTTAAACCAAAAAATAAATTAACACTCATTAGCTGTGTTTGGGCACTTTTTGGGTAAAGTTCGGTAGACGGGGACCTGGACAATCCCCGAAACGATCGTCTTTTCATTCCTGAAAGTGTAGAGGTTTTTGAAAGCAAAAACTCTGTGTAGTATTTGTTAGGAGAATATCCTGATGAAGAAAAATAGCAGTTTTTGAAAAAAGTACTTATGTTAATTCATAATAAGGAAATTGGCCTCGAACTGAATTAATAAATTTCTAATTAATCAATAAATAAAAAAAAAAAAAAAATTAAAACCAACATTTTGTTCGGTAAAATAGTTTAAAAAAACACGAGAAACTATATTTCAAACACAAAAAAAATGTCAATAGACTTAAGCCTTAAGCATTATATATAGTTCGATTTGGTGACCACAATTTCTAGTTCAATTTGTTGTAAAGAACTAGTTTTTTTTTTAATCAACAAATTAAAAATTTTAATAAAAAGGTTATATTAAACAAAAGCTTAAGCGATTTATTTTAATATTTATTTCTTTAAATATTTATCCAAGCGTCTTGACAAATTTGTTATTAATTTTCTGTAGTTGTAATATTACCAAGAAACTTTGTCAACTTTTATTCGAATTTTTGTGAATGATACACATTTTTTTTCTGTGTGAATTAAGTGAAATTTCAATCGTTAATCATTGTAACTATTATGGTGTACGAAATTATTACTGTCCAATTAATATTTTTCTATGGCTCTGTAATAATTATGAATAAAAATAATATTAATTATAAGAAATTGATAATCAGTTTACACTTTTTAGTCGATGTTTAAAATTAAATAAAAAATATTTTAAAAAAGGAAGATCTCGCGAATGGTGTGAATTATGGTGATGTGCGAATTTTACACACCCATATCTTCTTTTTTCCATTATTGGAAAGAAAATTTACAAAAATTTTGAAAGCTGGGAAATAAAGATGGCCAACATATAATCAGTCAGTGTGTTCATTTAATCGAATTTCTTACTACTTTTACTACAATTGGAAAGTTTTGTTTACTTTTTGTAGTCGTAAACGAACAAGCTTTAAGGTTTCACAAAACTTTCCAATTGTTGTAAAAGTAGCACGAAATTCAAATAAACGAACACGCTGATAAATTTTGCTTTAACCTCTAATATCCAAAAAAAAACTAAATGTGTTTTAGTAAAACTTTTTAGGTGATTTGTAACTTACTCTTATCATATACATGGGATAACCCCACAGTAGAACTGAAAATAAAAACAGCAGAAGAGGACCTTTGGAATCTCCGGCTCCACCAAATAACCAACCCCAAACTTCGGACACCGATGGAATCCATCTAGATTTTTTCTTTACTACCGTGTATAACAAACGAACAATATCTTGATGTTGATGAGCCTGAGCTAACATTATGGGAGTTTTACCATTTTTATCGCGTGGCTCTAAATCCAAATTAGATTTTTCACATAACAAACGTACACATGACATATTTCCCGACAAACATGCCAAATGCAATGGTGTTGAACCGAAATTATCGGTTTTCTGCAGCTCTACTCCAGAGTACATTAGCAAGCGCATTAGATCGGCATGACCCTTATAGGCAGCCCAATGTAAAGCAGTGTCACCATTAATATCGGTCAAATGATTGAGAGCTCCCATGCCCAACAGATAAGCTGCTGTAGCAGTACGTCCATACATACAAGCAACATGTAATGGAGTAAGACCTTTAAAGTCAGCAGCATTTACATTGACACCAGCCTGTAGCATAACTTGCACTACAGCTGCATGTCCTTTACGACAAGCCCAGTGAATGGGTCGTGGTCCTTGAGTACCTAAACAAGGTAAATCAATAGGTGCTGACCTTTCTATCAAATAACGCATCATTTCGACATTTCCATTTAATGCCACCCAATGGGCTGGAGTATAACCATGGCGATCTCTAGCCGATAAACATTCTATACCGAATTTATCTGTTAGATTTTCAACATCACTTACTTCGCCATTTTTGATTATATCAAAAATATCATCCAAATGAGCTATTGAACCATCAGCTCCTTCAAAAATCAATAGGTTTTCATTTACCGCTTCATCTCTATGACCGGTCACTGCACTACCAGCGTCGCCTCCTGAAGCACCATTCGATCCCACTACAGATCCATTAACTGCGCCCACACTAACTGCATGCGGAGAATGGGGTCGTCTAGGATCTACTTCATGGTCCGTATGGGCGGCACTATCTTCTTCTGCCACCATATTACAACTGTCATAGTTCAGGGGCAGGGCCCAAACACTACGGGCTGTGCCTGCCCCCGGACTCGGGTGAACTTTGCTGTGCTGCGTCCTGATGCCGTCCGTAGAAGCCACGTTAAAAAAATCGTTACGCTCCACAACGACGTTGGACGTTAATAACGCCGTCGATGATGTCGATACTGCTGCTGTTGTTGATGGTGTTGGCGATGTTGCTTCTCCAGAGTTTTGATGCTGGCTGTGGAGTAGCAGCAACGGATTTTCAAGTAAGTGTGAAATTTTGTAAGTTATTGTTTACACCAGGCACTCCCAAAAAGATTCAAATTCTCAATAACACAGTTTTCTTGATACAAAAAACTTTGTGCTAATAACTTTACTTAATAATATTTTATAGGGTTTTGTTCTTATTTTACTTTTAATATAATTTTTATAAAGTCCTTTTGCTTAAAATTATGTCAACTTTTCACAAAAAATCGATAACCTTTTAAAATGAGAAAAAGAGAATATGTTGTAATGAATAAATTGAAATAAATATTGCACTCAATAACGGTTTGTTTACATCCTATTTGTCTCTCTTTTAAGGAAACGAAACATGTGTCATCCCTAAAGTATGCATTGTTTTGTTTACAAAAAATATAAACAAGAAGCACAAGAAACTTCTTACCAGTGTTGCCAAAACACTGTTGATTTTTTATTTTCTACAACTCGTTAGCTTAATATTGGTTTAACCCACTGACCCTATTTGAAAAAATTGAGTTAGGAATGGATCATATATATTGTAAATACCCCCTCTCTGATCCCGAAATCCGGGTACTGAGTACTCAATACCGCCTGCTTTTACGAGTTCTCAATAATAGTATATTAAGTACCCAGCAAAAAAATACCTGACCAAGATCCGTAAAATCACCTATATTGTTCGGCATGAATGCGTTCAAATTGAGGTGAAAAAGGCATTTTTTTAACATTGGCTTGTCATAGGAGAGAAGGTGTTTATGCTACTTTAAGTCTGCTTTGCACGTCATAAAAATGAGTGCTTGAATGTTCTTTTTTATATAGGAAAGTAATTCATTTTTTTTACTATCTAAGGAGAGATGAAAAGTAACTTCTTGGGAATGCATTCAAAAGTCATAAATATCACTTCTTAAATATATATTTGAATGCATTCCCAAGAAGTTACTTTTCATCTCTCCTTAGATAGTAACAAAAATTAATTGCTTTCCTATATAAAAAAGAACATCCAAGCACTCATTTTTATGACGTGCAAAGCAGACTTAAAGTAGCATAAACACCTTCTCTTCTATGACAAGCCAATGTTAAAAGAATGCGTTTTTCACCTCAACTTGAACGCATTTGTACCGAACAGTATAGGTGCTTTTACGGATCTTGGTCAGGTATTTTTTTTCTGGGAAGTAAAAAAAGTTTTTAATTAATGGCATTTTGGAAGTCATTTAAAATACGTTTATTGGAAGTAAGAAATCAGCATATATAGCTACTTTATATGCAGTGTAAAATGCATTCTTGTAGAATGCATTCGAATTCAAAATATCGAGACAATTGCTGCGTTAAATTTTCCTGATAATTAAGTAGCTATACTGTAACTTAAACAATAATTTTCATAAAAATAAAATTTTTAGTTAATACTATGCACTGCTACCAAAATCTGTGCAGTAAGTGAATTTATTGCGGATTTATTATTATAACAAACTTTTATAAAGTTTCAAATCATAAAATAAAACTAACCAAATACCACGAATATAACACAAAACGTAACATAAAAAAAAAAAAAAATAACAATAAATGCCTTCCCCCGCTGTCAAACGCTCCGCACCCAATTCGTTTAAAAATCAAACATTTTCTCCAGCTCTTAAAACTCAAAAGCTGGATAACGGTGCACCATCAACAACAACGATATTAGAGGAGATGAAATGTATGGAAGCGAGGTTACAATTGCATTCTGAACAAATGTTTACTCGTCTAAGTATAGAGCTTACTGCAGTAGAGGAAAAACTCTTAAACAAAATTGAGAGCGAAATAGAATTAATAAAGGAAAGAGCTAATCATATAGAGGATCGTATTGCATCGATTGAAAGCGAGTTAGCTACTGTTGAGAAATTAACAATTGAAATTGAGACTCTTAAGAAAGAAATATATGATATCAAAACAAAAACTAAAGAAACTACAGTGAAGGATATTTCTGCAGATGCTATTATTTTTGGTGTTACTTTTGAAAAGTCTGAAAATTTAAAAAGTGTATTTAATCAAGTCTGTCGACATATTGATTTTCTGGCACCTCAAATACGTGATATCTTTAGAGTGCGTTCGAAAACATCACAGGAAATTAATACTGCTGTAATAGTTAAATTTTACAATCCTTTCGATAGAAATCGTACACTTAAAGCGTTCTCGGAATATCGAAAGAGGACAAAGGGTACAGTGTCTATGCGTGCAGCTGGTTTTGACAGCGATAAAACGTTCCGTATATATGAAAGCCTAAGTATTGAGAATAGGAAGATACTTCAATTAGCCGTAAAGAAGAAAACTGAAGGCAAATTTTGGAGCGTATTTTCTGCCAGAGGTAAGGTGTATGTTCGTCTTGCCAAAGGTTCTGAAGCGGTTCACGTTCTTGATGAGAAGGCTTTGAATGATTTTATATCTGAGTAGATCTTAGATTATTATTAATATTATTTACTGTTTTTATATTTTTTATTTCCTTTTATTATTTAATTTGACTTTTTTTTTTAATTTTTATTATTTAAAATGAAAAAAATGATTGTAAGGCTATCTAGTTTTTTCTCTCTTATCTATTCATACCTTATCTTTCAATTGAAACTTATTCACAATGTTAAAACTGTTTTCTCTCGATCTATACATGAACCAACATAAATTTGGTTATGGCGTTGGCGATAATCAGTCTGCTATTTTAACTGTATTGTGCCGACAACGATCTGGCCTGAACATTGTACATTTTAATGCGCGAAGCTTGCATGGTCTTAAACTTGATCATGTAAGATACTTATTTGAGAACTCAAGCGTCGATGTAATATGTGTAACGGAAACTTGGTTTAAACAGGATGTATTAGAAAGTTACTATAAAATAAATGGGTACACTTACTTTCTAAGGTGTCGGAATGGGAGGAGGAGAGGTGGTGGGGTTGCAGTATATTGTAAGAATAATCTTAAAGCAAAAATTGTTAATGTGTCGGATGATCCTAATATTGAATTTTTAAATGTGGAAATTTGTGATAATGTAAATAAGATTCTTGTGTCATGCGTGTACAACCCTAATAAGTTATTAAGCCTTGAGCCTTTTTTCAAAGATTTTGAACGCCGTGTCATTGATTATGACTTTTACATAACTTGTGGGGACTTTAATGTAAATTTGCTGGTCAATGATAAGTATAGTGATGAACTGTGTGATTCTATCAACTCTGTCGGGTTATCGATCGTAAACAGGAAAATGCCCACACGTTTTTCACCAAATAATACGCCTAGTTTGCTTGATTTATTTTTACTTTCGGATCCGGACTTATTGCTCTTGTTTGATCAGATTTCGTTTGTTTCTGACCATGATCTGTTATTCTGTTCAGTTAATATTAACCTCAGTAGGGATGATAGTCCTCGACTCATAACATATCGCGATTACAATGCTGTTGATTTTCCGTCGTTAATCTCTGAATTGGCCATCGTAGATTGGACAGGCTGTTGGTATCAGGCATCAGTTGATGGAAAGTTGGATGTACTGCTTGCATCTTTACATGATGTTTATAATAGACATGTTCCTGTGAAGAGTTTTTATATTAAAAACAACTCTTGTCCCTGGTATACTGCGGCTGTCAAACAGTCTATTCGTGATCGTAATCGGTCATATAATGTCTGGAAACGTAAACCTACATCGCTGAACAAAACTTTATACCATATAGCCAGAAATCGCGCTAATCTAGTGGTTAGGCAGGCCAAGAAATCGTACTTTGCTCGAAAACTAAATGTCTCCTTACCTTCAGGCCAACTTTGGAATAATGTCAGGAAATTAGGTGTCCATTCTCGTGGTATACCTGATTGTAATTTAGATCCGAATATACTCAACGATTTCTTTTGTTCGAATGAGACAATTAATGGTTATGGTAATGACCTTCAACCCTCCCTATACTGCTCAAGCAGTTTTGTGTTTTCCACTGTCTCCGATTCGGATGTTTTTAAAATGGTTATGAATGTCCGGTCTAATGCCATTGGTGAAGATGGTGTGTCCATTAGATTTTTGAAAATTGTGTTGCCTTATGTTGTGAGATCACTTACACATATATTTAATCATATTATAACTACATCCAACTTTCCTAGGTTGTGGAAGATTGGTCGGGTTATTCCTGCTGCAAAAATTCCTTCTGCATCTTGCCCTAATGATTACAGGCCAATAAGCATTCTCCCTGTTCTTGCGAAAGTTTTTGAATCACTCATGTCTGTACAGATCACGGAATACTTGAACTCGAATGTACTTTTATCTCCGCTCCAATCTGGTTTTCGTGCTGCCCATAGTTGTACAACTGCTGTATTAAAAGTAATTGATGATTTAAGACCTGAGTATGATTCGGGAAATATATCTTTAATGTGCTTATTGGACTTTTCTAAGGCTTTTGATAGAGTTGATCATAGCATTCTTTGTCGAAAACTGAAATATTATTTTGGTTTTACGGATAGTGCTCTGATTCTTATGTGGAACTACCTGTCTGGTCGCGTTCAGAAAGTTATTGTTGGTGACAAAGAGTCGGGTCTCAAGGAGATTTCTTCTGGTGTCCCCCAAGGTTCTGTTCTTGGCCCCCTTCTGTTTAGTATATTTATTAATGATATTTTCAATGTTGTGGCTCATGCTCGTGTACATGCATATGCTGATGACATCCAATTGTATATTTCAAATCGCATTGGTATGTTGGAGGATACATGTCTTAGACTGAATGAGGATCTTAATTCTATTTTAATGTGGGCTAAAGTTAATAGGTTGATGCTTAATCCTAATAAATCTGTAGTTTTGCCAATTAGTAGATACCAGCTTAACTCTATAGAACTTCCAATTTTATACGTTAATAATACTGCCATTGAATATGTAAATAGAGTCAAATACTTAGGATTTCATATTAATTCTGCTTTGTCTTGTACGGATCACGTCAATAGTGTTGTGCGCACTGTATTTCTTATACTTCGTAATTTGCGAATGTCTTCTGAATTTACACCCACTGATGTGAAGCGAAAGCTTGTTGTCCAGTTAATACTTCCCCTTATAACTTATTCTGCTGAAGTTTTCAGCAAACTAGATTCACATTCACTGCATAAGTTACAAGTATGTTTTAATAATGCAACAAGATATGTGTATGGCTTGGGTCGGTATTGTAGTGTATCGTCATGGAGGAAAATGATTCTTGGATGTGATTTAGTGGATTATCTGCGCATGCGAAATCTAATATTTTTACATAGATTATTATGTGAAAAGACACCTCAATATCTTTACGAGAAACTTAGTTTTGGTAGATCAGCCAGATGTGCAACATTAAATTTGCCTAATTACACCTATTTGAACACTAGTAGATTCTTTTTCGTTAACGCCATTAATCTGTGGAGAACCTTACCAACAAGGTTAAAACTTATACAGAGAGGAAACAGTTTTAAAAAAGCTCTTTTTGATTATGTTACTCGAAACAACTAGCTTCAATTACTCATTTTTATTTTCCTTTGGTCTTTAACTTTTTACAAATTATTTTTTCTTCACTCTTTTCATTTTGCTCGTCTATTTCTCCATCTTTTTCTTCTTTTCTTAACTAGTTAGCCAAATTCTTAGAATTTCTAGAATTTTTATTTTAATTTTTGTTAAATTTTAAATTTTATTATACTTATGATATATATTCTACTGTTATATTTATGCTATACTATTGTCTTGTCTGTATGGACGCTTTTAAATGTCGTTACTATTAAAATTATGACTTTGTTTTATGATATACCGACTTGAACTATAAAAGAATTATATTCTTATTGTTCTAATAATGAAAATAAATAAATAATAATAATAATATTACCGTAAAAAAAAAAAAAAAAAAAAAAAATATCACTTCTTAAATATATATATGAATGCATTCACAAGAAGTTACTTTTCATCTCTCCTTAGATAGTAAAAATAATGAATTGCTTTCCTATATAAAAAAGAACTTCCAAGCACTCATTTTTATGACGTGCAAAGCAGACTTAAAGTAGAATAAACACCTTCTCTCCTAAGACAAGCCAATGTTTAAAAAATGGGGTTTTCACCTCAATTTGAACGCATTTGTGCCGAACAGTATAGGTGCTTTTACGGATCTTGGTCAGCTATTTTTTTGCTGGGAAGTAAAAAAAAGTTTTTAATTAATGGCATTTTGGAAGTCATTTAAAATACGTTTATTGAAAGTAAGAAATCAGCATATATAGCTACTTTATATGCAGTGAAAAAGGCATTCTTGTAGAATGCATTCGGTTTTTTTTTGCTGGGTACTCAATAAAAAATTGATAGATTGTCCCTTGTAGTGCTATTAACCCTTTCAGCCCCAACATTGCCCACAGGTAACTTTGTTATTATGTGCCTGTAACACCTGTTATATTTATTGTTTTTTATAAAAAAATTTTTTACTCAGTATCATTGGAGTTCCACAATGCCTGTACATACACGCAAAAATAAAAAGGGGGATATTACATAAAATAAGGGTATAAGTTACCTAGTTTTAGTATGTATTATAGCTCTACCCAAGTTTTGGGTATAACTTATATAATATGCTTGGTATAAAATAAAAAAACAAAAACTAACAATTACTATACAAAAAAAAAAAAAAATTTGGTAAATATTTCTTACTCTGTTTTTGGAATTAGCACTAATTTATTAAACTTAAGACATATTTTAGTTATTAGTTTACGTTAAATTATTTAGCTCTTTCCTTCTCCCTTATTAAAACAATTTGATTAATTTATTTAATTATTTATTTTGTAATTATTACTGGTATTAATATTTGGATGCAAATTAAAGCATTATAATCTTAATTTTTGTTTAAAATATTAAATTTGGAAAACTATTTAATTACAATATAAAAACTAATTTTTTAATTTGTTACCATTCCAAACAAAGCATTGTCAGCCTGTCCTATTGTAATACTAATTCATTTTCCAGTCTCAATCGTTGGGCCATATAAATAACAGCCTTCAAGTCTAAAACATGTTGATCACCCCTAGTTTATGACTGCAACCATGAAAAATGACAATATTCTGGATAATCAGCCAACCATTTCCATCCAGATGGCATCAACTTGTTAAAAATTCAGCCCTCAATTCATAAATGCTTTGTAAAGTTATAGCAGGTTTACAAAACGTCACTTTCATACAAAATTTGTTCAATAAACCATAGTATACTATAGTAGCCCCACTCATTAAAAAATTGAGAGCTTGTCCCTATCTCATGTAGTTGTAGTGGTATTAAGAACCATATGTACAAGTAAAATTACAAACACTACTTAATTTTTTCAAATGACAGAAAATGAGTAAAGCTACTATATTATACTATGCAATAAACCTCCTATAATTCTACAAAGCGTTTATGAATTTAGGGGTTAAACTGCAATGCAAATAATAATGAAAGTTATTAACTATTTTAATTTGATTATATAATAGTTTTACTAACCGAAAAGTTTTAGGTAAACCCATTGATGAAAATGTGGACAATAAATTTGTAAATGCACCGATAGTTCAGCCATATTGCGGTTGTCGTTGTGGTATTACGACAGCAGGCGTTGTCGCCGTCGTTATTATTTTTTGGTATTGTTTAAAATATACGACAGAAAATATAAGAAAATGAAATATTTCATTTATGTTTGTAGTGTTTTCATAAAATAATCAAAAAAAATTAAATTTTGTAACAATTATTGTCTCATAAAAGCAAGGTGTCAGCGTGAAAATTTTCATTTTAGGATAGTGTGTTTTTCCACAAGTTGTAAAATACCCATTGTATTAAATTTTTTTAATTTTTCTTTTAAAAAAATTATATTTAAATAAAAAATTTCTAATTTTATTAATATATTAAAATTATTTTAGTCTAATTTTACTTATTTTAATACTTTTTTAAAAACTTTTTTGAGGCTGTCGTGAACAAAAATGTAGGCTGGTTGTGTCTTATGTGAATATAAAGCCATATCCGTTTGAGATTGTCCATTAGCCTTACCCACACGGAAGAAATAAAAAGTGTATAATTATCGAAGTACTTAGGTAAAATACAACTTCAAAAGTATATTTTGTAATGTTGCATTTACATCTGCATCCAAATCCCGAGATTTCGACTAAAATTGAGATTTCAGTGAAAATCTCATGTGAAACCACGAGATTTCCCTTACAAAGGAAATCCCGTAAATTTGCGAGATTTCTAAGAAATCTCATGAAAATCTCGCAAATCTGGAGACTTTTGCAGAATACAACACTGTGTTTCGCTTAATTTGTAGAGTTTTTGTATGAAAAAGTGGCAACGATGGTCAATAGCTGACTGTAAAAATAACCTAAAAATAACACAAAATAATGAAATAAAAAAATTATTATTAATTTAATAAATATGACTTTAGACCCAATGGAAATGTACTAATGATTATAAGAAGTGTTGCGTGGTTCTAATTTTTGCTTCCCGCGAAGCATAAGTATGAAGAAAGCATTGGGAAGTACATGTCTTCCTTCCGCCAAAATATTGCAAAATCTGGCTCCTAGCTTGTCGTCCTTATACAAAAACAAATTTACTAACATATTTAGCGTTAGATCTTTATATAAAATAATGTAAATTGTACTCCGCCAATGAATAAAATGGTTTTAGAAATATTGTTAATTTGAAGTTATTTTTTTATGGTACTTTGTTTACAAAAATAGTGCAGCTGTCAAATCGAAATCTCGCTACTGTCATAAAGTGCAAATGTAAACGGTCAAGATTTCGGGTCGAGATTTCCATTGAAATCTCGGGATTTGAAAACAGATGTAAACGCAACTTAAGTTAGTAAAAAACTACATGTAGATTTATCAATTTTTGGTTTTTGTCAACTTGCCTTGGTTTTTGACCTATTCCATTTTCACGCACTACAAAATATGTTAAGTTACCTAAGTTTTTTATTTTATAAATTGTCTTAGAAAATTATATATTTTAACTAAAGAATTGTGTAACTTAGCAGAAAACTTTTGAAGTTGTATTTTACCGAAGTACTTCGGTAATTATCCACTTTTTATTTTTTGCGTGCACCGACAATTCCCTATGACATTTAGCATAAAATTTTATATTATTTATATTATATTATTTTATATTTTTACACATTTTACAAACATTATCACCCCGTTTCTGTATTTCTCGCATCGAAAAAGTTTGCGGAAAAAAAACATGTGAAATGCAACCCTGCTCTGCTTTATATAGGGTGAGACTCAGACAATAAAATATATATGAAACCAAATCCGCTAGTAATACGTTGCATAGTGAGTTATTTCTAATTAAATTAGGTTTTTTACAAAACAACATGTGTCAACAGTTTTTAAAGTTACATTATCTGAACGAATTACAACAAAAACTGCATCCATTTTATCACGTCTTTAATCAGCCTGTATAATGCAGGGTGACCATGCATTTCTCGATGCGAAAACTTCTCGCATTAGATACAGAAACGGGGTACTGGCAACAAATAATTGAATTCTAAAACTACCTAATAGTATATTTAGACTGAGCAAAAACTAGTAGTTTTTAGTAATTTTTAGGTTTAGAGCCGAAAACTATAAAATTAATTTAGTTTTTCCATACAATTTTCATATAAACTGAAAACCAGATTCTACCTGGTTTTTGCCAAAAACCACGTAAAAATATCTGAAATTTGTATTTTTGATACACCCGATTTCTTATATAACTAATTTTCGATATACCCTTTTACAACGAATACAGAATTAAAGCAAGTGTCAAAAATATATTTTTGAATTTTTTTTAAATATTTCAGTTTTAGTTTAAAATTGTGTGTTGTTATACAGTTTGAAATGTGTTAATAATTTTTTCAATTTAATTTCGCCATAAAAACATAAAGAAAAGTGTTTAATAATAAAGTGATGTGACAAACAAAAACTAAAAATTCAGTGTAAATGAATTGGCTTTTTTTATTTAGTTTTGTACAAAAATTTACCTGGTTTTTGCTCTGTCTAAATTCCCTATAAGTTTATTTTGGATCGCGTACATGAAATTCTTTATCATTTTCCCATAATGTAACTAAATATTGACAATTTTTTAAATAGATAAGAAAAGAAAGTATTTAACATAATGTACAAAAGAATTTATAATGTACCAATAAAAAGTTATATTTTTAGGCAATTTATATAAAAATTAAAGGGTTTAGCCCAAACCACATAGTGAAAGTGCCAGTGGACAGTGGCAGTGCTGTTAAACTTTGTTCTTGAATTTCGCGAAAACGATTTAATATTTTTAAAAATTTCTTATCGCGTTTTGTTTAAAAACAGCTCTTGTTTATTTAGAAACTTTTCTAATTTCTCGGCAGTGACAAACAGACAAGATACAAAAACTGCTTTATCGACAAAACGTCGCACTGCGGTCGACACTGCGTTTATGTGGTTTAAGCTGCGTTTACATCTGCACCGAAATCCCGAGATTTCGATATTCACCACTCTGAAAAAACAGTGAAGATATGCGTTTAAACTTGAATTTTCTGGAAAATGTATTTATTAGAACTAAATATGTGTACTTTATTCAAAATTGAACATCTATCAGCTTTCCTTCATTGCTTTTTCAGAGTGGTGAATATCAAAATCTCGAGATTTCGGTGCAGATGTAAATGCAGCCTTAGGCTTTTGATTTAAACTAAGCTAATGAAAACAATTTTTTTCTGTAGGAAATCATTTTTACCACACGCAGAAAAAAACAGGGGGGATATTATCTAAGTGCTATGTAATTATACAACTACATAATTTTCAAGTTAGTTTTACAAAGTTCTTGTAAAGTATGCACATTTTTTTGTAAAATATATACAATCCTTGCAAAATATATACATGTGTAGTGGAAAATATCCGAAAAAATGCATATATTTTGCTGGAAAATTGTAAAACTTACTTCGAACTTATGTAGTTGTATAATTACATAGCACTTAGATAAAGTTCCCCCTGTTTTTTTTCTGTGTGCAAGCATGTTTGTATAATATAACATACTCTAATTTTTTGCGTGTATGGTTCTTAACCCTTTCGACCCCAACTTTAATTGGTTGGGAATTTTCCGACTTTTATGGCTTTGCCCACTAACGGAGATATTTGGAATTAAAGTTCAAATATTAACATGCTGCCGGTCCTGAACGGGTTAAGATTTTTTTTAAATTTTATTTTTTTTCTATTATTAAGGGCGTGTGCGGTGTCGCTAAATTGGAACTAAACTAAATTAATTTATATTGTTTTCAATTCTTTTTTCACTTTTGGCATCTACTTTTCACCATATTATTATTTTATCTTTATTTTTTTTTAGCAATTTTCAACTTTGGCAATTTTAATGTTATTTTTAGGAACTATACACATTTTACAAACATCTGGCAACAAATAAATGAATTGTAAAACTTCCTAAGTTTATTTTGGGTCTCATACATAAATTTTTTTATCATTTTCCCATAATAGCTCAGTTTCACGTACGTTACCGCGGGTGCCCGCTGGAACCCAATCTTACCAAAAAGCGTTTCTATTGTTAAAAATTGGGTAAATGAGAGCGTTGATGAAAGAATAATTTGTTTCTCATTTTACCAGAAGTTACCCGCACTTTTTTTTCGGGTAAAATGGTAAAACTGTCAAATCACTTGTTGTTTGTAAATCAGCTGTTTTAAATTTGTAAAAATAATTAAAATATTGACAAAAGTTGTAAACATTAATTAATATCGTTAACAAATACTACACTCAGGGAATTATGTAAGTATAATCAACTGCAAATGACAGTTAAAATAACTGCATTTGCACTTAAAAAGGTGTAGACTACATTTGCAGTTAAATTAACTGCAATATGAAGTAATTTTTAACTGTTAAAATCAACTGACAAATGTAGTAAAAACAACTACAAATGCAATTGAAACAACATACATGCAAATTATTGTAAAGCTGTACAAACAACTGCAAATGTAGTTAAAAAACATAAATAAAAATTATTTTAAAAATTATTAATTTAATAAAAAACAAATTTATGTAAACACTCCTAACTTAATTTTATTCTATTTAAAACTGAGAAATCAAAATTTACACTAATGTCACTTTTATTTTTCACTAGTAAGATATTGTTGTAGATGTCCGTCTGTGAGGGATGAAATATGGCGTTGTTTGGCTTCCTTTTTTTCTCCAGGTAGAAAGAGATGAGAATATAAAAGAACTGAAAGAAAATAAATACAATAATTTTTAATAATCCCGTAAATAAATTTATATTATAAAACTTACCTTATTATTTTAATAATTTAATAAAAAATATATAACCTTTTCCGTATTACGCGTCCTGACTCTTTGGCGTTGTTTTATGACTAAGACAAGAGAAAACATGTTCTTCTCATATTCTTTCACTAGAAATTTCTAAACAAGTGCTTCATACACATACTCCTGTTTGCTTCGTGTGTGTGCACACACACTTGAAAATTTAAGTATTTGAAATTTCAAAATAACTGCATAAAATAAATGTTACTACAATGTGGTAGTTTTTGTAGTCAGTTTGAAAAAACAACTGTCAAAAACATTGAAATATTTTGCTCTAAGTAAATTAACTACAATTGTAGTTAAAATAACTACAACCGCATTACTACACAAATAACTGTCATGTAGTAACTGCATAACTTTTCTGAGTGTATGATGCAAAAAATAAACTCACACACGAATCATGCACGGGTTATATATTCTTATTCACGCTCACGCACGAATCAAGTACGAATTATATATTCTCAGACTCACGCACGAATCACTTGAGTATAGTAATTATTACTCACGATGATGTGTGAATAACGTGACTCACGAACAAATCTAGTCACGCGCCAATCCCTACACCGATAAAATTCTCAGTTAAAGAATTTCTCAGTTAAAACTGAAAAAATTTAAATTAACTGAAATTAGTTAAATACAATTTGTTTCTGTTACCCTGTATTTGTAATTGACAAATATTTTTAAAAATAAATAGGAAACAAATTTGAATTTAATTTTCTTTTCAACTTAATATCTGATAAAAAAAAACACGCACATTTGGCCACTAAGAAAAGCAAATCATCTAAATTTTTAAATAATAAATTTATAAAACTGAAGGGATTTTTCCAGAAAGGTAATTTTTATTTATTAGCTGGGATTAAAAAAGTTTGTATAATAAAATTTGCAATATTTCTTTTTAGATCTTAAAAAAATCGCAAAGAAATTATTCACGTAATGTATCTCGAATTTTGTCGATTGGCTCAAACAAGGGAGTGTAAAAATCATATAAGTTTAAAATTAATTCAATTTCATTTAAGATATTCCAATAATATAAATAAAAATTGAATAATTACAGGAATTTTTAATTAATTTTGTTGGCTTTAAGTTGTTTGTCACTAAAATTTCATATTTATTTATTTTAACTAATAGTTAGGTTTCCAGCAACTGAGATTTCAGTTAATTTTGTCATTTAGAAACATTAGTTATTTTTAATTAATTTAAACAACTGAGATTTAGTAAGGGGTATTTCACCTGAGACTCAGTTGAAAATTTAGTAGCCAGTAACTGAGAAATTTTTTCGGTGTAGTAATTACTAAATCTAAAACTAGTTAAAAATCATTGTTAATACGGAATTTAGACTGAGCAAAAACCAGATGGTTTTTGTACAAAACTAAATTACAAAAGCCAATTCATTTACACTGAATTTTTAGTTTTTCTTTGTCACATCACTTTTTTGTTAAGCACTTTTCTTTATGTTTTTATGGTTAAATTAAATTAAAAAAATTATTAACATATTTAAAAATATATAACAACACACAATTTTAAACTAAAACTGAAATATTTAAAAAAAAAATAAAAAATATATTTTTGACACTTGCTTTAATTATATATTCGTTGTAACAGAATGTATCGAAAATTAGTTATAAAAGAAATCGGGTGTATCAAAAATACAAATTTCAGATATTTTTACTTGGTTTTTGGCAAAAACCAGGTAGAATCTGGTTTTCAATTTGTATGAAAATTGTATGGAAAAACTAAATTAATTTTATAGTTTTCGGCTCAAAACCTAAAAATTACCAAAAAATACTAGTTTTTGCCCAGTCTAAATATACTATAACATAGAACCATATATATAATACGGTTTTATATGGACCTTATATATTTTTATATAAAATCACTTTGAAATAATTGCTTATGTGGGATGATATATAATTATAGATGATTTTATAAAGAACGTTATATTGTTATATATTACAGAAATAATGAAATATTGTAGATATGGAACCATATTAAGTTATATATGGGTTCTTATTCGTCAATATATTATCATATCTAACACAAATTATGAAATATTTCTTATATGGCTCCACATATAGTTTTATATTATTATGTATAGTGTCATGCTAACTTATATATAAACGTATATGTAATTATATCTGTAATATGTTACTTTATGTACTTATATATAGCACATGCAATTATATGTAGGCCAGTATGTAATAATATAAAATCATATATGTCTCCATATTAAAACCTTTGAGGAAAAAATATCTAACATATGACTATATAAAAGTATATCTGCTTGAATTTAAAAGCATATCTGGCCGTATGTACACTAATAGAAAAAAGTCCGTAAAAAATTTAGTAAAAACTACTAAAAATTAGTTAAAAATGATGCTGCAGAAAAAAACTGCTAAATTAGCAGATTATTTTTGCTATATATTAGTAATATAGGAACAGCAAAACTAAAACTGTTAAATATACAGAATTTTAGTTATATATGAGCTAAATTTTTGTAAATGGAGATTAGCAAATTAACCTGCTAAAATCAGCAAAAAATTTTGCTAAATAATTAGTAGCCTAAAAAATCACCAAAAAATTTAAAATTTTCGAAGTTTTTTTTTCGATTTTTTTTTAAATGCAAATAAAAATCGAGCCTTTTGAAAACAGCAGTTTACAATTTTTTAGCAAATATTTCTGCTGATTTTAGCAGAATAGACTGCTATTTGCATTCAACTAAATTTAGCTTAAAAATAGCAAAAATTTTGTAGATTTAACAGTTTATTTTTGCTATTTTTAGTCTACAAATATTTAGCAAATTTTTCTGCAGATTTTACAGTACAATTTGCTATTTTTAATTAACTAAAAGTTAGCCTAAATATAACTAAAATTCTGTAAATTTAGCAGTTTTAATTTTGCTGTTCTCATTTTACTAGTATTTAGTAAAAAAATCTGCTAATTTTAGCAGTTTTTTCTGCAGCATCATTTTTAACTAATTTTTAGTAACTTTTTCTGCTATTTTTACGGATTTATTTCTATGAGTGTAACTATAAGTTTTTATATGCAATTACATAAAATAATATATGATTATATAGAAGAATATTCTAACTAAATATGTATATAAAAAAACGAGTAAAAAGGTTAAAGTCGGGCATGCCGACTATACAATACCCTACACCAGTCTGGTGTATTGTTTGGATCCGAAATTCGAATGGGTTAAAATGGGGCTTGTGTCAAAATTTTCTATAATGTGAGTCAGCGCACCAAATTTCATTAAAATATCTTAATATTTGCGACCTGCAGTTTGTAACCAAGCCAATTTTGGGGGGACCCTTATATGGGCACTAGTTCTAAACATGGACCGATGTTCACCAAAATCAATAGGCTTCGTCCTTGGGCCGACATAAGTCAGTGTACCAAATTTCATCAAAATATCTTAATATTTGCGACCTGCAGCGTATAAACAATATAATTTTGGTGGGACCCTTATATGGGCACTAGTTCTAAACATGGACCGATGTTCACCAAAATCAATAGGCTTCGTCCTTGGGCCAACATAGGTCTATGTACCAAATTTCATCAAAATATCTTAATATTTGCGACCTGCAGCGTATAAACAGTATAATTTTGGTAGGACCCTTATATGGGCACTAGGTCTAAACATGGACCGATGTTCACCAAAATCAATAGGCTGCGTTATTGGGCCAATGTAGGTCTGTGTACCAAATTTCATCAAAATATCTTAATATTTACGACCTGCAGCGTATAAACAGTATAATTTTGGTAGGACCCTTATATGGTCACTAGGTCTAAACATGGACCGATGTTCACCAAAATCAATAGGCTGCGTTATTGAGCCAATATAGGTCTGTGTACCAAATTTCGTCAAAATATCTTAATATTTACGACCTGCAGCGTATAAACAATATAATTTTGGTAGGACCCTTATATGGGCACTAGGTCTAAACATGGACCGATGTTGTTCGTCCTTGGGCCAACATAGGTCTGCGTACCAAATTTCATCAAAATATCTTAATATTTGCGACCTGTAGAGTGCGCAAAATATTGCATGGACAGACAGACGGACGGACGGACAGACGGACATCTTTAAATCGAAATAAAAAAAAATTCTGAACCGATCGGTATACTATAAGGTGGGTCTGCGACCAATATTTTTTGGTGTTACAAACATCAGCACAAACTTATAATACCCTGACCACATAGTGGTGTAGGGTATAAAAATCTTGTTGGGTTATTGTAGCCAGTAGAACATAGCATGAACATAGTACGGATGTTATATATTTTTTACAAAATAAAAGCATTTTTGCGATTTTATTACTCAACAAACAAATCGTTCAGTTTACGTACCGTTTTCGGTACGAAACTGATTCGAATCCGTTGAAAGTCCGTCACCTAGTGTCTTCAAATGCAATGAAATGTGCAAAGCAAAGCAACAAAAACAAAATTATTTTCGTTGTTGTTTTGTGTGTTATTTTCAAATTTCTTTGCACATTTCATTGCATTTGAAGACGCTAGGTCATTGACGGACCGTTATGTCGTGTAAAAAACTGACAAGTCCGTTGAAAGTGCGTCATTGACGAACCGTTTACTGATCGTTACGTCGTGTAAAAAACGGAAAAGTCCGTTGCAAGTCTGCAATTGACGGACCATTTACGGACCGTTATGTCGTTTATAAACGGAGTGACTCCGGACCAAAAACCGGCTTATATATCTATCTAAATTGATTAATTTTGAGTAATATTTTGTTTGTTTTTTAATAGATTTATTAATAACGACATTATTTACATTTACACTATATTTGGTCCATCAGTTTACCTCTCAGTTTACCTTTTATCTAGCCGATCAATTCACGATAGTCACCCATAATAAAATCGATCATCTGCATGCAAAAGAAAAAATAAATTAGTTATGGTTTAGGCTGCGTTCACATCTGCACCGAAATCCCGAGATTTCGATATTCACCACTCCGATAAAACAGTGAAGATATGCGTATCAACTTCAATTTTTTGGAAAATGTATTTATTAGAACTAAATATGTTTACTGTACTCAAAATTGAACATCTATAAGCTTTCCTTCATTGCTTTTTTAGAGTGGTGAATATCGAAATCTCGAGATTTCGGTGCAGATGTAAACGCAGCCTTAATTGATTGTATTTACGATGGTGTTTTGCATACCATTCAAATTCGCAAACTTTAGGTCTGTTCCACGTCGTTATCGCGGGTTCTCAATTTACTCAAAACAAAAACAATTTAGATTTAGATTTAACATTTATTTGTTCCACCCATGCAACAAGATTTAAATCTTTTAATTTATAGTATGGGTCTGCATTAGAGTGGTCAAAAAAAAAAAAGGTTGGAATTTTCACGCTCCACAACCCTAAAAATATGCCACTTTGAAAAAAAATGTGGTCTGATCAAAAAAATCACCAAAAAAGTTTTGTTTAGAGGTAGCACTTTGCAATTGAAGTTTCGAGGTTGTACTTGTTCTATTATTTTTAATTAATTAAAAATAATGGAAAAAATGAGAAAAATTAAATATAATTATTACGATCGCGACATATCAAATGTAATACATTTTTAGGTGTACATTACGAATATGAAATCAAAACTGAAATCGGAGTCGCGGATTTCGCGAAATTTGAAAATTTCATACACAAAATTATCAACTTCGATCAGGATGTTTTCTTATATTTACCAATATGAAAATTTCGTTTTTGCATTAATATATATCTGTGAGATAGGGTTTTTGGTAGCAAAACAATTATGGCAAGCTAAATAATAGCGAAATATTAAAATATGTCAAATTTTAAGATTATTTGCAAGGATATCTGTTATCCTTTTTAAAATTAAAATCAGTGTTATATATAATGAAGGTCCTTGGTAAGTAAATTGCAAAAGTATAATAAATTGCATTTTTCGATAACACCGTTTACAGGTAATTAGGAGAATATCTCAAAAAAACTTGAGTTTTTTTGAATTTTCAAAAACCGCGAATAATTCATAAACCACAAATTTTTTTTAAGTTTCGATTGCTGATTCATAATCTTCATTAAAATAAAGATCAGATTTGAGAAATTTACGCATACAAGGCAAAAACAAGTTGAATTTTTAATTACATCTTTTCGGAAAATTTCGAAAATTTGACTAAAATATGAATTTTTTTGTAGAAATTTAAAAAAAAACCGGGAATTACTTAAAAGTTACTTAAATTTTTTAAGTTTTGATTTGAAATTCCTTATATTCACATTAATTAAGACCAGATTTAAAAAAAATTGTTAAATAATAGCGTACAGGTTAAGAAATAATTAAATTTAAAATCAACCCTACTTTTTGTTTAAATTACTCTAGAGATAAATTACTAATTCCTAAAAGACAACTTTTTGTGCTACCTCTAAATAACAGCGGATTTAGCTGAAACTTGGCACAGAGAGTTTTTAGACATTAAGGAATAGGGGCAACATTGTGGAGATCGCGAATTCCAACTTTCATGTTTTTTTGGACCACTCTAGTCTGCATATTGTCATAACAAATTTTGTACATAATAATTTTAAAATTAATTACAATAGATATATGAACAAAACAAATTTAATTATAAATAAAAATAAAAACATTAAAAAACAGAGAAAAATAGAGAAAACATTAAAAAATAGAGAAAAACAAAATTAACAATTTAACAATAAATAATATAAATATTATAAATAAAATAATTAGAAGTTATTATGACAAAGGTTAAGTTATTGTGAAAAATGTTTAGTTATTTCCTTTTTGAATATTAGCTGTGTTTGTGCGGCATTCATATCAATGATATCTCGAACAATTTTGACAGTAGAAAGCAGGAATACGTTGAAAAACTGTCAAAATCGGTCTTGATAACACTGATAGAGAGCCACACAAATACAGCCAATATTGCATTGCTGTTTGTTTGAATTCTGTTTGGGAGTCTATTCCAAAGATGGATAGCATTAAAAGAGAACTGCCACTCCGAAATCAGACTTCGATGTCCTATTGGAGTTATCTTTTTTCCCCTGTTCGATTTACACACAATTTTGGAAAAATTAGGAAGCCGCGTTAACGTACGTGGAACAGAGATTTTGTTACAAAAACAAACCATCTTACACAAACCATTCTAAAACACGCACTAAATTTTATTAATCTTACCATCTAAGTTAATTAATCGATGATGTGTTGTGTTGTCGCCACTAATTTCTCGCCACAAAAGTATTTTTTTCAACTACAGGGTTAAAATAATTTAATTGCTTTTATTTTGGATACAAATAATTAATTAAGTCCGCATTTTACGGTACGGAAACGGAGTTAAAACGTATTGTGTTCCAAAATCCGATTACACGATACGTTAATGTTCCGTATACGTACATGCTTTGACGGATACGTGTATTACGGACCGTTTATGTGCCGTAAAAGCCTGATTCAAGATTCCGTACGTGCCGAAGAGTCCGTAAAAATGTTTCTTGGGTCTAATTGTATTTGTATATACACATATTTTAAGTTATTTGGTTAAATTTTCAAATACCACGTGCCTTTGTTTACATTTCTGAGCACAACGTGCTTTAAGTTTTTTAAGCTTCCTATATACGATCAAGTAAATTGTCCAGCTTATTTGACAAACAAAAAATGGTTTTTGGAATGCACGGTCCAGCATGGTGTAAAATTTACATTCAAAAACACAAAATCAACACAGCGGATGATAATGACAAAATTATATTTATTACTTTTTTTGTTTTAATTTCATTTTTGAATTAGTTTTTGCATTTTTTAATTTTATTTATTAACTTTAACCACAAAAACCGATAACGTTAGTCACAAAAAAATAATTAAAAATATAAAATTCTCGAATTTACACGGTAAAGTGCGTTTGTCAAACCTGCCGAGAAATCAAAAAATTTTGTTCTTCATCCAACACGCTTGACAAGCCTTCAAATTAGACATTACATGATCAAATTCATACACCAAGCTGCATGGTAGACAGCATGCTTGATCGTCTAAAGGCCGCTTTATGAATTAGCTCGTACTAGCGAGTTTTTAGTTTGATTTAGCGATATTTTTGGGGGAAAAGTTGGCAACAGTGCTTGATTTATTGGTATTGTGATTGGTATTTTTGCAAATTCTCTTTTATTTAATCATTCTTCTTTCTGTCCAGTACTTTTCGAAAAAATGAGTGACAACGTGGTGCCCGAATTGAGGAATTTACATTTAAACAAGGAAAAGGCATGTTAAATTCTTTAACTTATCAATTAAACTGTTAAAAAGTTATGAATAAATTTGTGCAAGTGCTAAATATTAAACGAAATAACACATTTAAATTACGATCACTAACAAATTGCCATAATTTACGTGGTGCGGGAGTGTTAAACGAATACCGTGTTTTACCGAAAGCGGCCACTACCACAACTCAGAAAAGCAGCAGTGATTTAATCATATTTAAATTTCCACAACAACAAATACTACGGGAATTTTTATCCGGTTCTAAAAAAAGTACAATTGTTAATCCTGAGTTATTTATCAGACATTACGCTACTTGGGTTGGTCATATTTTAGAATAAAAAAAAAAATTGGTTTTTTTACATAACTTATTTTAAGAATTTATTAATGTGGAGTTGTTTAAAAAATTATTCACATTAAATGAATTGCATGTGAACTGCATATTTACGTATGAATTTTGCCGAGGTTGATACAAGCAGAAATATAAAAGCTCTGTTCCACGTACGTTACCGCGGGTACCCAATTTTACCAGAAAGCGTTTCTATTATCAAAATTGTGTGTACATTTTTGTTGTTTCGGGAAAATTTGGTTCCTGCGGGTACCCGTGGTAACGACGTCGAACAGACTTAAAGTTTAGCGGCGTATCTCCAAAAATGATTAAAATTTGTCCATCGACTATCATATTTCCGCAGCCTTTCGGAGCGACGCTTGAAATTTATTGGCTCAAATAAAGTTTAACGAAATTGATCAGAAATTGGTAACAACTTATTCACTGACTAAAATGCCCACGCTGAGTTGAATGACTTAAATCGTTCAGCTCAATTTAAATGGATGAGCTTTAAAAAATTAGAGAATTTTTAAAGCGAAGACCGCGTTGGACATGGCGTAGAGGCCGAATGCCGGCTACACAAAACATTACTGAGCGAATCCGACTTCGGACCTACCACAGAGCAGAAACCTCGTAACAATAAAAGTGTAAAAATTTTACCTTTATCTTATCTCAAATAAAAGCATACAAACATCTTGGTTAGAGTTTAGTGGCACAGCTTCGATCGGGTATAAAGTTTTACTACAGGTAAAACTTTTATTGGGATTCCAGAACAATTTTTTTTATATGTCGAACCTATCGGGGAGTTATTTCGGCTCAAACTTAATCGGTGTTATACAATTTATACCACTGTTGGTAAAAGTGGCACAAAAGTGCCATTTGTGGCACTATTGAATGTTCAATGGCACCAGGGATCTCTTTATGTAATTTTGGCACTTTTTAAGAAAATTTTTATATAATTTGATAAAAGGTCGAATCGCTGGATTTTCATTAAAAGCAACGCCTACTTAGAACGGGTAGCAAAATTAAAAAAACAAACGCTACACTAAAAATTTCTACAATTTTCGATAATTTTATGAAATCTTAAATGAAATGAAAACTTAAAAAAATTTCCAGGAACCGCAGAACACGAGAGAACTAGTTCCAAGCACTTGGAGTTTCCTTTAAATTTTTGCATCAAGCACCCTGAGCTTATTCCTATGAACTTTAGCCCAAAAATCCCATGTTAATACGTATTCTTTTGGAGGAATTTGCAGGAATTTTAGAATCGGCACCCAGAAAACAGTTTCAGCTGTGGCCACCGAATTTGTTGCCAATCGAATTCGTGCGGTTACGACAACTATCATTATACTAAATTATATTTTTCGTCGTGAAAGCCAATATTCGGTTGTCTAATACAATATTATGGTCCACATAAATAATTATTATGTTCCACAAAATTTTATTGAAATTAAAAAACTATTTTTGAATTTTCTGGTATTGAACCCGGCCATCCAGGTTAATAGTTCACACTCTTACACACTGCACCACAACTACTTTTAATTTTCTTAGCCCTATTTACTGTCTATACATATGAATATTTTATTTTATTTAAAAAAAACATCTAAATGTTTCTCTTCTCCGGGATTCGAACCCGGAAATCCGGCGTGCTAGGCCAACTCCTTATTCACTACACCACAAACACTATGTTCCCGTACTTTACCGCGGTTACCCAAACTAGCCCAAAGGCGTTTCCGTACTTAAAATAGCGTGTAATCTGTTGTTGTTTGGGCTGTTTTGGGATCCCACGGGTACCCGCAGTAACGTACGGGAACGCACATACTTATTAATTTTAATGACTAATTTTGAATTTATGTGTTTTATTTGGAAAACAAATACGGTATAAAATTCATTTACCAATACCAATTAATAGTTGTGTGTGTTATCAATACAATCCGCAATTCGGTTGGTTCTACAGAAACTCGAATTTAAGATCATATTTGATTAGGATACCCGTATTTGTAGTTACCACTTTCGAATATTGAAATTTTTTTAATAAACGTTATAGATAACACCAATTTTCTTGTATATTCACTAAATAAATGGCGGCTTCTACTGCATAGAATTATTAAACTGATACTAATTTTAAAATTGATTGTAGATACCAATAATTTGTTAAAAGGATTGTTTTTTAGTTAATTTTCCCTATTTTTATACCTAGTAAAATATTTTTGGTATAGTTGTCAATTATAGGTCACTCCAAATAAAATAACGTCCAGGCAAAGTCATTTTAATGGTTTTGATCGAAACCCAACCAATCTTTCTCCTGTGTGGGTAAAAGGTTCGATGCATCTTAAAATAATATCTCAAAATATGAATGATGTATTTCATATTTTATTTCTGTGAAGAAACATAAAATTCTTCAAAAGAAAATAAAATTTTTATATTTTAAATTGTTGACAAATGAAACTATTTGTTTGTTATGTGCTTTTTATTACACGACAATTTTGTCAATGTTGTGCTGTGGGAATTTTTCTCAGAATACCAAAATTATAATAATTTTTATTCACACCAGTTTTGTGACAATTTTGTTATTGTTATAAAGTTTAGAATAAAGCACCGTAAGTTGTTTGAGTTTCACGTGAAAAAATTGTTATACTGCATATAAAACAAAAACGATTTTTCACGACAATAAGTTTCACGCGAAAATTGTGTAGAGTTTGTTTTCACGCAAATTTAATGCACAAGACTATTATTTTTCTTGGGGAAAAGTGACATTTTGTGTTTATTGTGATTGTGGCTTTGTTATAAAATTAAAAAATGTTAATTTTTATAACTTAAATTGCAATTTGAGGTATTTAAAGTTCAAGTGAAATTTTTCCACGTGAAAAACAACTTACGGTGCTTAAGGGTGTAAATGTATAAATATTTGAAATAAAGCTGAACATATTTTTTTGAAACATTTTGCATGTTGTTTAATTTTTTTTTTTGGCACTTTTAAAGCTTTTTTGGCACTTTTTTGTCTTTATTTAGGCACCAAACGAAAATTCTCAAATACCATCAATGATTTATACAGCACTGGAAAGGTATTTTAAATATTATTCATATGACTTAGAAATACTTCATATACATTAACCCATTACGGACCAATTTAAAATTTTGTACTAGGGTACAGACGTTTCACAAAAAAAAAAAAAAATATGCAGAAAAACTTCTTAGCGACGCCACTAAACGTCTATTACATAGGAGAAAACGCCTAAGCCTCGCCGAAGGCCGGTTACGCAGATAAAGCTTTAGTCCACAAAATACTTTGTCTTTTATTTTGTATGCAAGTTTTAAAGTTAATTTTAAGAAATGTGCTGCCACATGGATTTTATTTCAATTACCTTTCTAATGGTATCAGTACTGTTCAAATCGAACTACACTTGTGCTCACGAAATTAAGTCAATTCAAGTTTTTTTAAAATTTTATTGTTGTTGCCTTTATTTTTAAAGATCAAAATAGTGGCTAAATTCGTCACGAAAGGCAAGGAGATGGTTCAGAAAATTATACAGAATTTTAACGTAATATTTGTTTTTTCATCTTGTCACTTGTTTTAAGTGGGCGTGGCTTTTTACGAAAAATTTGCGATATCAACCTTTTATCAAATTACATAGTAAAATTTAGGCAGTACTGATCGGTTCTGTACAAACGTATATTTTTGGAAATCCTATAAAATTTTCGCAAGTCTTGCATTATTCTTATCTATATATAGTCACTAGACTTAAAATTGCAGCACTTTGCAGCGATTTTAAAAGAAAGAAAAATATAGTGGCATCCCAGTGTAGAAACAGTAGACATTTAATTATTTTTTTGACTAACAGTTATGACACCCACTTACCTTCTGAATTATTTTAAAACATATAATTATGAGTTACTGATAATGACTTATTTTTTATCATTATTTCAAATAGAAAATAATTTTCTAGATTTTTTCAAAATTTTTTAAATCTATTTTATTTTATTTACCCAGCAAAAATATGTGTAAGTCATTCAAAACAAACAACTTTTAAATTGGTTACAATGGAGCGATAAGTGCTCTTTTTCTGTTTCGAATGTATGTGATTTAAGGGGGGACATTACATTCGCGGCAGAGAAAACAGACCTTTTTTTAAAAATTCATAACTCAGTCAAAAACAAACATTTTTCCAATTTTTTTTTAGAGAATTGAACAAATTACAAGAAAAAAAAATTCAAAAAAATATATTTTTCACTCCAACATGGTTTTATAGAGCTCCAAACTGGCGGCAGAGAAAAAAACGGGGCCTCGTGGTTGCTGCGCTGGGAGTCGCAAAAATTGTCCGATCTGGAAAAAAATGACTTTTTTATATCTTAACAAAATTGGTTATCCTATGACACGAGCCTTTTTTTCAATTTTTGGTGATGTTCCAAATTTGAAAAAAAATATTGACTTTAAAAATTCATAAAAAATCGAAAAAAATTAAAAAAAAGAACTCGTGTCATACGATAGCGAATCAAGTTTAAGTTTTCTTTGTGAACAATCTGCCATGCCTGCTTCGTACTGTATGCCTTCGTTATCTTGTGTTGTGCTGTTTCTTATAGTTTTTTGCAATCGTTTAGCAATTCTGCCTTCTTTTGAAGCTTCATATGCCTGCACTCTGGCGCATTTCAAACGATTTGCAAAAATTCAATGCTGTAGCTCCTATGGTGATACCAAGTAGTTGAAACATTTGCAAATAACTCCATGAAGTTTATTAGCAGATGTACTAGTGAAATCCACCTCAGATTCCATTTCTTCTGTTGAAATAGGTTTTCTTGGTGTAATGATTTTGTGTAAAAAACCTCTTTTGCCTTTTCGATCTAAAGAACGACGCTTCATTTTTCAATTTTTCAATATTTTTCTCAAAAAAACCACGACTTCACGCTGCAAAAGATGCCAAATAACTGAGCATATAAAATAAAAATTCCACTATATGAGGTATAAAGATGCCTTTTTTCAAGAAATTCAAAAACACAAAAAAAGCTCAATCTTCAAGTAGGTACGAAATAACAACCACCAAAAGTCAGCAAGTAAAACAAGTTTATACCAGCTGCCGTACGTAGGTAGCGCGAAAATTAGAAATGCGCTCTCACTAATCCGGCTGTAACTTTTGAACCCGTAGGAATTTTTCCATGAAATTTTTTTTCTTAGAATCTTAAGAATATTTACTAAAATACAAAATTATAAAAAAAGTCGATTTCAAAAAACGGCCAATGTCATGTTCCCCCTTAAAACAACTTTCAAAAATGTATATTAATCTTGTTTTTTTCTTTGTAAATGCATTTGTTTGTAAATTACGAATTTATTAGAGATTCCATTTTTTATCTCTAGAAAAACAAAATTAATTTTATTCACGTACTTTATTAATTTACGATTATTTACATATTTTGTAATTATTCGTTCCTTTTTTTTAAATACTTCAATTACAGTTCCCATTGAAAAAGGGAAGGAAATAAAGAATTGGATCCCATTGAATCTCCTGGACTATGACCCAAATATGAATTCTTCTTTTCACTAAATGCAAATATATAAAAGTTAACAATTAAAATGTATTGTTAAGGCTCTATGAAGTCGCTCGGGAGCTTTTGCACCGTGCACCAAAGAAATATGTTAATAAAATTTGTTGCAATGTTCAAGAGGTTCGTCCCTTGGTCCCTTTGCTTATACACAAAAAGTTCTATAAATGTCACCTGCTTTAAATGTCGATATGCTTTAATTGCTATTACGCCTTAAAAGTCGTAAAATCAAATTAAATAAATAATTCTATAGTGACAAAAAATATATTATTTCTTCAACTCAAAAATAGATTTAAAAAATAACTGCCGTCAACTTTAAAATGTCCATTAAATTTCCAAATTTTAATTAAAGTTAAAATTTTGCTAAATGAACTTCTTTAACATAAGAATTTAACTGATCACGATTGCAAATTATAGCCTTAAGTTCCAATGCATCGTTTAATGAAAACGTTGATTTTAAGCTACCCAGACAGAAATTGCCAACTGTACCAAAAACAAAATACTGGCAGAGCACTGATTTTATAAAAAGGTAAAGTCGGAAGGTCTCGGGTTCGATTACGGTCACGAACATACAATTTTTTGTTTTTTTTTCTTTTTATTTATTTTAATTTCATTTATTGTAATTTTAAGCCCATGGGGCCAATTAGATAAATTACAAATACAACTTACTAGCTATGTACATAACAATAAAGATAATAATGAACCCACTCAGCGATAGTTAATTTATTTTATAAGCAAAGGTATTATATATTTTAGATTACAAACTCTGTTAATATTTGAATTATATAATCTCCATGGTATAAATATTTGTATAAACTACATAAATTTATCCTAAAACTTTAATATGTAAAAGACAAATTATAAAGGTGTAATTTGTGCTTGTTCATAAGCAATAAGATGACGTTTTTGCAAAACATATGAATTAGAAAATGATTTAAGCGCTCTTGGCAGAGCATTATATAACTTAGCCACTCTAACAAAATATGCACGATCTAATATAGTAGTTAGCTTTGGTAGCAAAATCTGCTTATTTCTATTGGATTTACTAAATCTAAATCGATCGGTGAAATTTGAAGGATAACCAATTTTAAATGTTCTGTAAAAGAAAAGGAGATTACGAATCTTAATAAAGCTGTTGAAACTACATCCCAGAAAATTTTGCACGTAAGAAGATATATGATCTCGATTCTTTAATTAATATATATATCTAACAACACGATTAAAAAGTAATGACAATCTTTTTAAATTAAAACCAGGGGTACCAGAATATATCTCAATACCATAATTAAAAATAGGCATAATTAGAGCGTGAACTATTTTCTTCCTTACTGCTAATGGGATATATAAGTTAGTGCAATATAGTTTCCTAAGAACATAATGCACTCTAGATGATATTGAATTAATCTGATAATTAAATTTAAGCTCATTATCAAGAACCACACCCAGACAAGTCAATCTATCTACAAACTTAATTTCCGTAGGTCCAACAAAAATTGATATGTCATCCCTATACGAGGGCTTTCCAAAAAACAATGTCTTAGTTTTATCAGCATTGATAACCAAACCATTTCGATTCATCCAATCAATAGTCTCATTAACATAATAGTAAATATTTGACTGAAAAACATCAAAAAATTCCTTATCCCCCGATATCAATAACTGTACGGCAAATGCAAATGAAGTACACATGCTGTTATCGTAAATATAAAAAATATCATTAAGAAACATTATGAACAAAAGTGGTCCTAAAATTGAACCCTGAGGCACTCCAGACAACACTGGCAGAATACTACTAGAATTACCACCAATCGAAACATATTGTAAACGATCTTTCAGATAAGAGGATATCAATCTACATGCACTAGATGAAAATTTAAAATAATTTGCCAATTTCTCGATAAGTATCATATGTGGAATGTTATCAAAAGCTCTGGATAAATCAAGCGATAATAAAATGGATAATCGACCATTACTTAATGCACTTCTCACATTATTAGTCAAATTAAGTAGAAGATATGTGGAACTACGTCCACGTCTAAAACCAAATTGACAATCATGCAAAAATCTATTTGAATCCAAATATTCAGTTATTTTATTTTTCATTAAACTCTCCACTAACTTAGCAAAAATCGGTAAAACTGAAATAGGACTGAGATTATTTAATTCATCCGATGTGCCAACTTTTCTTATCGGTGTAACTCTTGCCAATTTCCAATACTTAGGGAAAAAAGACAAAGTCAAAATTGCATTTACTATATACAAAATGTGCTCCTTAAAAAAAGGAAATACTATTTTCAGAAATTTCAGTGAAAAACAGTCCCATCCAGCAGAATTCGATTTAATTGTTGAAAAAGCAATGATTAACTCATCAATACAAACACATCTAACCATAAAGCCTTCCAAGTTTGTGTCATCGAAAATAACATCAGAAGGACTATTATTACTTTGAGAATCCACAAAAAACTTGTTCAAACCATCAATATCTGAAAAATGCACATTATCATCACCACTTGTTATGCCAGAATTTCTGAGTTTAGACCACATCTGATCAGTAGTAAGATTATCAAAAGACCTACTGTTAGATTCTCTTTTGTACTTTCTCATAATCGACTTCGCCCTGTTCCGAGCTCTACAAAAAAAAGCTCCTATCATTTATAAACGCTTTATATGCCAAATTACATAAAGATAAGAAATATGTAATTTCAGGAGCATTTATCCACTTCGTTTGAATATCCACTCTTTTACGCTTTACAAATGGAACAATCGAGTGAACTTTATTCAACATAATATTCAAAATATTAACACGTTCATCTACATTACTCGTCTGATATAATGGGTTAAAATCACAGGACCTTATAACATTTAACAACTCGTCATTATCAATCGCTTTATAATCATAGTATTCCAAAAAATTATCCGATTTTTCAATGGGGAGGGAGAGGCCTAAAAAAATCAGAGAATGGTGTGACACACCTGGGCATTGAACCTGACCAATTTTACTAACCAATGAGGGATCAGAGATAAGAAAATAATCAATAAGTGATGTTGACTGGAATCGTATATCAAAATGTGTCGGAATAGACCCATTTAAACATGAAATATTGAGTCTCTCTATTTCATTCTCCAACGTACCAATACTACCATTGGGCAAGTACACACAACCAATTAACATTCTCTGACCACTCATCGATACCTCAACAAAAATTGCCTCAAATGCACCATACATCTCACTGGAATATACGTTTTTAAATTTAATTGACTCCCTAATATATAAAGCAACACCACCCCCACGACTTACTGGACGATCACTCCGAACACATTTATACCCAGGGATATTCACAACACTATTATTTATATCAGGTTTTAACCACGTCTCAGAAAACCACATAAAATCCAAAAAGTTACCACTAATAATATTGTTTATCTCATCAAATTTAACAGAGTTGGTTCCAATACTAAAGCTTGTGCAATTTAGGTGAGCTATTTTGATATCATTGCCAATCAATTGTGAACGGATAAAATAACTATCGCTATTCAAGTATATTAAAATAAATCAAAAATTATTGATAATTTGAGATTGTAAAAAATTCAAAAACATATGAGTAAAAAATGTTGGAAAAAAAATGTTTATATCAGTAGACAAATTAACGGCAGGGCTTCATACTCATTAAGTTAGTTAATTTTCTGTAAGATCAGTACATTATATATGGTAATATTCATAGCAAAATCCACAACTGATGCTGGGTTTAGTTTTAGTAATATTTTTCGAGCATGAAAAACAAATACACGGTTCTCTTCTTGGTGCCATAACAGCAGATTATAAGTTTAAAGAACACTACTTACTGGCTTTAGATGTTAACAATAAAAGACACTTTGAGACTCCAAAACTTAACCTCAAAATTTAGCACCAAAATATATGAAAAGTTAATAATATATCCAAAGTTAATCAAAATGGTCAGGTACTCCAGATTATGGGAAAAATAATATATACGTTTTTATTAGATTTTAGCTTTTAGTAAAATATTAGCAAAACATCCATACATCAACCGGCCACATACACGGCAAACAGCAACAATAATGTTTTCAGTAATATTTTAAAATCGATGTTTTTAATTACTTTGTATAAATAATTAACTTATGATGTTATTTATGCAATAATAAACACTTTTCCTACTTTAAAGATTTAATTTTATAAATTTTCCAAAAAATTTTACGAAAAAATTAAATTATTTATCTGCACATAGTAAAGGTTGCTATTTTTTTATTTTTTTATATTTTTTTTTATAAAATTACATTTCTTTTTATTAAATTTAGGGTGTGTGCGAACTGGCTAAATAAAATCTAAACTAAATTCAGGTTTCCAAATTTCTATGAAATTTTAAAAAGTTTTCGAAAAATATTCGAAGAAATTTAAACCCCTTTTGTCAATTTGTGTTTAGTTTATAATTTATTTAGCCACTTCGCACAGGGCCTTAATTGTTTTTTATAAAATAATTTTTCTTAATTTTTTTTACCATCTATATTTTGGTTTTCCTGACGTTACGCCAACAAGTGAGGTCCAGCAGACGGTATGCCAATGTTTACATATTAGCCATTGTTATCATTCATTTTTTATTTAAGCTATGTTGTACTACATGTCTCGTTAGCTTAGTGTGTAGAGCGATTGTCTGGCAATCTGACGGCCCGGGTTCAAGTCACAGCCCGGCCATGTTTTATTTAAAATATATTTTAATTATATAATTATAATTAACATTTTTATTCTAAACAAATTTTTTTTCGGAAAAAAAGTTTTTTTCAAGTTTTTTAGACCATAAATTTTTTGGTTTTTCCAACATCATGACAATGTTGGCCGCTTAGTGTCAACCAACCTTTTGCCGACGCTTGTTAGTTAGCTACAACTGCTATTATCATTGATCTAATTTTTTAGCTATTAGATATTACAAGTCTTGTTAGCTTAGTGTGTAGAGATCGCGGCTGACAACCTGGATATTACAAGTGTTGTTGGCTTAGTGTGTAGAGATCGCGGCGACAACGTGGCGGCCTGGGTTCAATTCCCATCAGAACCATGTTTTTAAAAAAATACTAAAAACAATTTTATTTAATTTTTTTGAAAAATTTTTTTTTTGAAAATCTATTTTTAGACCACCGTTTTTTTAATTTTGACAACGTTGTGAAAACGTTGGCAAATTAGCGCCAACCAACGATTGGCCGCTGTTATCAATAGGGTAACAGGACAATACTGTCAAGATTGTTAATCCCACGTTCTGCCAACGCATAACCGGCCATCGCCAACGGTATGCCAACATTGTGCCGATCGTATTTTTCTGCCTGGGTAACGATGGTTGACTTGCGAAATTCAAATGACGATCTGGTATTCGCCTTCGAAATATGTCTGGGGAAAAGCTGTCCTCCAACGGTTCTCGGATTCTTTAATGAATTTAAAGTTAAAATTTCAATAATATATCTGCGGCATCAGCAAATTTATACTGATGGCCTTATTACTGTAGTTGTAAAATGTCTATGCTTTTATTTCCTTTATTTGTTAAAATGAAAAAAAAAATATATGAAAAAATAGTTTCCTAGTACGCTTTAATATTCTGAAAATTCCTGGAGTAATGTTTTTAAAAAATTAATCAGAGGGTTACATATAACTTTTAGGCCCAGCTTTTAGTATGTAGGTTATCTTTAAACTTAGTTTAACGCAGTTTATTACTGGAATACTAAAATCTATTTTATTTTCTTTCAATGAAAACATAAATTCTAAACGAGAAAAAGTTGTTCGGGCAAATTTTTGTTAATAAACTTGAAATGGCTGATATAATTCGTTTTCGGTTTAACTAAACCAAGTTTATGGGGGAATATTTAGTTGATCTCTTATTTTTTTAAGTAAATGAATGTTCTTTTTAGTTTGACTCCAGATCATAAATTAATATCACTTTCTGTTTAAATTATTTTTCAAATCAAAGAAAGATGATACAATTTTTTTTACAAATAAATTACAAAGAATAAAAATATATTTGAAAGAATTCGATAAGACCAGCAATACAGAATACGTATTTTCGGCTTTTGCTGCAAAGCCATCATCAGTTTAACTGATATCCCAAAAACTCGGTCTTAGTGTATTAATCCTATTTAATTCAATATCGTATCTTTTTTGAATTTAAATACTGAAGTAAACATGGTACAAACTTATTTAAAAATAAATCTGTTGAACAAAAATAAAAAAAAAATTTTGGTTTTGACTTAATCGAATTGATTCAGATCGAAAAGAAGTGTTTCCTTAATATTGTCCTACAAATAATAATATATTGAAGCTTTTGTTAAACAATAGGTTCAGAAATGGGCTCTGCAAAGGCTAAACATTAAATTTGCCTCTAAAGGCAGTGTCACACGTTCAATATGTATTGTGATATTTGGATCGCGATCCATTTTAATGGAGTGATGGATCGCGCGAGTATGCTACATGTTCAATATTTATCGCGTCAGTATTTACATTATTTTTGTGCTGTGCTGGTCGTTTATTAAAAAATGTCGCGAGAAAACAAAAAAAAAAAAAGAAAGCCTGTTTAGCTATTTTGCTTGTTTTTTATTGAAGAAATGTGTTATAAATGTTTTATCTTTTTTGTTTGCACTGCGTATTTCATTTCATTTGTTTTATTTTCTTTATTCTTTCACTTTTTACTATTGTATCGCGAATTGATATCACGAACTATGCTACACGTTCAATATTTATCGTGTGATCCGCGATCCGTGATCTGGATTTCGGAATATTGGGCTATTCTGCGATATGGATCGGGATCCATCAATACTGCATGCTACACTTTCAATAAATATCGCGATACTGGATCGCGGTCAATATATATTGAACGTGTAACATTGCCCTAAAATATGCTATTACATTATAAAAAGCACATTTAAATCACTTTTAAAAATGTATTATATTTAGGGTTTATGTCCCGGGAATTCCCGGGAATCCCGCCCTTTTTCGGATCCCGCAATCCCGGGAATTTTGTGCGGGATTTCCCGGGATTTTTTTATTCTTTTACATAAGTTTTAGCTAATATTATTGCAATTTTGGAAGCTTTATTTAAATTTAAAGCATTGTTTTTTTGAAATTAATTTGATCAAAAAATATTTAAAATTAAAAAAATACGATTTAACATTTAATAAACTAAATTAGGCCAAATTGTTTTTAGATGCCAGTTGAATTTGGTTTAGTTAAACCGAAAAAATTTTATCAGTCATTACCAAGTTTACCAACAAAAATTCTTGTATGTACTTCGGTAATTTTTTTTTCTTTAAAATGATTTTTGTTCAAATAAAGAAATATTTGTATATGCTGGTTTACACTATATTTTCGGAAAAATTCTGCAAACTTGCCTATATGTTTTGCATGTGTACCAGAGAACGGTTTTAGTACATTCGTTTTTATTGTGCAGTCATACCATTCATTGCTTTTGCCATGTATTCATGTAACAACAATAACTAATGCTATTGCTATTATATACATTCATTGTTTTTGATGAGTGGTTTTTACGCATTATTTTTATAATGCCACTACATGTCAAGCAACGAAATGAAGAGATGATGCATTAAAAAAATAAAATCAATCACAACATTCATTTAGTATTCGTTGACCTGTTGCAGTATTTAGAAAAATGCAGTGTGAAGAAATTTCCATTTTTTTTTTATTTAAATATGAAATATGCATATATTTTCTCATTTTGTTAATGTTTAAGTGAAAAAAAATAAACACCAAAAATTAGTATATTAGTATATATATTTGACAAAAAAAAATTTAAAATTTTTATACAACCAATATTGAGACCATTCGTAACAATCGGTTTGTATTCATACCAATAATTTTATATTCGTTGCTTTTGTGAGTGTTAGGTAAGATTAACAGAAGACATGCAGTGCAATGCATGGCTTTCGTCATACTCACTTTTTTCAATTGTGTCTGTATTTCTTTACTGAAATGATGTGTATTGACAACATTATGCACATTTTTTGTGATTGCATTCAAAATCATAAAATAAGGCACTCAAACCGTTCTCTAATGTGTACTAAAGTAAAATCGTACCGAAAATCCTAAAGTGTAAACCAGCCTTATTCAACATTCCAACGTCATTATTTCAGTTCCAAATACCTCCAAAAAACTAGACATTAAAATTAAAAAATTTGTAATGTTTTCATATTTTCAATTGACAAGTATTTTGAGTTTCTTTTATTTAAAATAATTTAATTTTAAGTTCAATTGTTATTCCTTTATTTCAATTGTATTATTTAAACATTATTTGTTTTCAAAATAATCCATCAGATGATTTTTGAAATTATTTTGGATTTTTTATATGTTAATTTAAAATGCAACTAAATACGAAAATAATAAATAATTTATTTTTAAGTAGCTGTGGCATACAAAATGTCTATTCAAGAAAACCAATTAAAGTTCGCAGTGTAGAAACGGTAATGACATATCATTATTTTTTGGACTACCAGTAATGACACCCACTTACCTTCTGAATTATTTTAAAACATATAATAATGAGTTACTGATAATGACTTATTTTTATCATTATTTCAAATAAAAAATAATTTTCTAGATTTTTTTGAAAATTTTTTGAAATCTATTTTTAGACTCAATATTTTTTAAACACTGGTAAGGATATATGATAAAAATACAAATAAATCTTGTGCAGACCACGTTAATAGCCTTAGGATAATTGTGGAGCAATCTGTTGAATGGCGATCGCCTTTGTGTCTGATCTTCATTGATTTTGAAAAGGCTTTTGACACATTGCCACATAATGTCATTTGGTCCGCACTCGAATGTAAACAGGTACCGAAGAAACTAATATCCCTCATTAAGGCTTTATATGAGGACGCCAGCTGTCGTATCCTGCATGAAAACCAATTAAGTAGGAACATATCGGTAAATACAGGTGTAAGGCAAGGCTGTGTGTTGTCTCCACTGCTATTTAACATCGTATTGGATATAGTTATGAGGCGTGCCACAAGATTAGGTCGAGGTATAATGTGGGGAATGAATGCACGGCTGGAAGATCTCGACTACGCGGATGACATTTGTCTGTTGTCACACAGTTTCTCAGACATGATGACGAAGCTTGAAACTATTGTCAACTCAAATCAGCAGGGCTGAGGATAAATATAAATAAAACGAAAGCGTTGCGCATAAATTCCGATGTATCACGAGTATTTAGAATTCAGGATGATATTATTGAAGACGTGAATTCCTTTTGCTACTTAGGTAGTATTCCAACAACATCTGGTGGATCCAAAGCGGACATCGCAAACAGAATAAAAACAGCAAAGCAGGCTTTTGGACGTCTCAGTAACGTGTGGAGATCAACAACATTATTCCGACATGTTAAGATAAGAATATTTAATTCCAACGTTAAGTCTATCATGCTTTATGGATGTGAGACCTGGAATGCAGCACCTCCTGACATAAACGCAATGCAGGTCTTTGTCAACAGATATCTGCGTAGAATTCTGATGATTTTATGGCCCATTGCAATATCTAACTCAAGGTTATGGTCACTCGCACAACAAACACCAATTGACCTTGAAGTACGAAGGCGAAAGTGGAATTGGATTGGTCACACCCTCAGAAAAGATCCTGATGATATAGCCCGTACTGCAATTGAATGGAACCCGCAAGGTAGCCGTAGAAGAGGGCGTCCAGCGCATACATGAAGTAGACAGGTCAAGAAGGAAGTCACAATGTCTAGAAGAAGTTGGGGTGAAATCAAGAACCTGGCACCGGATAAATCAGAATGGCGAAAATTTGTTAAGGCCCTATGCTCCTTATAAGAACCGAGGGAACATATATAAGGATATATGTAACCACATATTTTTTATTTTTTGTATGTTGGCGAGTAAACTTACTTGTGTGCAGGAGGTCAAGTATGTTTTTATCTATTAAATATTACATGACGATATAGCTCAGATGGTAGCTATTGACTGGCAATCTGTATACCCAAGTTCGATTCCTGCACCAGGAAATTTTATTTAAAAAAAAAAAAAATACAATAAAAAATATTTTTTATATAATTAATTTTTTTGAAAATCTATTTTTAGACTCATTATTTTTGTCAGTACTGGTATGCACATAGGTAACGATATACTTTTTGATTTTTCGTATGCTGGTGTGTAACCGTGACTCATTATTTTTCTCGACATCGCCATATAAACGTAATAAGAAACGTAATAACAAAAGTAACTAGTTACCATTACCAAGTATGTAGTTACATAACCACATATCTGGTAATGATTTTTTACACTGGGAGTGTTTTTATTTCACAAACGGTTGCAAATTTTGTATGAAAAGCACTCCTAAAATACTGTTTGTGAACGTTCGAAAAGCAATCCAAAATAATGTTTTTCAAATGTTTTTTTCTCGTAGCATTGGGAATCAACGCTGCGAAAATGCTTCTTTTTTTGTACCATTGACAACAAATGCTTTCACAGCGTTTTGTGAAACTCCAATTTCCACCTGGGAGGTTATCAAATGAACATCCTAAAAATTTTAAAACATAAGATGAAATGTGATGACGCAGTCTAAGAGAGTATAAATATCTCATAACACGATTGAAAGCTAACTTTATCTTAATTTTTTTTTTAATTAAGACGTTTGCAGGATAAAAATTATTTCTATTATGTTAATTCATTTCGAATCTATAAAAAGTTCTTCAAGAGTTGTTTTTTAATTTTATTTGTTGTATTTATTATATTTGATGGCACTAATTATTGGAAGGGTTGTGTAAAGGGTTTTTTTCCGTAGATGTTTTTATATCTTTAAACTTGTATCTGCCTCGAGCACGACTTCTAGTATTATACAGTTGCGAGCATAAAAAATGCAACGATACGCTAAATCATCTAAGTATGCTTTGATTTCTTCTAATGGATTTTTATTTGCGCTTATCTTTTGTTAATATATTCGTTGATATGTATTTTCATATTTTACCGGTGGGTCTCATACTGCAGGTTTAAACTTTAGTTTTAACCCAAAAATTTGTTGTTGTTTTGTGTACATTTTTTTGACATTTTCTTTTGTTTGTAGTTAAGTTAAAGTTAAACCTACAGTATGAGACCCACCGTAAGTCGTTTGACGCCCATCTCTAGTAATTATACAACTACATAATTTTCAAGTTAGTTTTACAATGTTGTAGTAAAATAGGCACATTTTTTTGTTAAATATATACAAGGTTTTCAAAATATATACAACATGTGTAGTAAAAAATATCCGAAAAAATACATATATTTTACTAGAAAATTGTAAAACGTACTTGGAACTTATGTAGTTGTATAATTATATAGCACTTAGATAATGTTCCCCCTGATTTTTTTCTGAGTGTATGTAATCAATATCTAACTCCATTTACTTAAAAATGTCTATGGCGCACAACAATAGCAAGACAAGAATGTATCTATTATTATTACAATTAACCCATCCCGAGTAAAAATAGTTATATAGGAAATTATATAATTTAATATGGACTAATATGTTTATATACAGTCAAATGTGACACTATATCTTTGTGGATATAATTATATATAGCTTGGAGTTTTCCAAAAATTTCTTTTATGATGTCATATTCCGCTGCCAGAAAAGATGTTAATAAACGTATCAGATTTGCAAAAACCGAATATTATTCCAAACGATTTAGTACTGCAATCAATACTCAACAAACTTGGAACACTATTCGTGAAATAGGAATTGGCAATGCAAACAACAATATTGACTGCCAAGTGGATGCAAATATGCTTAACAGAACGTTTACTAACACCCAGAGACAATTAATTATAGAGATAGGAAATCAAAACTTAAACTACTCACCGATAGATGGCGCTGAAATTTAGTGTTACCTGAGCAACTATTTAGTATCAGTTGAGCCTATATTTAAAAACTCAAAAACTGCTGAAAACTGCTCAATATAAGGAAGAAACAATCGCGGAATATATTCAAATAATAAAATTGAAATATTTGTTTGTATTTTTTCCTTTGTTGTTTGTTATTATTTAAATTTAAATAAAAAAAGAAAATTGTCAAAATTTTTACAAAGTGCCCTCTAGTGATAACGATTTTTTTATTACTTATTTTTTTGGTGATGCCATACCCCTGCTAACACCCCTGTAACCCAAGCAAATCCCACTTTTTTTAATTTTTCCTCAGACACGTTAGATACTGATAATGAGATAATCGGTGAACTTTTTCAATTTTCTTGCGTTACTCAATATGACGTTATTACAACATGTTCTTTGATAAAATCAAACGCAGTGGGTAGTGATAACTTACACCCAAAATTCATAAGATTACTTTTGCCCTTGATTTTGCCGTATGTTACTCATCTGTTTAATACTATTATAATGTCAAGTATGTATCCGTTAAACTGGAAACATGCAAAAATTTTGCCATTACCTAAGTCGAATGGAGAATACAGACCTATAGCCATCTTGTGTTTCCTATCGAAAGTTTTAGAAAAACTTTTGTATAAACAAATGATTACATATGTCAATAATCATAATTTGCTTAACAGTATGCAATCTGGTTTTCGTCAGAATCATAGCTGCGTTACGGCTCTTGCGGAAGTAAGTGAGAATATACGGCAAGGACTGGAAAATGGGAACATTAATTTTTTAGTGCTTCTGGACCATTCTAAGGCTTTCGATACGGTAGACCATGATATACTCATTAAAAAACTGAAATACTTTTTTAGATTTAACGATACATCTACTAAACTTATATCATCATATCTTTCGAACCGCACACAATCGGTATTTGTAAACGATGTATATTCAGATAGCTTATCCCTTATTAGGGGAGTGCCTCAAGGTTCTATTTTAGGTCCACTTTTATTTTCATTATACGCAAATGATTTGCCAGAGCAACTGACTAAATGTAAAGTACATTTATACGCAGATGACGTGCAGTTAACTTTAAGTAGCCCAGTTCAAAATATTGCTTCAGGTATAGCTTATCTAAATGATGACTTAAACAGAATCTACCTTTGGGCTTCTGCAAATGGACTCTGTCTGAACCCGCGTAAATCTAAATGCATTGTAATACGCAAGAAAAGTTTAATTCCCTCGATTTCTGAGGATATTGTTTTAAATGGTGAGAAGATTGAAATTGTTAACACAGCGAAGAATCTTGGTATAATTTTTAATAGCAATTTGACATGGACTGATCATGTCAATTCACTGGTTGGTCAAACCTATGTAAAGCTACGAGCTGTCTGGTCAACACAATATTTCACCCCGTTAAGAATTAGGGCATTACTTGCCAAGACGTACTTGATTCCCTCCCTGATGTATGGTTGTGAATTATTTGGAAGCTGTGATTCAGTTAGCTATAGAAAACTAAATGTCTTATTTAACAATATTATTAGATATGTGTATGGATTGAAAAGGTTTGATCATGTTTCCTCTGTTTCAAATAACCTTTACGGAGTCTCTTTCGAAAATCTGATAAAAATTCGCACCCTGATGTTCTTGCATAAATTAATAAACAGTCAAACCCCCAGGTATTTATTTGACAAAATACGTTTTTTCCAATCGCCACGAAACCGAAATATTGTAATACCTCGACATCAATTCCTAATGTCGGAATGGCAATTTTATGTACATGCCGCTCGTCTTTGGAATAATCTTCCACTAAGTCAACAAGTAAATAGCAATGCTAATAGTTTTTCAAATAATTTTTATTTTTTTCTCTTTATGATTATCAATATTGTTATATTTGTAATAAGTTTGTTATGTTAATAATTTATAATTAATTAATAATATGAAAATAATTTTTTTTGTAACATAATACGCTCCTGTACTATAAATATAAGACTCAGTCTTGTTGTACAGGAAATGGAATCAATTAAATAAAAATAAATAATAATAAATATATAGATCAGTATAAATATATATGTCCCCATATATATTAATATATACCATATTTAGTTACATATGCTATGACAATTTTAATACAGCGTCATATATAATTAAAAATGGCTTTATCGGTAAACATATAAAGTCTTATATAGCTCAATGTTAAATTTTTTTCTAAGTTGTTTTAGATATGCTTAAGTATAGCTCAATGTAAAAAAAAATTCTATGTTTTTCTGAGATATATTTATGTATGTATGATTTCAAAATATAAAAGGCGTACTCATAACTACTGAATTCCTTGTAAACCTTGTATAAATACAAGCCATATTTTTTATGTATGGAATTTGCAATTAAACTTATAAACACAGTTTACGGGTAGAATACAATTTTATATAAGAAGGCTTAAAATGATTGGTTACAATTATGTACAACTACTTCTAAATACTTATGTGTAAATTCATAAATGCTTTATAAAGTTATAGGAGGCTTATGAAACAAATTCTGCATGGAAAATTTGTTTAGTGAACCTCCTGTAATTTTAAAAAAGATTTATGGATTTAAACATTAAAGTTTTATTTAAATTTTGAAATCTTAACTTAAGGGTGTTATTTTTTAGTACTTTTTAATAGTTTTTGTTTTGATCTTGAAATATAATGCGTTATATAATTATGTCTTTCTACATAAAATTAGATATGATTATATCGGGTCAAAATCCGGATAAGATTCTATATGATTTAATATATTTAGATCTTATCCGACATAATTTTATCCACCATTTTTCGGATCATAGCATATCTCCAATTATATTAAATTATATATCATTACATATGACATCATATTTTTTTTACTCGGGATGTTATTGCATCAGTCTTTTTCCGTTTCATTTTCACTCCACATATGTAGACATTACTTTTTTATATAAAATTTGTTTTTGCCGAAAAACGAAACACCAACCCAAACAACTAAAACATATTGTTTAGTCATCACAGATATTTCAAACACAATACTTATTACAAATTGTCTGCTTTTTTATAATTGATAAAATAATTGTGTGTGTGTTTTTTAACAGAAAAAACCTTTTTTACGAAATTGAAAGAAAAATAATAGAATACAATAAACGAGTTGTACATTATTTTATTTACACAATTATAAAAAGCCACGTTAATAAAAATTGTTTATCTTTTATAACATTCGTTTTTATTAGGTTTGTGTTGAAATTTTTAAAAGCTTTGTGAGAAATGTTTTGTATTTATTGTAAATAACCAAGTTTAATATGCATTGTTATTTTTGCATTTTTATATAAAGAAAATAATTGATTTTTTCATATTAATGGTGTGTTTTCTTTTTTTCTTATACTGCGTTTTTTAGGCCACTAAGATGAAGAAGGAGAAACAAAAGACCACTCCTGCTGATGGTGGTAAAAAAGGTATGTTTTAATTGAATTCAAAATATAAAACGTTTTTATGAAATTAATATTTTTTAATACATAAAAGTTTATAAAAGTCTTATGATATTAAGGCTTCTTAAAATGTTTTGTTAACGGTTTTTTAATGCAGAAAATTTCTATACTCCTACAAAGTTTAATAAAAAAATGGCTGCTGCAGAATTATTGTAACGAACTGTAAAACTATTTGTATCTAATTTCGTTTAAGTTTCTATATGAATTCATACCCAGTGTAGAAAATCATTACCAGATATATGGTTACGTAAGTACATACTTGGTAATGGTAACTAGTTACTTTTGTTATTACATTTCTTATTACCTTTATATGGCGATGTCGCGAAAAATAATGAGTTATGGTTACACACCAGCATACGAAAAATCAAAAATAAATTACATAAAAAAAAATATATTTTATTGTATTTTTTTTTAAATAAAATTTGCTGGTGCGGGAATCGATCCTGGGTCTACAGATTGCCAGTCAATAGCTCTACCATCTGAGCTATATCGACATGTAATATTTAATAGATAAAAACATAATTGACCTGCTGCACACAAGTAAGCTTACTCGCCAACATACAAAAAATCAAAAAATATGTGGTTACATATATCCTTACCAGTGTTTAAAAAATATTGAGTCTAAAAATAGATTTCAAAAAATTTTCAGAAAAATCTAGAAAATTATTTTCTATTTGAAATAATGATAAAAATAAGTAATTATCAGTAACTCATTACTATATGTTTTAAAATAATGCAGAAGGTAAGTGGGTGTCATTACTGGTAGGCCAAAAAATAATGATATGTCATTACCGTTTCTACACTGGGTAGGACATGCAACTTTAATAATTTTATAACCCTATTAAAAAAAATTAATATGGAGCTTTATATATAACTTAATGTGATCTATATTCAATTTCATCCGAAAAATGGCCCGATATAATTGTGTCAGTTGGTTATCACTTTTTATATAATTGTATCAGTTTAGATCTTAAATGATTAGATTATATATTAAGCAGATGAAATTTTATCTGATTTTTGACCTGATACAATTTTATGCATTTATGTCGCATGGTATTAGTTTAGATCCAAATAGATACGTTACTATACAAACTTATAGAGTTATATCTGAATTTTGACCCGATGCAATTATATCTGCTTTAACACTTTGATACAATGTCGGATACAAATATATTTTATTTATATAAAATTATACCAACTACGATCTAAACAGATACCATTAGATATAAACCGGTAAAATTGTATCAGGTCAAAAATTGGATATAATTTCATCTGAATAATGTATAATTTTATTAGTTGAGATCTAAACTAATACAATTAGATAGAAACTGATAAACAACTGATACAATTACATCGGGCCATTTTTCGGATGAAAGAGTATATTTATACGGATATAACTTAATTGCATTTTATACGACTATATGTAACTGTTTTTACTCGGGAAACCAAAAATCAGTAGCTTCATTTTTATTTAAGAAAAAACCAAATTTGTAATTTTTTTTATTAGCATTTACTGACAATTTTCTTTGAGTGTACAAAAAAAAAAATGTGACGATATAAACATGCAAGAAGTTGAAAATGTTTATTTTTTATTTTATTCCTTCATTTCCAATGACCTAGCCTATTGGCCATAATCGATCACAAACTTCTACTTAAATATTTCTAACAGCAGGGTGGCAAAATTACAAACTTGTGATTCGAAAAGGAAATCGTTGTTAAAGTCAAATAAAAATTTTAACAACTCTGTTTTTTGTTAGGACGATACAACAGATATCACACCCCTTGTGAACTACCTAATTGTGTAGTCCTAACAAAAAAACAGAGTTGTTAAAATTTAAATGGAAAAAATACGACATTTGAGAATAGGACAATACAAAATTTTTACGTATGTTTAGTGTCCTATGTTTAAGTATGCTAGCAGAGAAAAAACTCAGTAGGAAATCGTTGTTAAAGTCAAATAAAAATTTTAACAACTGTTTTTTGGTAGGACGATACAACAGATAGCACACCCCTTGTGAACAACCTAACTTTTTTTTTATATACAGTCCCAGTGTAGAAATGGTAATGGCATATCATTATTTTTGGACTACAAGTAATGACACCGACTTTCTGCATTATTTTAAAAGATGATCAACCTTTTTTGAAACAACAAATAAAATCGAATATGACAATATCATATTGGAATTTGGAATTGAGGTAGAACAATTAGGTTGTTCACAAGGGGTGTGCTATCTGTTGTATCATTGTATCGTCCTAAAAAGAACAGAGTTGTTAAAATTTTTATTTGACTTTAACAACGATTTTCTATTGGGTTTTCTATCTGTTAGCACACTCAAACACAGGACACTAAACATACGTAAAAATGTTGTGTCGTGCTATTCTCGAATGTTATATTTTTTCAATTTAAATTCTAACAACTCTGTTTTTTGTTAGGACGATACAACAAATAGCACACCCGTTGTGAACACCCTTAATACTCTAACTAAATATATAAAGATATAATAATAAGTTACTAATAATTAGTTACTTTTTCCATCATTTCAAAATAAAAAATAATGCATTACCAATAATGACTTATTTTTATCATTATTTCAAACGTAAAGTAATGTTCTAGATTTTTTTGTAAATTTTTTTAAATCTATTTTTAGACTCAATATTTTTCAACACTGGTAAAAAATGTAACCACATATTTTTTATTTTTTGTATGTTGGTGAGTAGCTGACTTTTGCGCAGCAGGTCAATTATGTTTTTATCTATCAAATATAAAATGTCGAGTTAGCACAGATGGTAGAGCTATATCCTGGCAATCTGGAGTCCCGGGTTCGTTTCCTGCACATACATACATATATCCTTGCCAGTGTTAAAAAATAATGAGTCTAAAAATAGATTTAAAAAAAAATGATTTCCAAAAAATTTAGAACATTATATTAGAAATAATGATAAAAATAAGTCATTATTCTAAACGCATTATTTTTTATTTTGAAATAATGGAAAAAGTAACTTATTATTGGTATCTCATTATTATGTTTTAAAATAATGCAGAAAGTAAGTCGGTGTCATTACTGCACTCATAGAAATAAATCTGTAAAAATAGCAGAAAAAGTTACTAAAAATTAGTTGAAAATGATGTTGCAGAAAAAAACTGCTGAAATTAGCAGATTTTTTTTTGCTAAATTCTAGTAAAATAAGAACAGCAAAATAAAAACTGGCGAATTTAAAAATTTTTGGTTATATTTGATTTAAATTTTAGTTAATTGAAAATAACAAATTGTACTGTAGAATCTGCAGAAAATTTTGCTAAATATTATTAGACTGAAAATAGCTAAAATAAGTTGTTATATCTACAAAACTTTTGATATTTTTAAGCTAAATTTAGTTAATTGCAAACAGCAGTCTATCCTGCTATCAGCAGAAATCAGCAGAAATATTTGCTAAAAAATTGTAAACTGCTGTTTTCGAAAGGCTCGATTTTTATTTGCATTTAAAAAAAAAGTCAAAAAAAAAATTTCGAAAATTTAAAATTTGCTATTTTCAAAAATTTAACTCAAATACACTTAAGTATCTTTTTATGCGGTTTTTTATGCGGATTTGAAGTTATGCGGTTTGTAAAATCGACTTACGTTGCGTTTTTTACAACTTTTATAATACTTTTTATTTAATTTAAAATAAAATAAAAAAATTTGTCTTATTCCTTACAGGTTTTCTTAAAAGAAATGGATGAAACCAAGAAAAAAAAGACAGTAATTTTGTTAGAAACAAAAATGCTAATTTTAGATCGCATGCCTCTATTGGAAAATATTTTAAACTTTGAGAATCTTCAATAAGCGTAATTAAAATGAATGAGTCTCAAACAAGAAAATCTGTTTTTTCTGGCTCACAACTGAGTCTAACATTGTCATCGAATTCTCGGGAATACAATCGTATTCTCATTAATGCACAAGTGTGGACATATGAGAATGCATGTATAGAGATTGCATTCATGTGTATGAAAAGCATTCATGTTTATGATCATGCACAAACATACATTAAACCTGTATGAATCCATATATGTGACCTTCTCGAGAAAAGGGACCTAGTGTGTGAAAATGAAGTTTTGAGAAGAACGCATTTAAAGCAGGGTTGGCAGGCAATACCGCTAAAATACCGTTATCGATTCAAAACCCTTTCAACTGACTACCGTTACCCCTAAAATACCACTACCGAAATAACCGAAATACCGTTATCCTTAAAATACCGATACCGAAATAAATGAAATATCGATACCCTTAAAATACCGTTACCGAAATAAATGAAATAGCATTACCCCTAAAATAGCGTTACCGTTATTTTTAATTTTCTGCTTTTGGTAATTGCACGTGGCTATTGAGTATTTTTCGTACTTTAAGTTGGTAAATTGTTTTTTTTTTAATCTCGTTTGTTTTTTGTAAAAAAATTGCGAGATGCATCGAAATAACTGACTATCGTTATCCTTAAAATACCGTTACCGAAATAACTGAATTATCGCTAACCTTAAAATACCGTTACCGAAATAACCAAAATACCGTTATCCTTAAAATATCGTTACCGAAATAACTAAAATACCTTTATCCTTAAAATACAGATACCGAAATAAATGAAATAGCGTTACCCTTAAAATACCGTTACCGAAATAATCTAAAATAGCGTTACCCTTACCGATAACCGCATCGTTTCGGTTACCATCCATGATTAAAAGTTTCAAATTTTAATGTTTTTCTCATTTTTATCGATTTTCCCAAGTTCCCGTTTTTTGACACACTAGGTCCCTTTTCTCGGAGGAGGTCACATATGTAAATTTTTATCAGGGGTATTATTTTTGATTGATTTTTTGTTTTTTTGGTATGTATTGTATGAATAAGGTCGGCTAACTTATCTAAAAGAATGCTTATTTTAACACTATTTAGAGTTATCTTGAGGAGAATTTTAGTCTTGGTTAAGGTAGTAAAGTTGGTCTTTAACCCTAACCACGAAAAAAATTTGCATTGAATTGACTCTAGATAGTCTTAAATTGAGCGTACTTTTAGATAAGTTAGCCGACCTAAAAGTGTTATTTTGCGTTAAAAGTAAAAACAAATGAATTTTTTTATTTTTTATTCTATAGATTTTTTTTATGCGATTTTAGTTCAATTTTCTCACCTTATTTTAAAGTTATGTGGTTTTTGAAATATTCGGAACGCATCTCCCATTTTTGTATGGAAGTAGAGTTCTTTTTTATGTGGATTTATTTTATGCGGTTTTTTTTGGAACGCATCTACCGCATAAAAAAAAGACTTAAGTGTACTCGTATAACTAAAATTCTGTATATTTGCTGTTTTTATTTTACTAGTATATAGCAAAAATCTGCTAATTCCAGCAGTTTTTTCTGCAGCATCATTTTTAACTAAATTTTAGTAACTTTTCTGCTATTTTTACAGATTTATAAATTGTTTTGTAATAACATTTATATTGGTGTATATATTGATAGGAAAATGATCAGCTATCTCAGGTAGAGCCAACGTTTAAGCTTGGGGCAATGTCTGCGCTTGCCATTGATACATCTACCATTGTTAGTATGTGTCTTGAATTTAACAGTGTAGGTCATCCGCTGTTGAGTATCACTAAATGGCGATCATCAGAAAATTCTTTCGATATTGTACCACATGGTGATAAGGAACTTGAGCCCCATACAGGATTTTACGAATTAAATTCTCCAATGACCTGCTATAGATGTGTTAATAGATCGTACCATGGCAGTAGTAAGTGTCACGTCGCACTCTTTGTATATGTTAGTGATGTTTAAGTTCTTGACACCCTTAATGAATATTGTTTGATAGAGAGGATTTCCAGAAGACTTTGTGTGTTGAATTACATTTACTGATTTGCTTACCAAAAGTGGAATTCCCGAGTTTGCGTATTGATATTCCTTGTTGTGATGACATAAGTTTAAAGCCAAGTAAATGTAATAAATTCATTAGTACAGTGTTATTTTTTCAAACGCGCAATATAGACAAGCTGTAATTAATATTGTAATTAATATCCATTTTTATTAATTTTAATTTAGAAGAATAAACCTTTTTTCTAAAAGTTATAAATACATTAATTACAAATCAGACTAGATCTATTTTCTGCCTTTTTTCTAGGGACAGGCTTCATCAATGATTTTCCATTAAATTATATTATTGTTTATATTTGAATATCAGATTGTCTCTATATGATAATTTTTTCAATAATTGAACCCATGCACACCTACATTACAAACGTAACTTTACTAGAGTTCGACAGCTTAGCCATCTAACCCACGTAAGGCATTGCTTATAGTGTAGGTACATAATTCATAGTTTTTCTTTCCTATTCATATTCATATTTCCTTCAATGATATGTGTTTCTTGTAAGGCAATTATATTCGGTTTGTGTTTTGCGCATGGATGGTAACTAGGGAATGCATCCCGGGATTCCCGGGAAATTGAGCATTTTTAAGTTCCCGCATTCCCGGGAATTTGTACCGGGAATGCCGGGATTTAAGAAATGCTATTTAAAATAATAAAGTTAATGATCTCAAATCTTCATATGTAAAATTTTCCAACGTTTTGAAAATAGTAAAAAATATACACTAGTCTTGTTCGTTTACTTACTAAAATTTGCTACTGGAAAAATTCAAAAAGTAAACTAAATTTTCCAATTGTAGTAAAAGCAGGGTTTAAAAAACTACGATTCAAAAAATATTTTTGCTTTTTACTACTGCTACTACTACAAACAATTCATGTAGCTTTAGTAAAAGCATCTGCCTGCTACTTAGTTTATACAAAGTAGGTAGTCATTGTTTTTGATCAACTCTATTTTTGTTCTTGTGCTACTGCTACCACTACAAACAAAACACGGAGCATTTGTAAACAGTAAGAGCAGAAAAACGAAATGAACAACTACTACTGCTACTGCTACAAATACTGCTGCGCTACAGAAAAAAAAACAGCAAGAGCAGAAAACGAAAAAACAAAGTAGTAAAACATAGAAAACCGAAATATGACTCCTTTCATGCTGAGTAGTTTTTTTTTAGCGAAAGAATAAATGATTTTGGTTTATCTGATGTGTATTGGGCGCATACAAAATTACATAATAAACTTGAAATGTTTTAATTAAAAAGCGGCTTATAAATTAATAAAGGTTTATGAGTTCATATTTGAATATGTTTGACCCTTTGTATGCAATATGATTATAATCAGCACCAGTACACTCACAAAAAAAGCCCGTACAAATAGTTTAAAATTCTACTAAAATAACAGAATATACTCGTATTTTCGATGAAGTTGAGCATCACGGCCTGCTAAATTTATAAAAATACAATAATTTAAAAGAAACGTTGTTTAATGGAAATTAAATTATTCAGTTGAAATCAGCATATCGTTGCTGCGCCTAAGAAAATAGCTATTTGTTTTCAAAAATTATTTGTGGAACACCTAAATTAGGTCTGTGTTGTGTGTCTTGGCCATTTTTTTTGGAAGTAATTCTTTTATAAATGAAAAGCTTGAAGTTTGGTTTATATGTGTGTAAAAAAATAATTTCCAAGAAGTTCCGAAAAACGTTGAAATAAAGCAGATTTGTATGTCTCCTCACAAAAAAGTTTATCGACAAATATGTAGGTATTTTCTTAGGAGCAGCGACGAATATGTTTGTTGATTAAAACCAAGTAAAAATTCAGTTTTATGTTTGATGTTCCTATCTTACGGATATATAACAAAAATAATCTACTACTGTCAGTAGTATTTTCTACAAGGTCATTTTAAAGTACAGATGGGCATCGATTATCCGTGATTCAATTAACCGGGAACATCAATTATCCGGGATCTATAAGGAAAGGAAGATTTTTTTATTTCAATCGATTAACCGTGATTACATCAATTATCCGGGATTGAAAAACATCTACTATTTATTTTGACGAAATTTGGTTTCAACATGTTAGCAACACTAAAATTAATATGTGTCTAAAACGAAATAAGGTTATTCCCTTGTTTGCATGTTTTTCCTCTGGTGTTTAGTTGCAATTGAAATTTACGTAGTAAGGAGTGTTGATGTGTAATTTTAGAATCGAGTAAAAAGCAAAGAAAAGTATTAACTATTCAAGAAAAATTTGATATAGTCAACGACTATTAAAAAAAACATGTTTCTGTTCAAACACTATCACAAAAATATGAAGTGGGCAAACAAACAGTTTATGACTGAATAAAATATAAAGATAAAATATTAAAATATTGTGCAGAAAGTGATTTAGTTACTCGCTTCCAAAATCGAAAAACTTTAAAAAGTGCATTAGAGCGAAATACGAATGGTTCCGACAAAAACGTTTTAAAGGGATCCCAATTTCCAGTTTAATGATAATGGAAAAGGCTAAGTTCTTCCATTAAAAATTAAATATAAGCTTAGCATGTGAATATTCTCGATGCTAGTTACAGAACTTTAAAAAACAACATGGAATTCACAAAGCATCTGCCGAATATGTATCTGCCACAATTTTTGTAAATCAGTTGGAATTCATTGTGTATTCATCAAAGGAAAATCTTATAAATAAGAAAATCTACAATGGAGAGGAAACAAGCCTTTTTTGGAAGTGTTTCCCTGAAAGCAGTTTTAGTTGCCATTATGAACATTTCTTATATGGCCATAAAAATTCAAAGGACATATTATAGAAAGATTAATATTATAGAATATTAGAGAACAAGATAAAATACAAGTCTACCGTATCTAAGAGAAGCTCTTAGCGGAAAATATGAAAGTTAAGGAAAAGAAACAAAACACAATAAATGAATTTTTTTAAGTAATCACATATATAGCAATTAAAAACTTATTAACGTTATATTTTGTAAGTTTGTATATTGATTAAATAAAACAAACATTTATATTAAAAAGCGTAAAAAATTTTACATCAGTTAACCGGAAAAATCGATTATCCAGAATGCGTCCGATCCCGACCATTCCGGATAATCGATGCCCAACTGTAGTTTTTAGTACACTCATATAAAAAAGTTAGTGCAAAATTTAAACCCCTTCTGATTCAATTAAACTAATTTTTCCGTTATTTTGTCTTTAAATTTAACTCAGTTTTAGCGTTCTTAAGCCTAAACCAGATAAACGCACTGTCAACAGTATTTTATTTTAGGACTTCGGTTAACGATTTTTGTCGAAACTTTATAAAAAGTATATTTAATAATCTGGCTAATTATGGGATAATCTTCAATGTAAAAAATAAAAAACGCTAAATCTGACGTGACTAAATTGTTTTCATTAGCACCAAATAATTATAAAAATATTATCTTTTTTTTTTAATCAAAGATAGGGATTATATAAAAGGTTAAAATCATAATCTGTGAGATTAGATACTGAGTGTAAAAAATATCCATAAAAATCTCCAACCACTTCCTAAATCAGCGTAAAAACCGTCCGTCGCCATTTCAAGAATAAAATCTCCAAATGTGTTTGTAAATCGCCACGTTTGGCAAGAAAGCGCTATATCTGACAACCCTAACAACAAATACTGATCTACGTATGTATTTTGTGTGTATCCTTATTTTGCGACAACCCTAACAACAAATACTGATCTACGTATGAATTTTGTGTGTATCCTTATTTTGCTCTCGCCCACCACTTGTTAACAATTTACCGTTGAAACAGTGCTGTCTTATTGTGACGTAAATTTATGTACCCTAATTCTATCATTATGTGTCTTACAACTGTTAATTTTTAAAACAATAAATAAAATATTGAAAAGTGAATTGGTACCACGGGTGGGTGGGTGCGGCAATTTTTAAAGAAATTTTAAACCCTTTTCTCTATTTATATTTAGTTTAGAAAAAATTTAGCCACCTTGCACAGGGCCTACGTAATGAAAAGAAATTGCAAATTATTCATAATTAGTGGTGAGTTAAAAAATATATAATATAGTATAAAATAAAAAATTTAAAATACAAAATATAAATCATAAAATCAATCGAATATTCCAAAACGGCAAATTAGCATCTTCATGCTCTGTTCTGTTTAACAAAAACAATATAAAATACATACACACACACACACAGTACTGGAAAAACCAAACAAATAATTCATTTTTAAACAACCAAAAATATTTCTATGACTACTCTGCTGAGTAGTAATTTGGGAGTCATGTATGTTTGGCTGCTACTGCTCTTGCTTAATTTGTAAGTAGACGATTGGTGCTGCGGTAGTTTTCAATTTCAAAACAAAGATGTGTGCTACTGCTTAGCTAATAAAATTTTTGTGTAGTGGTAGTAGTAGCTGAGTAGTAATTTGGGAGTCTTGTCTATCTGGCTGCTACTGCTACTTGTTGAATTTAGTAGCAGACACATCGATTGATGCTGTGGTGGTTTTCAATTTCAAAACAAAGCTATGTGCTACTGCTGAGCTACAGAAAAGTTTGCATAGTGGTAGTAGTAGCGATGTGATGACTTTTAGTTTTGTTGTTTTTTTTACTACAATAATCGTCATTTTTAGTTACTACTGCTACTTTAGTCGTAGCTTTTTCAACCCTGAGTAAAAGTAGTAAGACTTTTGGGGTAAACGAACACACTAATTAGTTTCTGTACTTGATCGAACATTTACTTTAGGCACTTACTTTTAGTAGCTCTTAAAACAGGCACTAAAAGGAAATTTAAAAATATATTTTTTAAGGAAACCACTCAATTAAATAGTGTTTGTATAAAAAATATTGAAACGTACTTATTCTTTATAGAATTACCCAGCAAAACCTTCTATTACCAGGTAAAGGGAAATGTAATAAGAAACCAAAAATTGTAACTACTTACACTTTGGTCGCATAACACATTATTTTAACATGGGGGTGTCATTGGGTGTAAATGGTTGCCTAAGTCGTACCGGTATAGCATAAAATAAGTGATTACGAAGGAAGTATGTACTGAAATAAATTGTTACTTGTAATATTAAATTCACTGGTTAGCTTAAATAAGTACATACTTTTATAGAGTGAAGTAAGTCATTACACATTAGTACATATTTAATGGTTACAAATAGGGAATAAAATAAGACGTTACCAGTAATGACTTTGTTTAAAAGTACACCGATCCGAGCAATGTAATTAGATTTTAAATTTTTATTTAATCATACTTTCGCATAATAAGTAGTTACATTATGCAATACCAATAACTTATTATTTTTACCCTTAATAATAAGTTATTATAAAACACAATATCGGTAATATATTATTTTAATGCCTCCAAATAAGTAGTGATATATCTCCAAATCGGTAACTCATTATTTCATACCTCCCACTTAAGTATTGATGTATCACAATATTAGTAACGTATTACTTTAGGTTTCTAAGTAAAACCAAGTGTAAAGGGGTACACATTGCCAGGCAATGCGTGAAAAAGGTCAAACCCATTACCAAGGTTTTGCTGGTAATGGGTTTAATTCTTTCCCACTACGAAAATTCCAAGAAAAACCACTCACGGCCTGAGCTTTTTCACGATCCTTAAAATTTGAGGTCATTAAGATATTTTCTTTATAAAATGTTTTAAATTATTTTCTTATTTACTTCCCTCGCGGGATCCCGGGATCCTGGGAATTCAAAAAAAATTTCCCGCTTTCCCGGGAAAACAAAAAGTGCGGGATTTTGCATTCCCTAGTGATAACTGAAATTCGTTCGAATCTTGTTAAAGATTTGGGAATGCAGCCAATATTTAGGGTAGCACAACAAGTTGTCTTTTAAGGATTAGTAATTTATCTCTAGAGTAATTTATACAAAAAGTAAGGTTGACTTTAAATTTAGTGGGTTATTTTGTAAAACGCAAGGCCTTGCGTTGCGTTGAATTATGTGTAAATTGTTATTGTTACAAAAACAATTTGTATGGAAAACAACGCAACGCAAGGCGTTGCCTATTACAAAATAACCCCCTTAATTATTTCTTAACCTGTACGGTATTATTTAACATTTTTTTTAAATCTAGTCTTAATTAATGTGAACAAAAGGAATTGGAAATCAAAACTTAAAAAAATTAAGTAACTTTTAAGTAATTCGCGGTTTTTTTGAAATTTATACAAAAAAATACATATTTAAGACAAATTTTCTAAATTTTCCGAAAAGATGTAATTAAAAATTCAACTTGTTTTTGCCTTGTATGCGGAAATTTCTCAAATCTGATCTTTATTTTAACGAAGATTAAGAATCAGCAATCGAATTTTAAAAAAATTTTGTGGTTTATATATAGGGTTTTGAAAATTCAAAAAAACTCAAGGTTTTTGAGATATTTTCCTTATTACCTGTAAACGGTGTTATCGAAAAATCCAATTTGTTATACTTTTGCAATTTACTTACCAAGGGCCTTCATTATATATAACACTAATTTTAATTTTAAAAAGGATAACAGATATCCTTGCAAATTAACTTAAAATTTGACTTTTTTTAATTTTTCGCTATTATTTAGCTTGCTATAATTTTATTGCTACCAAAAACCCTATCTCACATAATAGGACATTCCACAGATATACATATATTAATGCAAAAACGAAATTTTCATATTGCTAAATATAAGAAAACATCCTGATCAAAGTTGAACATTTTTTGTATGAAATTTTCCAATTTCGCGAACTCCGGGACTCCGATTTCAATTTTGATTTCATATTTGTATGTACACCTAAAAATATATTAGATTTTATATGTCGCGATCATAATAATTATATTTAATTTTTCTCATTTTTTCCATTATTTTTAATTAATTAAAAATAATAGAACAAGTACAACCTCGAAACTTCAATTGCGATGTGCTACCTCTAAACAAAACTTTTTTGGTGATTTTTTTAATCAGACCACATTTTTTTCAAAGTGGCAAATTTGTAGGGTTGTGGAGCGTGAAAATTCCAACTTTTTTTTTTGGACCAGTCTAGTGTACATATAAACATTTTCTAAAATTCCCAGCAAAACCTTGGTAATGACTAGTCATTACTACATGCATTACTTAGATCTCATATCTCATTATCCTTTGAATTACTTTTAAACTGAATGTAATGAGTTACCGATAATTATACCCCACACATTACTATTTCACAATAGCTGAAACAAATAATATATGTTCTAAATCATTAAAAACCATAACTATGGCGTAGCCTAGTGATTACCGTTTTTGCCTGACAGACATGAGGATCGCTGATCAACTCGTGTGAGCTTCCATTGTTTTTTCTTTTTATGTAATTCATATTAAACATCTATTTATAGAAATGTTGATGTTCATTAAACAGTATTTAATAATAACAAGTTTTGTGAAAAATAGATATGTATAACAGCTGCCACAATAAATGTGTACATACGGTAAATCATTAAAGATCATAGCGATGTCGAAGTGTAATGGTTAGAGTGTTTGCCTGACAATCGTGAGGTACGCTGATCAATTCGTGTCAGCTCCTATTGGTATTTAAATTTGTATACTTTTTTAAATTTGTATTCAACATCTATTTATAGAACAGTTGAAAAACTACTTACAGATAACATCAGTGTAATGACTTTCCTCCAATGACATCACCATGTTTAAATAAGTAGTTCAGTAATTAAAAGGTAACTAATGAACACTTAAGATTTCAATACCTAAAACTCATTACATGGTAATGAAAGGTTTTGCTGGGTTGAATTAAATTTTGCATGAATTAAAGTTAAATTCATTTGAATTTTTAAAATTCTATGGGTATTTGGTAATATCTTCGATGTCATTTTTAGTTTTGCTTTGTTCGAAAAGGTATTTTAATACCAATAAATGCTTAGAAACTAAAAACTAAAGAATTTTTAAAGAATTGTTATTTTTTAAATTCATTTTCTATTAAATTTTGTAGATAACCAAAATGTGCCAAAATAGTATCGGTTGTGCCATTGTACCAATCAATCTTAGATTGTGTCACAAATTCCATCACTGATGTGAAAATGCGTATAATTTCAGTTTGCAAATTGGCACAAATACCCATATTTATTCGTATTTAAAAGTTGTTTTTGATTTTATTCAATTAATTCTTATAAAAAAACAAGTTTCTTTTGCTTATTTCTTTATTTAATTAAAATTTTAAATTTATTTTCACAATTGTTTTCTGTTTATATTTACATCAGCTGTTTTTCCAAAGTTTACCCGAAGAAAAAGTCTGGTTAAATTTTGGTAAAAAGAGAAACACTCTCATTTACCCAATTTTCGAGTACGGGAACGCTTTTGGGTAAATTTCGGTAACTTTGGTTAAATTTCGGTAACATTGGGAACGTACAGGAACGCACTTATTATCTCCCTCTTGACTTGAATTCCATGTAAACAAAACCATACGGATCGAGAATACTTTTTTGACACCTGTCATTGGTTTCACATCTGGTATTAATCTGTGATATAAAGTATTAAAATGTAAAAAAAAAATTTTTAATCTCGCCATCACCAAGTGGGACATCTCAATATTTCTTTGCACTTTAAAGCTCAAGAACGATATAATTTTAAGGGAATGATGAATGGATTTCAATAATGAGCCCAAAGCGAAAATCGATTATGATCAATGCTGTAGCATGCTGTCTGGCATTACTTAAAAAAATTCCACATTAGTATGTTAGAATATGCAGTAATTCTTGATATTTGAAATTCTATACACATGATACAGGTAATTAACATCCCAGGATCAGAAAATTATTGAAATGGGGAATTATTCTTATATGTTACTGTTCACAACAAAGTGTGATTTAAGAGCCGCTGTAATTCAGCGAATAAATGGAATGAAAAAAATAAATTTAATTTTTTGATGTTTTTTTTTTACATTTTATACCAATTCTTCTTATTCATTTAATCCTGATTTGAGTTGTTATTATTGAGCAATTCCATTTTATTTCAACGAACATTTTTTCGGTAGTGTCCGATTTTGATAAAACTTGGTGAATGTGTGTAGTAGTGTATGTATGTTCACAAAACGATTTTTAATTTTTTTGTTTTCGAAAACTGTGGCAACCCTGCAGCTTTGAAATACTGAAAATTGCAGGGTAGGCACTACACTTAAAATTTTATAACTTTTGTTGTGAGCAAGATATTGAAAAAATTCTTTTTGCGTGGGATTAGTGAAGTTTTTAGGTTTAAGAAATGTATTATTATTTTTTTTTTTAAATTTTTAAAATTTAAAAAAAAAAAAAATTAAAATTTATTTTTTGAAAAAAACCCATTTTTTAAAATTTTTATATTTTTTGCACAAAATGCCACATATGTGTTCTAAACATCCTAAAAATTTCAGAGTGGAATGCCTCCTACTTTTTGAAATATATTAAAAAATGTACTGGTATGTTTATAAGAAATACTCTCTTTTACTAGTTGCTAAGTGCCACTGAGTTAATAGTTAAGTTTGCTTGTATGCAATTCATTGGAAGCATTGTTTGTATTCATTGAAAATTGTTTTTGCTGATGTTTAACAAGTTCCGTTATTTCAAAAACAAAACGATGAAAACGATTTAGATTTCTTTAATGTCTTTGCGTTGTTGAGTAGCTTTTTAATTGTTTATAGATTTTTGACAAGTCAACATCGTAGTAGTAAACTATTTTATTTCAAGCAGTACACATTTGTTCACAGATTTTTAATTTGCTTAAAATGCCTTTTGGAAAAGTTTGTTGTAATCCTTTCCGAAAACTCAAGCATAAAACAAACAAAATAAAATGTGTTCGTAAAGTTTCGCAAAGTCTTAGGGAGCGTTTTCCACAATATTTGCATGGTCAATATATCTGTGCTTCATGTAGAATGGCTCTATTAGATCAAGCGAAGTCATTGATAAAGAAAAAGAAAAACGAAAACAATTTCGAAGATTTTGAAATTGACACGGTTGCAGGAACTTCTACATCAGCTTTAAAAGTTGCCAATGCTGATGAAAGTTTGTCTGAAAGTGATATTGGCTCACTTTCGGAAGAAACAACCGAAGAGGCTTTCAATGAAAAGAAGAACACAGCTTTTTTTTATTTGAATAAGTGCTTAGAAGCGCTAAATGAATCTCCCATTGAGTTTAAAAATAACTATTCTAAATATAAACAGGAAGAAATTTTAGACAATATAAATTCCATATTTAGGAAAAACCTTTTTAGTTTAGAAAATATATCCTGCGATGGTGAAGATATTTTAAACCACTTAAAAGAGATTTACAATACTTCTGAAGATGATAAAGATAGACAAATTAAAATATTAACATCTTTGCCACATTCGTGTTGGTAAAATAGAAAAAACCTTTTCAACTACAAACTATATGGCTCGTAAAGCTAAAAAACTAATTCAAAATGGCGATTATTATTTTTCTTCGCATCCAAAAAGACGATCCGGCCTCTCGACAGAGACAAAATCTATAGTTGAAGATTTTTATAGAAACGACAAAAATAGTCGCGTTATGCCCGGGAAAAAAGACTATAAGTCTGTTAAGAGTTGTAATGGGGAGAAAGAAAAAACACAGAAGAGATTGATGCTTTGTAATCTGAAAGAATTGCATAATTCCTTTCAAGAAGTTTATCCAACAGTAAAAATTGGATTTTCAAAATTTTCAGAGCTGAGACCACAAGAATGTATTTTGATTGGGGGAAGTGGCACTCATACAGTTTGCGTGTGTGCTATTCACAAAAATTCCAAACTTATGTTTATTGGGGGGAAAATCAAGGAATTGGCTGAAGAGGAAGTTATAGGTTTTCCCACTTACAAGCATTGGATTGCTCAATCTATTTGTAATCCAGCAACTGTACAATGCTATATGGGAATTGTTCACTTTGTCCAGGGGATACTTACCTTAAAGATGCCCTTAAAAACGCATATTCCACTAACAACACAGAAAACATAACATACAAACAATGGGTTCAAGTAGACAGATCCAATCTTTTGACCATAACATCTCCATCTGACGACTTTGTGGACAAACTTTCTGAAGAAATGATAAAATTAATTTTTCATAGTTTTGTGGCAAAAGAACAGAACAAGTTTCTTGATGAGGTAAAATCCAATTTAAAAATTGGAGAATTTTTGACTATCTGTGATTTTGCCGAAAATTACACATTTGTTAACCAAGATTGTATACAGAGCTATCATTGGACAAATTCTCAAGCCACTATACACCCCTTTGTGACATATTTCCGAAATGCAGATGGAAAAATAGATCACATAAGCTTTGTTGTCATTTCCGATATTTTGGAGCACAACACAGTCGCTGTTTATTTATTTCAAAGGAAATTTGTACAATTTATAAAAGAACATGTTAATGAAAACATTGACAAAATAATATATTTTTCTGACGGTTGCGCAGCTCAGTATAAAAATCAAAAAAATTTTGTAAATTTACTATACCATAAAACCGATTTTGATTGTGATGCTGAATGGCACTTTTTTGCGACATCACATGGGAAAGGCCCTTGTGATGGAGTTGGAGGTTCACTAAAAAGAGCAGCAGCTCTTGCCAGTCTTCAGCGTCCAACAGAAAATCAAATTGTAAATGCTACAGATTTATTTGAATACGCTAAGGGTTTGCCTAATATCAATGTAACATGCACAAAAAATTAATATGAAGAAGAGGAAATAAAACTAAACACTAGATTTAAAAAATCTGTTGCAATTAAAGGAACACAAAAACTCCATTCATTCGTACCTATTTCAAGAACAGAAATAGCTGCCAAAACCTTTTCAAATTCAGTTGAAACTCCAAAACCTATTAAGATAATAAAATACTTATAAATACTTTTATATTTTTTCTCATATCTCGAAAAGATTCCGCAATTTTCAAGGTATTTAGAACGTACATGTGGCTATTTTTATAAGAAAAACTTTTTTTTTCCAAAAAATGAATTATATTTTTGTTTACATTTTTACATTTTTTAATATATCTCAAAAAGTAGGAGGCATTCCACTCTGAAATTTTTAGGATGTTTAGAACACATATGTGGCATTTTGTGCAAAAAATATAAAAATTTTAAAAAATGGTTTTTTTTCAAAAAATAAATTTTAATTTTTTTTTTTTTTTTTTTAAATTTTAAAAATTAAAAAAAAAAAAAATAATAATAAATTTCTTAAACCTAAAAACTTCACTAATCCCACGCAAAATGAATTTTTTCAATATCTTGCTCACAACAAAAGTTATGAAATTTTAAGCGTAGTGCCTACCCTGCAATTTTCAGTATTTCAAAGCTGCAGGGTTGCCACAGTTTTCGAAAACAAAAAAATTAAAAATCGTTTTGTGAACATACATACACTACTACACACATTCACCAAGTTTTATCAAAATCGGACACTACCGAAAAAATGTTCGTTGAAATAAAATGGAATTGCTCTATTGCAAAATTCCAATTGTGGTATTTTTATGTTTTGAAGTTTTATATTTTTATTTTCGTTGAAATATATGTCAAAGTTTCAAACTGAAATTTTTTAAATAAAACAAAATATAAAATATTGAGGGCATAAAAACAAACAATAATAAAAGTGGATGTTAAAATTTAATTAATATTCGGAATCTATTATCGGGTAATTTATGGGTACAGGTAACCCATGATTTCGATATATCGGGTTTGTATTTAGTAAAATATACCATATAAATTTTTCTTATCTTTTATTTTATTTAATTTAATTTATATTAATTTATATACAAATTCAGAAAATCAATTTTTATAAAAAGTACTTTTATTGGAAGTTTCTCATATCGGACCTGATCATAGATCATTATATATGGCTGATCTAACAAGATATGATACTAGATATAATAATATCTTATACTAGATCTCGTTATATATAGTCCCATATATTGCATATCTCGTTATATATAATTTGATCTGGCAGCAGATATAATTAGAACGGGTAATCAACTAAGTAATTTTTTGGGTGTGATATAGATATAAAATTCGAAAAAACAAACCTTAAATTTTGATTACTCTATGCTGTGAATATGCCTATTGGTTTTTTGAACCGATAGTTTTTTTATTTTGGAGGTGGTTATGACTAGGCCTACCAAAAAACAACCTCTAAAAGCAAGGTTTTATAAGCATATAAAAAAAGTTTGAAGAAACAGAAAAACAAGCAGTTGAAATGAAAAAATCCAATAAACTTGCATTAATTTCTGCATTAAAACAAAAAAAAGGCAGAAACTCGATATATAGTCTGATTTGCAAATTAATGTGTTTATACATTTTAAAGAAAAAGGGGGTATTCTTCTTCTTAAATAAATCAAGAATTTTTTTTATTTAACTTTATGCTGCATAACTTGGTACTACAGATTTTGACATATTTGCACTATTGCATTTCAGGGTTGAAAATAAAAAATTTAAACAACAGTCATTTTTTGAATTAAAGAAATTTTAAACACCAAATTAAAATTAATTTTAAACAAAGCCAAAATAAAACTCTATTTTTGAAGAAAAAAGATAAAATAAGCTTCAATTTTAAATAAAATAGCAAAAAAGGTAAATATTTTCAAAATAGCAAAATAAGCTAAAATAAGCTCCAGCAAATGTAGTATACAATTTTAAGCGGGCGATCAAAATCAGTACATCGGCTTTGGCGTGTGTTAAATTAGACAAAAATAACATTTAAAACAATAACGGTGGATCTCATAATGTAGGTTTAACTTTAACTTAACTATAAACAAAAGAAAATGTCAAAAAATGTACACAAAACAACAACAAATTTTTGGGTTAACCATTAACTAAAGTTTAAACCTAAAATATGAGACCCACCGTAACAATTTTGTACGTTGACATATGATTTTCTTTGATTTTGGGAGGGAGGTTATACTTTTGAGATCAGAAGTTGTATTCAATCTAAATTGTTCTATATTTTCAAATAAAAAACAACCTCTTGCTTCTTTTTGGTTGGCCTAGTCATGACAATTGCCTACCCAGCTAAAAATCGACATACATATATGAATCCATACAGGTTAAATGTATGTGCGTGCATGCTCATAAACATGCATTCATGACCATACATGGACCGTATACGGTCAAAATTTTTCATTCCAAAGTTTTCAAAATTATTATTTTTGTTTGTTTACAGTTAAAGAACTTAATCCTTGGCCAGCCTACATTGAGGAACGTAATGCTTTGTGGGACAAATGTAAAGCGGAATATGAAGCTGAAATCGCGACAAAACCACGTCAACCAATTAAAGTAACATTGCCAGATGGTAAAGTTGTCGAAGGTACTTCTTGGGAAACCACACCATATGATGTAGCTAAAGGTATTAGCCAAGGTTTAGCAGATAACACGATAATTTCCAAAGTTAATGGTGAAGTATGGGATTTGGATCGAGTGTTGGAAGCTGATTGTACACTGCATCTCCTTAAATTTGATGATCCGGATGCACAAGCAGTATTCTGGCATAGTTCTGCGCACATTATGGGTGAGGCTATGGAACGGATATATGGTGGTCATTTATGTTATGGTCCACCAATTGCTGATGGTTTTTATTATGATATGCACTTGGATGGAGATGGTGTAAGTCGGAAGGAAATTGATTTCAATAAAGATATTTATTTTGATTTAATTCCTTTCTACAGATTTCTACCAACGATTATCCGGTCATGGAGGGCTTGGTTAAACAAATTGTTAAGGAAAAACAACCCTTCGAGCGCTTGGTGATGAAAAAATCAGATTTATTAGAAATGTTCAAGTACAATGAATTCAAACAAAGGATTCTTAATGAAAAAGTCACTACCGATACAACCACTGTCTACAAATGTGGACCTTTAATCGATTTGTGTCGCGGTCCACATGTTCGTCATACTGGTAAAGTTAAAGCCTTGAAAATTACAAAGAATTCTTCTACCTACTGGGAAGGTAAAGCTGATGCTGAGACTTTGCAAAGAGTTTATGGCATATCATTCCCCGATGCAAAACAACTAAAAGAATGGGAAAAAATACAAGAAGAGGCTGCTAAACGTGATCATCGTAAAATTGGCAAAGAACAAGAATTGTTCTTTTTCCACGAATTGTCGCCAGGCTCTTGCTTTTTCCAACCAAGAGGTGCTTACATCTATAATACTCTGATGAATTTCATTAAATCGGAATATAGAAAACGAGGATTCCAAGAAGTTATAACACCCAACATCTATAACTCGAAACTTTGGATGACTTCGGGACATTGGCAGCATTATGCCGAAAATATGTTTTCATTTGAGGCAGAAAAGGAAACATTTGCCTTGAAACCTATGAACTGTCCAGGGCACTGGTAAGTTGAGTAATTATTTTTTGAAAATAGTTTAGTTCTGCAGAACAAACTTCCCAGAATCTAAAGGATTTTTGGCGTGAAAAACGAATAACGGTTCATTGTATTTGCGCTCTCAAATTTCCATAGGCAAGAGATTTTGTTATGATTTATTCTATAAAGACAGTAACTGTTTTCCTATATAAATAATTTTTAGAATTCAAGACTTTTCCTTACGAAAAAATTTGGAGAATCTAAAATTTTTCATTCTGAAACATTCTCGGAATTGTAAAATTAAAGATTTTTCTGGGAGAAAATGTTAGTAGAATTTTTTCATAGCTTAAAATTTTTCGTAATTCTAGGAGAGTTTTCTAGGAAAACAATTCTTCAAAAATTCTAAATGAAAAATCCTCATAGTTCGCAACTAAAGATTTTTTAACACGAAACACAGCCTTTAAAACAGGGATCGGCAAACATATACAACCTTATTTTGTGCAGCCTCTCTCAACGCACTGACAAAGAACGTTTGTATAATAATTTGAAAATTTTAAATGTTTATAATGCGAATATAAAAATTTAAAAGCAAAAAACAACTACAAAAACAAATATCAAAAAACAACAACAACAAAAAATAAAAACAAAAGAACTTAAAAATAAATTAACAAAAAAATGTATCAATAACCATTATGCAGAGTGTAAAAAATCTGGCAAACAAGCGATCTGACAACCTACTTCATTGAATACTTGTTTGCGACTAAGTTATTTTTTTGTTCTATGTGTGAGCTTATGTAGGTGTGAGAGAGCGCCCATGGGCATAGGTGCCTGCTTTAAAATCTCAGTTGTTGCTTAAAATGTTAAAATCTGTGTCATTTTCATATAATCTCTTAAGTCGTGTGTATTATTAAGTTTATTGTGTATTATTGATGCCCTCAATAAGACGCATCCAAATTTTATATTTTTTTTTAAAGAGAAACTACACTCAAAAAATTCTTCCTATTAATGTATTACTTTCTTTGGAAAGGTGATAGAGAAAAAATAAAAGGTGGTAAAAGATGAAGGGCTTCACAAATTAAGGGCTTGTTGCCCGCCATCTTATGAAAAGTTGGAAAACTTTGTTGAAGCTTTTTTTATTGCATAGCCGTGTTATGTTATTTCACTTCGGTGGAGTTAATTGCTACGTGGGAACACCGACGGAGAATGCTGCGATATGTATGAGGGAAAGAAACCTCATACATATTATTTTTCTAAATTGATATCGCCGTCGATGGGGATTGAACCTGCAGTCTTATGTTTAAGAATCCAACTCGCTAACCACACATTACAACGCCCAATTAATTAGTATGAAAGTTGTAAGAATTTTTTATAATGGCGATTTTTGACAAGCACTTTTTATCTGGAAATATCGACATTAGAATTGAATTGTTTTTAGTAATTATTAGGACAACCAAAAAAGGCAATGTTTTAAGCTCTTAAAAAAAGCTCGGAAAAACAAGCAGTTAAAATGCAAAAATCAGAGGCTATTAATTAGAGGGCGCTGAAATTTAGTATTACCTGAGCAACTATTTAGCATCAGTTTAGTATCAGCTGAGCCTATATATAAAACTCGAAAACTGCTGAAAACTGCTCAAAATAAGGAAAAAACAAGCGCGGAATATATTCAAATAATAAAATTTGAGATATATGTACGTTTGCTTTTTTGCTTTGTTGTTTGTTATTTAAATTTAAATAAAAAAAAGAAAATTGACAATTTTTTTAACAAAGTGCCTTCTAGTGAAAACGATTTTGTTATATTTTGGTGATGCCATACCCCTGGCAAAAATAAGCCCTTAAACTTCATTATTTCTTCATTAAAATACTCCTAAAATTAAAATTTTTTATTTAATACAATGCTACATTCCTTGGAATTTCAAGAACCAAACAAATTTGTTACATTCGTAAATTTATTTTCATCGGGAAATACATTTATTGCACTAAAGGAATTAAATGTGCTAAAATCCCAAAACTTATTTAAAAAATTGAAAAATAATCTCTTGTAGGCATGGCCCTAACCGGATTTCATTCTTGCCTAAGGAAATCGTCATTGTCATATTTGTACTATTAGAATTCAGGTTGGAAAAATAAAAAGTTTATTTTAACAAAAGAGGTTTTTTAATTTAAAATAAATTTTAAAAAACAAATTTTAAATAAACAAATTTATGTCGACTTAAAATAATGTTTAAGATTACTGATTTTATGAAAAAGCTAAAATATGCTCTTTTTTCGCATAAAAAAACTAAAATAAGCTTAATTTTTAAAGAAAATAGCAAAAATAATCCAATACTTACAAAATAAGCAAAAACAAGCAAAATTAGATAAAATAAGCAAAAAAGCTCTAACCAATATAGATTAAAATTCTTATATTTTTAAGATCAGAACTTGTATTTAATCTAAATTGTTCTACCTTTTCAAATAAAAAACGTGCTCTAGCTTCTTTTTGCTTGGCTTAGTAATTATTGTTAAAATTATTGAAACGCACATGGTAGTCTAAATATTTTCTTTACAAAATGTTTTCAACTACCGAAAAAGTATGAAAATTTTTCACAAATAAATCTCGAAATAACGAGTTATGAATGTCAAATTCATATGGAAATATCTGCACAGAAATAATTTACAAAATTCTAATTAAATTATTGAACATCTTTCTCATACCATTCTTGTACATAAAAAAAAAAAACTTAAAAGGGTACCTAAAATGGAATTTGTAATTCCAAAAAATACTGTTATTTTTTTTTACTTCGAATTTTTATTTTTAAAAAATTTTTATCAGGGGTATGGCATCGCCAAAAAAATAAGTTATAACAACATCGTTATCACTAGATGGCACTTTGTTCAAAAAGTTTACAATTTTCTTTTTTATTTAAATTTAAATAAGAACAAATAACAAAGCAAAAAAACAAACGTATATCTCAAATTTTATTATTTGAATATATTCCGCGCTTGTTTTTTCCTTATTTTGAGCAGCTTTCAGCAGTTTTCGAGTTTTTAAATATAGGCTCAGCTGATACTAAACTGATACTAAATAGTTGCTCAGGTAATACTAAATTTCAGCGCCCCCTACCGGTGAGAAGTGTAAGATTTGATTTCATATCTCTATAATTAATAGTCTCTAATTACAAGTCTCTGATTTTTATATGAAAAATAACAATTTACAAACATTTCAAACGAAAAAATTGTGGGAAATAAAATTTCAATTAAAAAAATGTTTTTGTTTTTACAAATTCTATTATTGGTGCCTACTGTTTTTCTGTGTGTGGTTAACGCTAAATCCAGGTAATTTTTTTGATAAGTTACCTGCCCTTAAACTAGTATAACATAAGTATTAGAGTTCATCATAAAAATTTGATTTTCGGATATCATCACTTTTTTTAAAGTTTTTGCATAAAAAAAAGAATGGCGTTTTTTTCTTTTTTATTTCAACTCCTTCCACTGGCGCTAGTCGGCTAAAAACGCTGATTAAGACCCTTTTCCCCCAGAGCAAAAACAGCTGCATTTATAGGAAATCTGTACATGGGTACAAAAATTTTGGATATACCGCGAACCGTTAAAATGTTATTAGCTAATCAAATTTGGATCGCTGTCGCATTATAAACTTAGGGCTTTATTCATAAGTAAAAAATAACGACTGAACAACGAATGCACAACGTTCCCTTATGGGAATTTGTGTGTATAAAAAGTTGTGCACTCGATGTTAGTCGTTAGTTTTAACTTATGAATAGCGCTATTATTTTTTAGTAAAGACAAAATAGTTTGTAATTTTTGTAATGTTTATTACAAAAATTTTTTTTATTAAACATATTTGATTTTTTTTTTTTAATTAAATCTCTTACATAACCGAGCCCTTAGGGCCTTATATGGCTAATTAAAGCTACTAAAAAACAGACTTCTATATAAATAAGGCTAATGCATAATACAATAATAATATAAAAAAACAAAATTCAAAAACTTAACATTTACATGAGATCAATTAATACAATAATATATTTAAAAATTAATTAGATCTAAAAAAATAAATAACAAATGAATGCTGCAAGAATAAATTCTAGAAACAGCTGAACTCTCACAAGATAAGCTTTCAAAGTTTCATTAAAAAGGCGTAGATACTAAAGCTATCCATACATCAGCAATACCATTGCGCAACCTCTCCATTTAAGTCCCCAATATATTAACACACATGGTATTATAATAAAGAACTAAAACGAGAAGCTGTACAACAATATTGCAAGTGTATGGCTAGCCTAAAGAGATGGAACATATAATTTCCACTTAAGACTCCAATACATGCAACTGTGCAAATTCTACTAATTTAGATGTAAACACAATCAGCGAATAAGTAAACTTTCTCAGTTCCCTAGGCAAATCATTCCATAAACTCGACACACGAGTTTGAAATGATTTTCAAAAATACTTAGATGTCTAATGAGTGGAATAATTTGGGGATTTCGCATTGAACGAGTAAAATGAAATTTATTAACAATTTATACCGGGTATCCATTAACGATAGATTTATAAAAAAATAATAATAGCCTTATGCTTATGAAATTTTCAAAACACGATCCTATAAAACTAAATGTATGTTGAGATACATGAACTCTTCTTTTCAAATTAAAAACGTAACGAATAATCCTGTTAAAACAAGCTTATATTTCCTCAACGCGAAACTTCTAGTACCCGAAAAATCTCCATGCCGTACAATATATGCGGCATTAAGATAGCCGTGGCTACACGCCTTTTTATTGAAGAAGGCAGATAAATATTCAGTCAATACAACCTTTTTAAAAGAAAGGATATGCGAGAGGACAAGTAATTTATGTGTGGAGGAAAATTCAGTTGGTTATCCAAGACAAGACCTAAACATTTCATCTTATTAACAAACTCAACAGGAATACCACCAATAGTAATACTCATGTCATTTGTACCGAATCCAAACCAGAGAAACAAGCCGACTAAAATAATCGGCGGCGGAGGTGCAAGCAAATAATCGGCGGCGGCGGCGGCTTGGTCGGCTGGATAGAAGGTTATACTTGTAATATAAAGATGTTTAAGGTTTTTTTTTCAAAACGTAGCAGTAGAAAGTTGTACAAAAAAGTTAGAATAATTAAATTTAAAAAAATTTAAAGTTAAATTCATCGATAAAATTTACAATTTTTAGTTTTTGAACAGACCTAGAAGGAGTGATAGTTGGGCTTTCCAAATTTATACACCTACAAAAAAAATTTGTAGTCCCAACCGAATTTGGTTCCAACCGAATCGTTCGGTTGCTGTAACCGAAAATTCGGTTGTTTCAACCCTATTTCGGTTATCACAACCCTATTTGGGTTGCAACAACCCTATTTCAGTTGGAACAGCAGAAATAAGCCTGTGATAACCGATTTATCGGTTGCAGCAACCGAACGATTCGGTTGGAACCAAATTCGGTTGGGACAACAAAAATTTTTTGTAGGTGTACATATGTTTATATGCACTAATAAGAAAACGTGTTTCTATGTTCTTTTCTAAAATCCGAATGACAAAATTTTATTTTAAAATTTTACAAAATTAAATTCAAAGCTTATTTGATTGAAAATTCTAAATATTTAAAAACAGTAGTTTATAACACTTTATAACATTTGAAGAGATGGGAGTTCTACATTAATATAGGAATCCGACATTCTCCCCTCCCCCAGAGTAAAAACTACCGTTTTTGCTTTATGCAACAAAACATAAATATACTACAAAATGTGAATTAAATAATACATTTTAAGAAATAAAATCTCAATTCAAAGAAATCTTACGAGGGCGACCTCGTTTTTTAATAGGATATAATGGTTTCATTTGATTTGAATTACATTGCACAAGAGTCAATGCAGACGAATGGTACGTACCAATAGAAACGCCATCATCTACACCGCCCAATTAGAAAGTATTCTCACCTAACTTCCTCAAAATAATATAAGGTCCATCTCTTTTTGGTACAAACTTTGAAGTAATATTTCTAGACCCGTCACTTAAAATATGCGTAGTAACCCAAACTAAATCACCAATTTTATACTTATAACTCATGCTGCGTCCCTCATTTGTGCAATTAACGTCATTACTTCGTCTGTTGAAGTCATTGCTCTGAATGTTCTTAAACACCTCTGCAAATGCATCTAACTGCGGAGTCAATTCTTCGACAAAATTTTCTCTAAACATTACTTCCGATAAATCATGGGAAATTTCAATAGGAGTACGTAATTCTCTTCCAAAATTTAAATATGCTGGTGTGTGACCAGTATTACGACATATGGCGGTATTTAAGGCAAAGCAAACAGCTGACAAAAATAAACTCCATGAACTATGTTTATCTTCAACTAGAATTGATAAGCGTATTTTTAAATCCAGATTTTTACGTTCCACCATATTTGCTTGTGGATGATAAAGAGGAATTAATTGTTGATTAATGCCTAACGAACGAACTAAATATTGCATAACTGACGAAATAAATTGTGGCCCATTATCACTAATAATTTTCCGTGGTAATCCAAAACGCAAAAATACATCATTTAATAGTATAACTGCACATGCAGCGGCAGTTGCTTCTTTAAGGGGAAATATTTCAACCCAACGCGTTGACGTATCTTCTATAATAAAAATAAATTTAAAGCCATTACTTGAAGGTAAGGGACCAAATAAATCAATCGCCAAAACTTCGAAACGCTGATTAGATGCACTTGATTTAAAAAGACCCGAAGGCTTTGTATTTGAAGGTTTATAACGTTGACATTTCTCACAAGATTTTACAAATTGTCTAACGTCCTTATTTAAAGTTGGCCAAAAGAAATGTTTTTTAATTTTATCTGTAGTTCTTTTAGCGCCATAGTGTCCACTAATATCTGAAGAATGAAATTCTTCAATAATTTCGTTTCTTTGATGATCTGGAACTAAAAGTTGAGCTTCTTCTGAATCTCGAGAATAACGATATAAAACACCATTATTTAAAATATAACCAAGTTGTGTAAATTTTATAGCAAAGTCTTCATTCTTAGGATCAGATATTTCCAGAGAATTAATGATTTTAGACAGTTCAGTATCCTTTAATTGTTCAATTCTTATTTCTTTTGCAGATTTGGATGGAATATCAATTTCAAATAAATTAATGTCACAGGACAAAATTGGTCTTGATAAAGAATCCGCTACACTATTAAATTTTCCCTTTACATATTTTATTTCTATATCATAAGACTGTAGTTGGAGAGCCCACCTGGCTAATCTTCCAGATGGTGATTTAAGGCTCATTAACCATTTAAGAGGTTGGTGATCGGTTAACAAAATAAGTTTTGTTCCTTCAAAATAACCTCGAAATTTGTTTACAGCCCAAACAATTGCTAAGGCTTCTCGTTCAATTGTTGAATAATTTCGTTCTGCATTAGTTAATAACCTACTTGCGTATTCAATTGGGTGTTCTTCATCACCCTCCCCTGGACCAAAACTGCTCCAATGGCATACCCACTGGCATCAGTCTTTAGAAGGAATGTCATATTTTCATTGGCTTGTTTCAAAATTGGTGCAGACACAAGCAAGGATTTCAGTCTGTCAAAGGCGTTTTGCTGTTCATCTTTCCATTGCCACGAAATATTCTTTTTGGTTAAATAACTTAATGGTCTACTTATATGAGCAAAATTATCAATAAAACGTCTATACCAAGAACAAGTTTGAAGAAATGTCAACAATTGCTTAACATTTCGAGGTTCTTTCATATTAAGTATAGCGTCAGTTTTATTTTTATTAACATGAATACCATTGGCCGACAGAGTATGTCCTAAATAATTGATTTCTGCGCATAAAAAATTACATTTTTCTCGATTGATACGAAATCCTTTTTCAAAAAGACGTTTGAATGCAGCTTCGATATCTGAAAGATGTTCTTCTAGTGTGCTGGAACAAATTATAATATCATCAAGATAAATAAGAATCAAAATGTGTGGCAAACCGTTCCGGAATTGATCCATTGCTCGTTGGAATGTTGCAGGAGCGTTTCGAAGACCGAAAGGCATTCTTTTAAATCGATATGTTCCAAAAGGTGTAATAAATCCAGTTTTATCCATATGTTCTGGTTTAATGTTGATTTGCCAATAGCCACTTTGTAAGTCTAAAGTTGACATAAAATTAGTTTTCTTTGCAGCATGAAGCAAATCATCAATCCTTGGTAATGGATAACGATCGGGAATAGTAATATCATTTAATCGTCTGTAATCTACACATACACGAATTTTCCCATCCTTTTTGGGAACCATTACTACCGGTGATACCCATGGTGTGTCACTTTCTTCAATTACATTTTTCTGAAGCATATTATCAATTTCTTTTTTAAGTTGATCTTTACGAGGTCCAGATAACCTATATGAAGGAGTACATATTGGTTCTTCACTTGTTGTATTAATGGCATGGTAAACATTTGTTTTAGCTGTGTAAACCTCGTCAAACAACATTACAAAACGATTTAAAAGTTCGTTGAATGTGTGTCTTTCTTTGTATACTAAATTATCCGCCTCATTATCTCTTAATTCAACCTCAACAATATTAAAGTCAATCTGTATTGGAGGACCAAACAAATGGTCATCGTCATCATCATATAATTCACCACGAACATGTTTTAAGAAAATATTAGTTGAGGATTTCTTTTCTGGTGTTACAACATGGAGAGGAAGAGCTGATTTAAACAAATCATAAAGTTCAACGGTATTACAAACATTATGTTTTTCTGTTCGCAATTTCTTAGTTTGAGATTGATTAAAGTTTTCTTGATATGCCGACTGAAATTCAAGTTCGGGTAAATATTCAAATTTTTCTTCTGGTTGATTTGCAAAATACCAAATCATCTGTGATGCATCAAGTATTATACCTGCCTTCTCCATAAAATCTATTCCAAGTAAAGTATTTTTAGATCTTGAATTTGGTAAAATCATAAAAAATGTATTGATTACACGATTTCCAAAAGTTATATCAACATAAGTTGTTAAAACCTGTTGAATTTTAGTTGTACCATCAGCGAGAGTTATTTCAACTTCAGATTTATTAAAAGTATGATTTTTATTCTTGAGATAATTGTAAAAATCATAACTAGCCATGCTTGTACGAGATGCCGAATCAATGCAAGCAAATTCTTGAAATTGTTTAAATCGCAAAACTCCTTTAGGCAAACCGTTGTTTTTCTCAATATTTATATAATTGCAGTTATTTACAACATTACCCATATTTTTCCTATATGGAGCACATTTTGGACAGTTGGACCGATAATAACCCGGTTCTCCACATTTATAGCATTTTAATGATTCTTTAACATCCTTTGCTGTTTTTTCTTGCTCTTTATATGATTTTAATTTTCTACATTCTTCAATACTATGAGTTTTAGATCGACAAAATTGACATCTTTTGGATTTTGAGTCTATATAATTGTTATCTAATTGTTCATAATTTTGATCGATTTTAGCTTGAGCCTCGTATATACGAGCTTTTGTAGCAAGATCCGAAAAATTACTTATCTCATAACGTTTTACATTCTTTTGAATATCAAGGCGAAGTAAGCCATAAATCATGTCTAATTGATCATCCGTTGTTAACCTTTGAGATGGAAGTTGAGCAAACAGAGCTCGCTTACGACCTACAAAAATGTCCGTTGTCTCCCCCAACCTCTGAGGATTATTAAATATAGCCTGGTAAATTTCATACGGTTGTCGCGATGGAGCAAAATGGTCTCGTAGTCGTTTTATAGCGGTTTCCCAGCTGTTTACTTCAAAAACGATTCCAGAGTACCAAATTGCTGCATATTCGCGAAGCAAAAGAGGCAATTCCCTCAAAGCTATGTCATCCGGGACACGCTTAACCTCCTTATAAATCAAAAGATTCGATAAAAAATTCTCCAAAACGTTCCTATCAAATTCCTCGTTAAACCTTTCCGAAAAACCGGCTAAGGTTTCTACAATTACTCTATCCTGAAATAAACTACGGAACTGTGTATCTGAAAGCGTCACCGAAGAAACGGATGGGACAGATATAGAGCTTCCTGGTGCACCACCACCTTCCAAATTTGGAGTAGTCGATCTTCGCACTCGTGGCATTGTAATATAATAAATCAAACAAAACTTAGTTTTTTTTTTCTCTTAAAAATTCCACCAAATTGGATTGTAACACACAAAGAGTAATCAGAAATGATAATCAGCAGGAACACACCAATCAAAATCGCATACACTGGAACAAACTTTAGAACATATAGCACAGTACCGGAATTGGTACCACCAAATTGGACTGAAACACACAAAGAGCAATCAGAAACGATAATCAGCAGGAACACACCAATCAAAATCGCATAAACTGGAACAAACTTTAGAACATATAGCACAGTACCGCAATTAGTTTTAAAACAACCAATCAGACTTTTTCAAGCAAATGCAATACATGGATAAACCACAAATCAAATAGCCAAACTTTTAACCAGGAGTAACAGATTAGGCACCCCGGATATGATATTACAAAGTTCTTGGTTGCCCAAGTTTCAAATTTCCTAGGAACTGGATACTCCAAGTTCAGTTATATAAATTGCAGCGAGCTAAGCCAGAATAGCAATCTGGATATTAATTCCAATTTTGTTTTCGCTGGAACAGCAATTGCAAAAATATTCCACAAAAAAATAGGATAATTTAAAAATTTACGTTGGGCGCCAATAAGAAAACGTGTTTCTATGTTCTTTTCTAAAATCCGAATGACAAAATTTTATTTTAAAATTTTACAAAATTAAATTCAAAGCTTATTTGATTGAAAATTCTAAATATTTAAAAACAGTAGTTTATAACACTTTATAACATTTGAAGGGATGGGAGTTCTACATTAATATAGGAATCCGACACACTCTAATTAAATTCTGTTTAAATTTACCCAACTTATAGTAGGAAACTGTACTCCTACTATAAATTGGGTTAATTTACTCTATGTGTGTAATTGAAAAAAAATACGCACATTGTGTTTAAGTTGGTGCACAAATAATGTGTAACTTTACATTGAAAGTGCGTAAAAATTAAATGAAATTTTGAAATTATTGTGTTAATTTACTAAATTTGTGCGTAAAAAAGCACGTTTTACCTGTAAATATACGCATAAAATGCGTAAAAATCCACAAAAAATGCGCAAAAATCCATAGAAAGTGAGTAAAAATTCCCCAAAAATGCGTATATTTACTACAGTTGTGCTTAAAGTAAAACCACCAAAAATCATTTTTTTTTAATAAAACAACATATTCACATATTTATTTAATTTTTTACTATTAACATAACATATGTTTTTATTTACGAAATTAAGAAATTAAAAGAATTGATGTGTTTTTCAATATTCTAACATTCTTTGAACATGTGCTTCCGAACTTTGTTGACAGTTTATAATTGCATTAGGTATACTGTTGTTGTTGAGCCAATTAGTGCAAAATCACATCTTGCTACTGTGGTTGTGAGTGAGGCCAGCAAACACATCAATTGTCGAAACGAAAGAATTGCTGGATCCATTGCAGTCCAATCGTGCCCAGCGTAGCCTTTTTGTTTCCATCATTTTGCAATGTATTAAATAGATTTAACTTGGCGAACTTGCTGATCATTAATTTGTTGTTCAAACTTTCCTAAATGTGTACTCCATGCATTGCCTGGATTTTTACTGTTGCTGATGAATAGGCTGATAGTTTGAACCACTATAATTACCAGATAAATTCTTCAACGACATAATTATCCTATTGTTTTGTAGTTTGGGAGTGACGCCATAACCCTCGAAATTACTTACATGGTTAAATTCTGGTGGAGGCATGCGTGCACGTTGCATGTAATTCATCATTTGTTGTTGATGCGGCTGCTGCTGATTATTTCCTTGTTTGTGTGGTATACGTTTCGAAGGAATACCTGTGCTAACATTTTGCTGCTCCTCTTCGCTTTCAATTAGTTCAGCTAACGCCTTTTGAATTTCGATAAACGGATAAATACTAGATCATCGTCAGAGTTCAAATTTGGTAATTGATTTAGCAGGATTGTACGGAACTATGGCTGTGAGGCTGTTGTTGCTGATGATGGCAAATCATTAAATCCATTTTACCAAGCACCTTTTCTTTTTGGTGCTGCTGTTGCGATGACAATATATTTTGTTCCATTAACTGAGAAAATTCAGACGATTGCTAATGTCACCATATGTAAATGTTTGTTAACAGCACCTTTAATGTTGCTTCACCCATTTTGTACACAATACTGTTGCAGCTTTTGTTGCTGATTTTCGTGAAAATCGAAAAATAATAATAATCTATAGTTGTTCTCTTCACACACATTATTTCTCACATAAGGAAATTCGTTCTCTCTTCTATTTTGGATTATTAATACTGAAACTATATCGAAAAACTATCAAACTGTCAAATTGATGTTGGTAATGCAGTACCCTACATATGATTTGCATTGATGGTGCAAAAAACTAGAATCTAGAAACTAGCAAGTGTCATATAGGCTTTAATGAGTGTGGAAACAAGAACATCGAGTTGTCTTATAACAGCTGAAATTAATTGTATAGAAAAAGTACGATAACTTTCTCAGATAATTTAAACAAAATAATCTCATTTTACTAAGCACTAACCCATTTTCAGAATAAATTACGATAGTAAAGAAATGTTTTTTTTTTTAAATACTGTAAAAAAAAGCCTTAAAGTATACAAAAAAAAAATGTTTTTTAATTTCAATATTTTAAAAAAAAATTTCAACATATTTCAGTTACAAATAAATAATTCTATACATGGGTGAAATCAAAAAATGTGATAAATTTTTGGGCCAAATTTGTGAGAAGCAAAAAGTGTTACTATTTCGGTTTTTTCTTAATGGAATCAGTAAGTTTAGTCATTATAAACCTAATTGCAAAAAATCTCTTCTACAAGTTGTCGCAATAACTTTTTTTGCACAATTTTAATTTTTTTTGTTGTAACGGAGTTTACATTTCTGCAAGCAAAAGATATAACAAAAAAAATTGAGTACGAATTTTCTTCAATTTATTAGTTTTTCGTATTTGGGTTTTCAACTTGCTTTCCAATGATATATAATTTGTGTTTATCAAATTGGCGGTTTCGCGAATAAAAATACAATTCATTCCGCGAAAAAAATTTTTTTTTTTTTTAATTTTGTATTTTTGGTTCTTTTAAATGCTTTTCAAAAATATAAAATTTTTTAAAATCCAAACAGCGGTTGCGCAGTTACAAAATAATATATTAAAAACATTTCGCGATCAAAAAATTCTTAAATTGTGTGAAACAAATTTAATTTGTCAAACTAATGTCAGTAATGACTCGAAATATCGATTCAAAACCAATGAAATGCAAAATCAATCGTTTTTCGCTCCAGAAGCTTAGGGTAAAAAACTGATAACTTTTTTTGATTTGACGCAAAATTATTAGTTGAATCGTCTTTTGGCTCATAAATATTATGTTGTTTGTGGTTATTTTAAAATATTCTAAACATTTATCTACATTTATTTGAATGAAACCTGATGCAAACAATTGTGGTTACGGAGTTTACAGTTACGGAGTTTACATTTGGTTAATTTTTTCGTTTTCTTTCAGAAACGCTTTGTCAGAATATCTTTTCCGAAACAAAATCGCATGACGCCTACAAGGTGAATCCAAATATGACATTGTTTTTCTTACTCGTTGAATAGTTTGCTGTAAAAATTAGGAACGGAGTTTACAACATTTTTTCAAATCTTATTAAAGACATCCTTTTTCATCTCGAGAATGTTACATGCTGCAGAAAAGCTTCAAGTATGTTATACTGGATGATTACTTACAGTCCAACGATCATTTGAGTATAAATAACATTATACTTTTCGCAATATAAATAATAGATAACTCCAAAATTCTGGTATATGCATTTTTATCAAAAATTATGACGAAAAATCGTTACTGAGTTGAAGTCGTGATAGCTAAGATATACGAAAGAGTTTGTAAAATGTATTAATTTTTATTAAAAACGGCACTTTTCCTCTTCATAAAAATTCTTATAGTTAGTATTTGGCTTTATTGGTTATTAAAATATAAGATATTAAAGTTAAAAAACCTTATGAGTTACTTGTTACGGAGTTTACATTTGGCCTATAAAATTGGTCACAAATTTTATGTATTAACCAAAAATTGGTCAGATTGTTATAAATTTTGTAAAACAGGTGACAATGCGCTGATATATATCGAAATATGTAACTCAAATATAATCCATGCATTAGAAATTAGGTGGTTACACGGTTTTTATCACATTTTTTGACGCCCTTTGAAATACGGATGCTTCTGGCTAAAACATATTTAATACCTGTTCTATGGGTGTGAAATATTTGCCAATTGTGACTGTATTGACTATTATCGACTTGAGGTCACGTACAACAACATAGCCAGATATGTATTTAATCGTGGTAGAAGGGATAGTATTTCATCATTTTCATATCAGTTAAATAATATGTGTTTCAAAGATTTGTTAAAATATAAAAGTCTCATGATGATGCATAAGATAATTTATATAAAGGAACCTGAATTTCTCTACAGAAAACTTACTTTTGCCAAATCTCCACGTGGAAGAAACCTGATTTCCCAAAAATATAAATATCTTTTGTCTACAAGACAATTTTTCAATTATACATTCGGTCTTTGGAATGATTTACCCTCATATGTTCAATTGCTTAGCAACACATTATGTTTTAAAAAGGAACTTTTAAATTTGTTTAAAATTAATTAAATATATTTATTTTATTGTTTTATGTTTATTTTGAATTTATATTTAACTATGTTTACTTTTAAATTTTAATTTAATTATAAATGTTATTGAATGACTAATATTAATATGAAAATTTGATTTGCTATCACTGTAATTTATAAGATATATTCTTGTTGTGATAGCTATTGAAACAATAAATAAATAAACTAAAATAAAATAAACCCACATATTTGAAAAGCTAAAAATTTGAAAAATTGCTGAAATGATGAAGCAGAAAATTTGTTTTAAAAATGGCATTAGTTTTTAATTTTTTTTATTTTGGAAAATTGATACTCCCAGCCGAAATGAGCCGGAAAAAATCGGTGGCGACGGCTGAGGCAAAACTGACCGGCGGCGGCGGCTTAAACGGCTCACGGCGGCTGGCTTGTTGCTCTGCTCCAAACCCCATTAACTTCGTCTTGGCTGAATTGATACAGAAACCATTATCGGACGACCATGACACAAATTCCCGCAGTATAAAATTGACGACCTCCTCCAACACATCGACAAACTCAGTATCAGAATAGCAAACAAATTGCACATCATCAGCATATACATAAGGCAAGCAGGAAAGATCATTCATATAAATCATAAACAAAAGTGGGCCAATAACAGATCCCTGTGGGACACCACTAGTGATCCGTCGAGTTCGTGAGAAAGAGTTACCATAAGATACATACTGGAATCTATCATATAGGTACGACTTAATCAATAGGCATGCACGGGTAGAAAACCGGAACTCGTACAGCAATTTATATAGTAATGTAGAGTGCATTACTCTATCAAACGCCTTAGACAAGTTATCGAAAGCAATACAACATTCTTACGGCCATCCAAAAACTGTCTAATAGCATCCGTTAGCGCTAGCAGTAGAGAAGTAGTACTATAACCCTTTCGAAAGCCTGATTGGGATGGATGAATAAGAGAGTTGCAATCAAGGTACTCGATAATTTGGTATTTCAAAATATATTCAACCGCCTTGGAAAGGACCGGTAGTACTGATATAGGACGTAAATTATCAAAATCACTAGATTGGCCGTCCTTCTTTATAGGGACAACCCTACACCCTAAAAATTACATAGTTGCTGATCACTACATTTTCAACTATGTCATAGGTGAAATAACCCTCACTAGGTTTATTTAAAATCAACAAAACAACTATGGAGGAAGTTATTTACAACAAAATCGTAGTTGCAATTGAAAACACTTGGCCATAGTTGATATCACTTACATTAAATTTCAAAAAATTTATAAAGGAAATTATTACATCTTTTCATGTTTTATTTACACCGGATATTTTATTTAACAATAATATAAAAATTTGCATGCAAACTTTATTTTCTTGTTGCCCTTTTTACCTCTGTAAATTTGAACATGCTTCAGAAGTTTTCTTGGAAAAAATCATTTCGAGGATTGACAAATTCCCTTCCTTCATGTATTATTAGTGCATCTTCTTTGTCCTGTAATATGAAAATAAACGTTAAAAAATTGCATAACAAAATAAAAACAAATGCAAAAAATATCTTACCGAAAAATAAAACAATTTTATTTATTTCTTCTATTTGATTTTAAATACTGTCATCATGGTTGGTAATTTTGAAATTTAATTCATAAATTCAATGACAGGGTAATTCAAGAAATTGCTAATATTCATTCTGAACATAGTTGTTGATGACTAAAATAGTTATTTGTAATTTATTTGAATTTCACTTTGGATTTTCTTTACTATGTAATTATGGAATTTTTTGGGTGTAGCTATTTTCCAATTCCTAGGGAAACATGACGAGGCAATAATTGTGTTCACAAGGTAAAGTAAGTGTGAGGAAACAAATGGGAAAATCATTTTCAAAAATATCAATGGCAAGGAATCATGACCAACCGCATTAGATTTGATTCTAAGCAATACTCGATATAACGTGTCAGAATCAACACATGAAAAGGAGAAACCTCCATCAACAGAGTTGTTCATATTATTGGAAAAATCACCCGAGTCTCGTAACTGACAAGCAGCAAAATAATCATTTATCTCATCAGGATCAGACGAAGTTAAATGTTCCTCAGACTCAATACAACCATTGTTCCTTAAGAATACCCACATTTTTTCGAACTAATATTATGAAAAAAGTGTGTGTGAGCTCGCATCCTTACCTTCCTTATAACGCTTTTCACCTTATTCCTGTTTACACAATAAATCGACCAATTACGTGGAGTCCTATGTTGAAGGTAATGATTATATGCCAAATCTCTCAATGAAACTTGAAAGGAAATTTCCCTGTCATCAAACCAATTATCAATACTCAAACCAACCTTTCGACGAACTAATGGCACCAAATCATGTAAAACATTAATATTCGACATGAGAACTTCAAGTTGCAAATCCAAATTCGAATTCGGAACATCGACAGCTATAAAAATGAGAGAATGTCGAGTCACACCAGTACACTGCATCTGACCAGATGTGCCCAAGGAAAGAGTATTACTCAAAAGAAAATAATCAATTAGAGAAGTCGTATCACACCCCACATGGTAATTCGTTGGTATACAATTGTGGTGGTAAGTTACATCAAGTCGCTTACACACAGAGCGTACAACAACAGAATCAATTGGACAAAAAATATCCGTATTAAAATCTCCCATCAGAATAACATTTGAGTACCTTACTAACAAATCACCCACACAATCCTCAAAAGAACTTAAATCACCATCAGGCAAATAACAAACACCAACAAGCAAGTTAATATCCCTGACAGTAACCTCCACAAACAAATACTCGCAAGCGTCATTGCCATCGGACATAAAAACGGTTCTGTATTTCATACTGTCCAATATAAACAACGCATTACCTCCACCTCTTCTTTCACCAGGTCTATCATTTCTGTATATACTATAGCCTGGAATATTTATAGCCTGAGACAAAATGTAAGACTTTAGCCAAGTTTCACTGAAACCAACAATATCCAAATGATTACCATCTAGAATATGCCTTATCTCATCAATTTTACAAGATGTAGTGGAAGCACAAAAACTTGTTACATTCCAATGTCCGACCCTTAAAAAACGTTGGAAGCCATTTAAACTATTGGCGATGACTAAATTTACAGCATTCATTGTGTAATGTGTATTTACATATAGCTTGACCACCCATGAAATGTATGAGATTTTCAAAAGTGCTTTTTTTGTTCGCTCCACCGGCAGTTTCCGATAGATTGGGCATTAAAAATAATATGTGTACAAAAAGTGGATCTCTCGGAGGCATACAGGCCAGTCAGTTTGAACTTTTGACCCTAAAAATTACCTAAAAACACTTCAAACCTTTTTTCGCCATAACTTCTAAATTTGACATTTTTTTTCAAAATAAACTATATAGGCATTTTTATGTAGTATAAGAAGACAAACAGTTCCTTCATACTATACTTCTACCTAAGTACGATGTATAGTGAAGTTTTAAGGGAAAAAAAGTCAAAATTTGTGTGAAGACTTCATTTTAAACGACCCTCGATAAAATTTCGACAGAGACACTTAAGATTGGTTTTCATTATTTTGTGTAGTAATATACAGTTGTGGCCAAGCATTTATGCTCATATACGCTCAAACATGTTCATATATGGTTTATGTATGGACACATATGAACAAATATGGATTTTTTATGAACATATATGGATTTTATATGAACATATATGGAAGTATATGTGATTCCATATATGGAAAAAATTTCATATACAGACATATATGGAAGCATATGTTATTTCATATATGGAAATGGCACTCATATATGGACAAATATGAAAGTATATGTTATTCAATTTATGCAAAAGGGACTTGTATATGTGACGCGCAAAATAGAAAGGGGCCTAAGGATAGAAAGGGACCTAAGGTCAGGAGAGCATGGGATCGGTCTCATTCGATGCTCAGATGTTGTCCACAAAAAAAAAAAATTATTTTTTTACCCTTAGGTCCCTTGCTGTCACATATGAACATATTTCGAAGAATACATTTTTCCATATATGTAAAAGGAACTCATATTTGGATAAATATGGAATTATATTTAATGCCATGAATAAAAAAAAGGAACATATGTAGCGCCTAATTTGAATGTCATACATAAATTTATATCTATCGTACAACCTTATAATAAAGGACAGCAACGTTCGCATGTATTCGCATATATTTAATAAATGTATATGTTCATATATGTCCATGTTACCTCATTTTTCGGATCCATACATATATGGTTGAACCATAAATGTTCATATATGGACATTTTTCACCGGGTTGGTAAAATTTAGGCAGTACTGATCGCTTCTGTACAAACCCAGGTGAAAATGTTCATATATGTTCATTTATTGTCATATATGGTTTCATGTATGAGCATATATGGTTTAATGTATGATCATATATGAACATATATGTTATGTATGGAAGCATATATGGGTAAATACATTCAAATGTATGAATCCATATATGATAATATACTGCATTTATTGGTCCATATATTGGTTCATATATTCCATATAGCTTCATATATGAATTCATATATTATTCCATATATGGGTAATGTTGTAACCCATGTGAAAATCGAAATATATATGAGCATACATGATCATACATTGGCTCGTATGTGATCATGCATGGGCATACATAGTCATATACGTACATGCTTAGTTCAATGTATGACCATACATGATCTCATATATTTCCATATACCTTTGGATCCGAAATTTGAGGGTATATGGAGGTATATGGCCATATATGATCATATATGAGCATAAATGAATCATATGTGAGCATATATGGTCATATATGAACATGTACGGACATATACCCTCAAATTTCGGATCCAAAGATATATGGAAATATATGAGATCATGTATGGTCATACATTGAACTATGCATGTACGTATATGACAATGTATGCCCATGCATGATCATATACAAGTCAATGTATGATCATGTGTATTCATATATATTTCGATTTTCACATCCCGAGTAAAAACAGTTACATATAGTCGTATAAAATGCGATGAAGTTATATCTGTGTAAATATACTCTTTCATCCGAAAAATGGCCCGATGTAATTGTATCAGTTGTTTATTAGTTTTTATATAATTGTATTAGTTTAGATCTCAACTAATGAAATTATACATTATTCAGATGAAATTATATCCAATTTTTGACCTGATACAATTTTACCGGTTTATATCTAATGGTATCTGTTTAGATCGTAGTTGGTACAATTTTATATAAATAAAATATATTTGTATCCGACATTTGCCTTATATAATTGTATCAAAGTTTTAAAGCAGATATAATTGCATCAGGTCAAAATTCAGATATAACTATATAAGTTCGTATAGTAATGTATCTATTTGGATCTAAACTAATACCATGCGACATAAACCAATAAAATTGTATCAGGTCAAAAATCAGATAAAATTTCATATGCTTACTATATAAGCTAATCAGTTAAGATCTAAACTGATGCCGGGCCGTTTTTCGGATGAAATGGTATATGGATCACATTATGTTATATATTACCATATAAAGCTCCATATTAATTTTTTTTAATAGGGATGGGAAGTTTTTTTTATCATCCCAGGTGAAAATGTTCATATATGTTCATATATTGTCATATATGGTTTCATGTATGAGCATATATGGTTTAATGTATGATCATATATGAACATATATCTGATGTATGGAAGCATATATGGGTAAGTACATTCAAATATATGAATCCATATATGATAATATACTACATTTATTGATCCATATATTGGTTCATATATTCCATATATCTTCATATATGAATTCAAAAAATATTGAAATACAATACATTTGATAATTTCTTAAATACAATTGGCAATTTCTAAAATACAGTTGCCAGTTTCAGAAATACTATTGATTGTAAAACATATTTGATAATTTCTGAAATGCAATTGCGAATTTCTGAAATACAATTAATAAATTTCTGAAATACTATTTTCATTTTCTGAAATACAATTTATAATTTCTGAAATACAATTGGTAGTTTCTGATATACAATTGATAAATATGAAAATCAATTGATAATTTCTGAAAAGCAATTATAAAACTGGAAATAAATTGATTATTTCTGAAATACAATTGGTAAATCTGAAAAACAATTCATAACTTCTACAATACAATTAATGAAACTGAAACTCAATTGATTATTTCTGAAATACAATTGATAAATCTGAAAAACAATTGATAACTTCTGAAATAAAATGATAAATTTTGAAATACAATTGAAAATGTTGCAGTAAGATAAAAACAGCAAAAATAAAACTGCTAAATTTAGAAAATCTGCAGGAAATTTTGCAAAATATAAGTAAACTAAAAATGGCTAAAACAAACTGTTGTATCTAAAATTTTGTTCAATGCAAATAGCAGTTTATAAAACCAACAGAAATATTTGCTAAAAATATTAAACTGTTGATTTCAGAAGGCTAGATTTGTATTTCCATTAAAAACAAAAAACGAAAAAGAAACTTTGAAAATTTAAAATTTTATGTGATGTTTTTTTGTCTACTACTACAATTTAATTTTATTTTCTAATCACTGAAATTTAGCTCAATTATAACTCAAATTTTGTAAATATATTAAACAGTTTTATTTTTGCTGTTCCTATCTTATTTATATTTAGCAAAAATTCTCTGCTAATTCAACAGTTTTTCATTTTGAACTAATTTTTAGTAGCTCTAACTAAAATTTTTACACAGTTTTTTCTTTTAGTGTATAAACAATCATTAAATAATCAAAAAACAGTCATAAAATAATTTCTAAACTTGAAAAAAAAAATTTTTATATGAACATTCATATATCTCCATATATGGCCATATACCCTCAAATTTCGGATCCGAACCCATATATGAACCCATATATGTTGCCATATATGACCATATATGAACATTTTCACCTGGGAACTGCATATTTTTGAAAATCCTATAAAATTTCCTTAAGTCTTGCATTATCTTTATATACAAATAGTAGTGTTTCCAATTATTCGACATAGGCGGTTAACCGGTTAATGCATTATTCGAAAAATCACTAAAATGGATTAAACGGTTATTCGGGTCGGTTATTCGAGAAAATTGGCGGTTAATCGATTAATCGTTTAATGCTAAATTAATGTATTTCATTAACTTTTTATTAATTAAAACACAAAAAGCTGACTCTTTTCATTAAATATTAACGTCATATATGATTACGATGTATTTAATAAAAAAGTTTTCATATTCGAAGGTTGAAAAGTTTCGGGATCTGAGATTTTTTAAAAAAAAAGGTCTGTAAAAATGTTGCTAAATCTACTAAATTTCCTTGAAGATGGCAGAAAGAACTGCTGAAACTAACAAAATATTAGTAAGTTAAGAACAGCAAACCTAAAACTGTTACATATCGATTACTTAACGTAGATTTTTTATTTATAAAAAAATTTAAAAATCAGAAAAGCTTAGATTAGATACAAAATTTCTTTGAATGTGATTTTTAATCAATACTGACACTATAAAATTTAATATTGCATTTAACTTTTTCAGACACAACTAGCTTGCAAAAATGTATTCATTTTATAACTTTAAGGTAAAATGGTACTAAAACTATTAAAATTTCCTGGTGTCAATTCATATTTTCTGAAATATAATTTAGCTCAAAGTATAACTGAAATTTTTTATCTAAATAAACCTATTAGTATTGAAAATATTTGTAATTTTAAGAGAAAACATCACATCTCACAATCGTGTATGCTGGGTCTGAAGGGTTAAAGAAATGCTATACCTAAAGTTTTTTAAATTTTAATAAGATACTTCCTACAGCTACAATTACCATTAAAGGCATCGATAAAAAAATTTGAGTTCTCTTTGAGATTAATTTCTGTTAATTGAGAATACCAATTTATTTTGTTTCTCAGTATCTTTTTCGTTACTAAAGGCCATTAACAGTAAAAAAAATAACCTAAAGTTTGAGAGTACTCACTCTGAGAGAATTTTATCGGACGAGCTGTAAACAAAATTTTCAATAAACTAATGAAGTTTTCTTCAAAAAGTAAAAGCCAAATTTATTAAATTTTATGAAAAAGCTTCACAATTTGTATGAATCACTTTCTAAAAAAACTTTTTTGGGTATATGACATTTTTAATAAATAATATGAAAAGTTTAATAAAATTTTATGAAAAATTGCATCAATTCAATTAAAAGTTTCAATAGACGAATTCCAGCGAAACTTAATTGAATCAGTGTATAAATTCATCAATAGCATACCCAAGTAAAAAAAAATGATATGGAGCCATATAAAGTTATATTTAATTATATATAATCTTCTATGTAATTAGATATAATTATATCCGAAAAATGAGAACGTCTTATTGTATCATATTGTATCGAATTGTATACAATTGTATACAATTTGGTACAATTTGATACAATTCGATACAATATGATACAATTGTATCCGAATTTTGTCCTCATCCAATTACATAAAATTATATCTTTTTGTATAAAATTATATAAAATGTTATAAAAGTGGACACAGTTTGATACAATTATACCTAAATATTAACCCTATATTTTTACCATAATATATATGACCATATCTAACAATATACAAAATTATATTTTTAAATAAAAAAAAATATACAATATCTGGAGATCATACCTGAGGGATTTCAATTACAATTACTTGTAATTGAAATTACAAGCAATTGTAATTGAAATTTTTCAATTACAAATTACTAGTAATTGTAATTGAAAGTGATTTCAATTACATTTACAATTAAAAAGTGTTTTTTGTTAAAATTTTGTATACAAATCTGACTGGGATAGGTTGCATAGGCATGGATGCGTATAAAAAGAATACGTCATGTTGGGATTACCCCTAACTTGTGCTTTTTGTCATTATTTATTTTCCCAAAAAATGTAATTGACATTTTTCAAATTACAAATTACTTGTAATTGTTCTTTTTTGAATTACAATTACAAATAATTTGTAATTGTAATTGAGTTTTTTTGAATTACAAATTTTGAATTACAATTACAAATAATTTGTAATTGTAATTGAGTTTTTTTCAATTACAATTACATGTAATTGTGTAAATGGATGTGTATTTAATTACAAAATGTAATGATTAACCCCCAGGTCTACTGGATATCCTATAATTTCGATAAATCTTCCATTACTTTTATCCAGATTTACCATGACAGTGCATTAAACATGAAAAAAATTTTCTTTGTTTTTAGTAATTTTAAAATAAGGTTAACAACACTGAAATTTTTAACTTAATAGGATTGTGATATACAACCAAGATATAAGAGATCAGTCAAGTGTGCGTTATAGTATAGAGAATTCCATATTAAAGCTTCAGTATTGTTAATTTTATGGGCGCGTTAGCCATTTTAACTCACGCTCCTAAACAAAAACAAATTACTCAAGCACGAGCATTTCGTGTCTTACTCACGCAGACATGAGTATATTAAAAACTTACTCACAATCAGAAAATTCTTACGCAAAACAGTAAAAATTACTAAAAAACATATGATGCAAAAAATAAACTCCCACACGAATCATGCACGGGTTATATATTCTTACTCACGCTCACGTACGAATTATATATTCTCACCCTCACGGGCGAATTACTTTGGTATAGTAATTATTAATCACGATCACTTGTGAATAACTTCACTCACGATCGTGTCATGTGCCAATCCCTAGTAATTACTAAATCTAAAACTAGTTCAAAATCATTTTTAATATGGAACCACATTTAATACAATACGGTTTTAAAAGGACCTTATACATATATTTTTATATAAAATCACTTTGAAAAAATTGCTAATGTGGGATGATATATAATTATAGATGATTTTATAAAGAACGTTATATCGTTATATATAAAAGAAATCATGAAATATTGTAGATATGAAACCATATTAAGATATATATCGGTTCTTATTCGTCAATATATAATCATATCTAACACAAATTATGAAATATTTCTTGTATGGCTCCACATATAGTTTTATATTATTATGTATAGTGTCATACTAAATTATATATAAACGTATATGTAATTATATCTTTTATATATTACTTTGTGTACTTATATATAGCACATACACTTATATGCAGGCCAGTATGTAATAATATAAAATCACATATGTCTCAATATTAAAACCTTTGAGGCAAAAATATTTAATATATGACTATATAAAAGTCTATATGCTTCAATTTAAAAGCATATGTGGCCATATCTAACTATAAGTTACTATATGTAATTACTAGGGTTTGGGATTTCCCGGACTTTTTTATTTCCCGGGAAACGGGAATAAAAAAATTTGATTCCCGGGAATTCCCGGGAATCCCGGGAAATATTTTTGAACAAAATTGTTAATGAAAACCACCTACATAAGTAATTTTTGTTAAAAAAAAACACTATTTCAGTACAAATTCAGTCTGTGTAGTGAGAATTCAAAGTAAAAATATCAGAATGTTGAACATTTGATTTTACATAAATTACTATAAGCACTGCCAAATGAATTGCATGATTCCAGCAGAAAGCACCCACTACTGGACTGTCGGAAAAAACCGTTTCATCACATTTGGCCCATTAGATATGGTGGCCACAATGTTATTTTCTAAAGACAAATAAAACTCTTTTAGTGTATTTCTACAATTCTTCTTATTTCATCAGCATTACCTCTTCATCAGCATTACCCCAACCCCAGGTTATAAAATGAATTATTTCCGTTTATACATATGTTCAAATATCTCTTGTGATATTCTTGTCCATTCATATAAGATTATAGTAAATCTCCTATTGTTAGAAATATTGCTCGATATTTCTTTTATCATGATATCTTTTGCATGATTGTAGTAATTCATTATAATGTTCTTTACATCGGTTTAATTTTTTGGCAATGCCAGGTTTTTATTATAAAAACTTTCTCGAATAAACGAAGATCTAGTTATGGTGCGGATTGACATTCCGTCGAATGCGGATAATTTGGATACCATTTCAGGAAATGTTTGCCCTACCATAAAACGTTCAATGTCCACTTATTCAGCTTACACTTTTTTCTTCGGGTACTTTGCTAATTTTATTTGGAACGTTATTCTTGTTGTTGTTTTCTTCAAGAGAAGTTGCATGACCATCAATTCTTTTTTTTTTTGTGAACCAAATTAAATGTCGGATAACCAAATTTAGATACCTCCGTTAACCATTAGTCTTCTAGGGCAAATATTGCACTGCGCTGCATTGTCCTTTTTTGTGAAGTATTTCCATACTCCTGACATTTTATTCTTTAATATAAAAGAATATATTAGTTTGAAAGCAGGTGTATTAAAATAAAGTAAACTTATTTGAAAATATCACATTTATTAATGAAAACGTTACTTATACAATTATTGGCCCTTAATATAAAGGAGTATTTTAAATTTAAAGTCGACTTTATTTTTAACCATACGGTTTTGTTCATTTTGTGTATGAAAATCTTACAAAAATATTTATATTTTCAAACATTTTGATAGGTTGAAAATAAATTAACCAATCAGAATGCTCTAAAAATAAACCAAGTCAAGGTATACTGCCACCCATTTGAAAAATTTAGATAGTAAGAGCGATTATTTGTAAGAAACAAAACTTATATTTCTTCTAAACATTTTACCAAGTTTTTAGGTTTCACTACTTAAATTTTGAATAAGTTATGCGAACAATTTTTACTAGTTGAAATGCTCCTAATTACTTGTCAAAGATTTTATTTGTGTGTCAAATAAATGTATTTCCTTTTAAAAGATTTTAACAATGACATTTTTGTTTTGGTACTTAAAATGTTTTTTTATGACTAAAATTAAAAAATCCTATTCGAAACAAAAACAAGTTAAAATATTTAATATTTTTAAAATTTCCCGTTTTCCCGGCAAACTTTTCCAGGGATTTTCCGGGAACCCCAAACCCTAGTGGGATGATATATAATTATAGATGATTTTATAAAGAAGTAAGGGGATTATTTGTAAGAAACAAAACTTTTTTTTAATATTTCTTTTAAAAATTTTACCAAGTTTATAGGTTTTACTATTTAAATTTTGAAGAAGTTATGCGAAAAATCTTTATTAGTTGAAATGCTCCTAATTGCTTGGCAAAGATTTATTTTGTGTGTCAAAAAAATTGATTCCTTTCAAAAGATTTTAACAATGACATTTTTGTTTTGGTATTTAAAATTAGGTTGTTCATAAGGGGTGTGCTATCTGTTGTATCGTTGTATCGTCCTAACAAAAAACAGAGTTGTTAAAATTTTTATTTGTGTTTAACAACGATTTTCTATTCAGTTTTCTATCGGTTAGCACACTCAAACATAGGACACTAAACATACGTAAAAATGTTGTATCGTGCTATTCTCAAATGTTGTATTTTTTCAATTTAATTTTTAACAACTCTGTTTTTTGTTAGGACGATACAACGATACAACAAATAGTACACCCCTTGTGAAAACCCTTCATGTTTTTTATGACTAAAATAAAAAAATCCTATTCCAAACAAAAACAATTTAAAAAATTTAATATTTTTAAAATTTCCCGTTTTCCCGGGAAAATAATGTATTTTTCCCGGGAATTCCCGGCAAACTTTTCCCGGGAATTCCCGCACGGGAATTCCCGAACCCCAAACCCTAGTAATTACATAAAATAATATATGATTATATCAAAACTTTTTTACTCGGGTATAGACAATTCACTGAGTGTGCAGTTACAGAAGTCAAATTCTATATAAATTAAAATTTTTAACTTTAGGTTATTTGTTTTAATTCGAATTTAAATTCATTGAAACGGGTTGGGGTTCAATGTTGCTCTATTGGAACATGTTTTAGAATTGATGTGGTTTTGAACCGATGTGTATGTACTAGGGTTTGGGATTTCCCGGACTTTTTTATTTCCCGGGAAACGGGAATGAAAAAATTTGATTCCCGGGATTCCCGGGAATCCCGGGAAATATTTTTAAACAAAATTGTTAATGAAAACCACCTATATAAGTAATTTTTGTTAAAAAAAAACACTATTTCAGTACAAAAGCAGTCTGTGTAGTGAGAATTCAAAGTAAAAAATATCAGAATGTTGAACATTTGATTTCACATAAATTACTCGCAGCACTGCCAAATGAACCTACTACTGGACTGTCGGAAACAAACCGTTTCATCACACTTGGCCCATTAGATATGGTGTCGACAATGTTATTTTCCAAAGACAAATAAATCTCTTCTAGTCTTATTTCTACAATTCTTCTTATTTCATCAGCATTACATCTTCCTGATATATAAACCAACCCCAGGTTATAAAATGAATTATTTCCGTTTATACATATGTTCAAATATCTCTTTTGTAATATTCTTGTCCATTCATTTAAGATTATAGTAAATCTCCTATCGATAGAAATATTGTTCGATATTTCTTTTATCATATCTTTTACATGATTGTAGTAATTTAATATAATGTTCTTTACATCGGTTTCACTTTTTTACAATGCCAGGTTTTTATTTTAAAAGCTTTCTAGAATAAACGAAGATCTAGTTATGGTGCGGATTGACTGCGGCTAATTTGGATACCATTTCAGGAAATGTTTGCCCTACCATAAAACCTTTAATGCCTATTCAGCTTACACTTTTTTCCTCGGGTACTTTGCTAATTTAAGCTGAAACGTTATACTTGTTTTTTTTCAAGAGAAGTTGCATGACCATCAATTTTTTTTTTTTTTTTTTGGGAACCAAATTTAGATGTCCGATAACCAAATTTAGATACCACCGTTAACCATTAGTCTTTTCTTTTCACGTTTATTAATGAAAACGTTACTTATAAAATTATTGACCCTTAATTTTATAAAGAAGAATTTTAAATTTAAAGTCGACTTTATTTTTAATCAAACGGTTTTGTTCATTTTGTGTATGAAAACCTTACAAAAATATTTATATTTTCAAATATTTTGATTGGTTGAAAATAAATTAACCAATCAGAATGCTCCAAAAATAAACCAAGTCAAGGTATACTGCCACCCAATATTTTAACTAAAGTCGACTTTACCTAAATTATACATTTGAAAAATTTAGATAGTAAGGGCGATTATTTGTAAGGAACAAAGCTTTTTTTCATATTTCTTTTAAACATTTTTCCAATTTTTTAGGTTTTACTACTTAAATTTTGAATAAGTTATGCGAAAAATCTTTATTAGTTGAAATGCTCCTAATTACTTGGCAAAGATTTTATTTGTGTGTCAAATAAATGTATTCCCTTTTAAAAGATTTTAACAATGACATTTTTGTTTTGGCATTTAAAATGTTTTTTATGACTAAAATGAAAAACTCCTATTCGAAACAAAAACAATTTAAAAAAAATTAATATTTTTAAAATTTCCCGTTTTCCCGGGAAAAATATATTATTTTCCCGGGAATTCCCGGCAAACTTTTCCCGGGATTTCCCGGGAATTCCCGCCCGGGAATTCCCGAACCCCAAACCCTAGTATGTACACTTTCTTAGGAAAAATAAGAAAAGTTAAATTTCTTTCAGAATTAACATGTTAATTGTGTAACAGTTTTAAAACAAATGCAGCCTTGTCTTAAAGGACATGGAGATATAATTTATATTAGTTTAAATTTTTAAAAGAATTGAAACAGTAATGCAAAATTGTCTATTTGATTTCATAAAGCATCCTCCAGCCAGTCGTGTATTTAGTGTGTTTTGTGAAGTTTTAAAAAACACCTTCATTTTGGCCTTCTGCTATGTTCTTAAGGCTTTTTTACAAATACAAACTTTGATACATATTTTTTTTAAAACATTTGCGCAAAATTTTATTAAAAATTGGGAGTCTGATGGTACAATGTCGACTTGTTTGCGGTTGCTCGAAAAAAGTATTTAAAGGCTTAAGGACCTATTTCATACAATTTTTAAAGAATTTGATGCTATTTTAGTTAGTATATGTTTTTTCTAAGCTTTTCTTGTAATTTTGTAGCCCAGATTAAGAAAATTGTGAAGTTTTGGGAAAAAATTAAGGAAAAATTCCATATTAAAAATGTAACCGGTTAATCGACCAATTTTAACCGATTATTCGGGTCGAATAATTATTTGAGTTTTAAATTATTTGTTTCGACATTAACCGAAATAGAGGCGATTAATCGAGGAATCGGTTAATCGATTAACCGAATTGGAAACACTAACAAATAGTCACCAGACTTAAAATTTGTTTTTAGCGATTTTAAAAGAAAGTTAACAACACTGAAATTTTAACATGAAATGCTTTTTACTATTACGTAAAAAAAACATAAAACTATTCACTTTAAAATTTCAGTGCTGTTAACTTTATTAAAAATCGCCAAAAACAAAGAAAAATTTGGTCATGTTTAAAGTGCTGCACTTTTAAGTCTGGCGACTATTTGTAGATAAAAATAATGCAAGACTTAAGGAAATTTTATTGGATTTCCAAAAACATACAGTTTGTACAGAACCGATCAGTACTGCCTAAATTTTACTATGTAATTTGATAAGAGGTTTATATCACTAATTTTTCGTTAAAAGCCACGCCCACTTAAAACAAGTGATAAAATGAAAAAACAAACATTACGATAAAATTCTGTACAATTTTCTGAACCATCTCCTTGCCTTTCGTGGCGAATTTAGACACTATTTTCATCTTTACAAATAAAGGCTACAGCAATAAAATTAGAAAAAAACTTGAATTGACTTAAATGCTTGACCACACAAATTGACAAATTGACCAAAATTTGACTTTGAAGTATCAGTTTATTATACATATATGTATGTTGTATGGAAACTAGAGGCCAGTATGAATGTTTTGCAAGACATTCACAAAACATTTTCTTATACAACACCAAAATATTTTTTTTTGTTTTCTGTTTTATTAATTTTGTTTTTTTTTTGTAATTATCTGAATTTTAACATCTTGTAAATAACTACAAATAATTAAAATGGTCAATTTTTGTTATATTTAGTATTAAAAATCCTCAAATCTCTCATCAGCGCATGCAAGAGAATGTCTTGTAAGACATTCATTCAGCCCTCTAATGGAAACCCTTAGTAACAAGATTTGGATACGCTAGAACCCCTAATTTTGTGAGGTTTGAAAAAAAAGCATAAGCAAAAAATGGGGGAGGAGGGGTGGGGACAAATGGCTCCTCATCGAGGTCAAAGGTGGTGAAGGGTAGACCACCCATGAAATGTATGAGATTTTCAAAACTGCTTTTTTTGTTCGCTCCACCGGCAGTTTCCGATAGATTGGGCATAAAAAATAATATGAGTGCAAAAATTGGATCTCTGAAGGTCATACAGGCCAGTCAGTTTGAACTTTTGACCCTAAAAATTTTCTAAAAACACTTCAAAGCTTTTTTGTGCCAAAACTTCTAAATTTGACGTTTTTTGAAAATATACTGTATAGGCGTTTTTATGTAGAATAAGAAGTCAAACACTTCCTTCATACTATACTTCTACCTAAGTAGGATGTATAGTGAAGTTTTAAGGGGAAAAAGTCAAAATTTGTGTGAAGACTTCATTTTAAACGACCCTCGTTAAAATTTCGACAGAGCCAGTTAAGATTGGTTTCCATTATTTTGTATATTATTATCGGTTATTCCATAAAAAATTTACCAAAATTTGACTTTGAAGTATCGGTTCATTATACATATATGTTGTACGGAAACCCTTAGTAACATGATTTGGATACGCCAGAACCCCTAATTTTGTGAGGTTGGAAAAAAATGCATAATCGAAAAATGGGGTAGGAGGGTGGGGACAAATGGCTCCTCATCGGGGTCAAAGGTGGTGGTGAAGGGTTAAAAATTCAAAAAAAGCCTCACAACTTCCCCGGAGTCAAACCTAGGGCGGTAAAATGTATGTCTTTTTCTGCATTTTTTCCGAACATATCTATCCCCTATCTCCACTCTGTAAGTGGGCTCCCATACAAATGATATTTTTATAAAATTTACTCTCACCGCTTTAACTGTCCTAAGGGTGCCCCTAGAGAAGTCAAATGTATGACTGACCCTCAATATTTTTTTAGTTTCAACATTTTCTGGGAACATATCTACCCTCTATCTTTAACCCTTAAGGCGGTCCCCATACAATTTTTTTATTTTATAATTTTTTTTTATGAAATCAGCTCTTACCAGTCCCATGGTGCCTCCTAAAGGGGTGGAATGTAAGATCGACCCCGATTAAATTTTCCCCTCAAACATTTCTTCCGAACATACCTAGCCCCTATCTTTAATCCGTAAGAGGATTACCGCCCCATGGAGCCTCCTAGAGGGGTGGCATGTAAGACCGATCCCCATGAATTTTCCCTCCCATTATTGTTTCCGAACATACATACCCTCTGTCTCCACTCTCTAAGGGCGGTCCCATACAAAAATTACATTTTTTCAAATTTGCTCCCACCGCTCTAACTGTCCCAAGGGTGCCCCTAGAGGAATCAAATGTATAACTGACCTCCAATATTTTTACAACCTTAACATATTTTCGGAACATATCTACCCTTTATTTTCAACCCTTAAGGTGGTCCCCATACAAATTTCTTAGTTTTTATAAATTTTTTATGAGGGTTTTTTTTGCCAGTACTTCTTAAAGTGCCAGGCTAGCTCTTTTCCGTTTGTATTTTTCTCGCTGGATATTTACTCCATTGATAAACCAAGAAATATAGGGAATTAGTCGAATATGCTGCTCCATAGTACTACATTTGCATGTACACAACGTATAATAAATAGGTACTTAAGTCTGATTTTGGTCTTTCTTTCGTGGAATAAGAAATCTATGTTGCAAAAGTAATTGGTTTTTAAAAACAACTTATCTTACTCTACAAAAAAATGATAACCGATCCTAACTGTCTCTGTCTAAATTTTAACAAGGACCGTTTAAAATGAAGTCTTAACACAAATTTTGATTTTATCCGCTTAAAACGCCACGAGAAGTAATACTTAGACCAAAGATTAGTATGAAGAGAGTGTTTGTCCTCTCATTCTGCATAAAAACACTTACAGCTATGGACATAGAAATAGGACACTTCATACAAAATTATCTTCATGCATTTCTCTTCATAATTATAAAGCAATAATTATATTTCTTTTCTATTATAGTAAACTGTAATCAAGTAGTCTAAGATTATATATAAAACTTTGCAATATTTATTTCATATTGAACTTGGACATAAAAATAGGACACTTGCAATCAAAGCAAACACAACCCTTTTATGTCCTCCGTCAAATAAATAATGAAATCAGGGAAAAATTCAACGCTCAAGTGTCAGACAGGTTAGTAAGAAGAAGACTGAATGAAGCAAACTTATTTGGACGAATAAGTAGAAAGAAGCCTCTTCTTTCAAGAAATAGATTTTGCCAAAACCCACAAAGGAAATGAGTTGTCCTTTCGGAAAAATGTGCTTTGGAGCGATGAAACGAAGGTAAATCATTTTGGACCAGATGGTAGAACATTTGTACATCGCCCAAAAAAACAGGCTTTAAACATTAAGTACACTCAGAAGATCTTGAAATACGCTGGGGGTAATATTATGGTATGGGGGGATTTTTCGTGGCGGGCCTATCGTAAAAGTACAGGACAAAATGGAAAGGTTTCAATATTTGAGCATTCTTAAGAATGTTATGGAGCCATTTGCCTATGAAAATATGCCAGTTAAGTGGACATTTATGCAAGACAATTATCCGAAGCATTCGTCAAACATAGTGAAGGATTGGTTTTTACAAGAACAAATTAAGGTTTTGGACTGACCAGCCCAAAGTCCGGACCTTAATCCAATAGAAAATCTATGGAATGATATAAAAACAAAAGTTTCGCAAAACAATTACAAAAATTCCAACGAACTTTGGGCTGGTATTCAAGAAGCCTGGTAGTCTATACCAAAAGAAAGATGCCAGAGATTAGTTGAGAGTATGCAAAGAAGATGCGAAGCGGTTATTGATAATAATGGATACAGCACAAAATATTAACGTAATATTAACGCTTAACAAATAATAATTGTTTTAAAAACCAAAAAAATGTACGGTTTTTTGTAAAAATATAAAATGTGTCAGAAGTCCAGGTATTTTTATTAGTTTATACATATTTACCAATATATATATATAAAATAGTTGAAGGATTTTCATTTAAATAAAGAATGAATTACAATCCTCATATACGGGAATATGAAATAAAAAAATTTATTTTTGTTTTATTTTTCAAAATAAATAATTATGTTTCTTAACACATAAAAGTGTCCTATTTCCATGTCCATAGCTGTATATGGTATTTTTTCGGAAAACCGCAAATTTAGGAGTTATGGCGCAAAAAAGCTTTGAACTCTTTTTATGTAATTTTTAGGGTCAAAAGTCCAAACTGACTGGCCTGTATGCGCCCGAGAGATACAATTTTTGTACACATATTATTTTTTATGCCCAATTTATCGGAAACTGCCGGTGGAGCGAACAAAAAAATACTTTTGCAAATTTGGGTGGTCTAATATAGCTTTAAAGAAAGAGATAAAAAATAATAATCGATATTTAATTTTAAATGCAAAATAAAATTAAATAATTATTGAGAACAAAGAATAAAAAAAATCAAAATCAAATGCTCATAATAGTTATTAAGAAAATTTAAAGGAATTAAAAAATAGCAAACTTTTTAATTAAAGCAGCAAGTTACCAAACTGAAATTATGATTAAAAAAATTTGTTTTTTTTTACTTCACATTTTGAAAACCGTAGACATAATTGCTGTGGAATCGAATGGTAAAGTCAGATTTCCCAGAAATGCAGCCGTTGTTGCTCTGCAGAAAATGGGTCTCCAAATCAGCGTTTTTGGCGGACTTGCGCCAGTGGAAGGAGTTGAAATAAAAAATAAAAGACGCCATTCTTTTTTTTATGCAAAAACTAAAAAAATTATGATATCCTAAAATCAAAGAAATTTTATATATTTCTGACGAACTCTAATTAGTGTATAACCTCTCAAACAATAAAACAACAATAGTAAATAAAAACAAATAGCAGGTTCTGCACTTCTGACACCTCAAATAAATTTCCCAAATGAAACTCCTTTTCATAGTAGTGTTGTTTTTTCAAATGCGTCGTATAGACCAAATACAATTAATATTGTCATTAATATGTGTTTTTTTTAATTCCAATTTAGTAGGTTTGAGGTTAAGAAGAAGAATAAACCTTCCTCAAAAGTTATAAACACATTAAATTTGCAAATCAGACTAGATCTAGTTTCTGCCTTTTTATGGACAGGCTTCATCAGTGATCTTCCATTAAATTGTATTATTGTTTATATTTTTATTGTCAGATTGTCTCTATATGAATTATTTCAGAAGTGATCAAACAGACATATACAAACATTCTACTTCAGATTTTCTGTTTATCTTCTTATTTCCTCCGTGTCACCTTTTCACAAATATTGCCACATTGACGTATGGTTTGTACGTACAAGTGCAGGCAATTTGTGTATATTGGTGCTGTTAACTTTATTAAAAATCGCTAAAAACAAGGAAAAATTTGGTCATGTTTAAAGTTCTGCAATTTTAAGTCTGGCGACTATTTGTAGATAAAAATAATGCAAGACTTAAGGAATTTCAAAAATATACAGTTTGTACAGAACCGATCAGTACTGCCTAAATTTTACTATGTAATTTGATAAAAGGTTGATATCGCTAATTTTTCGTTAAAAACCACGCCCACTTAAAACAAGTGACAAGATGAAAAAACAAACATTGCGTTAAAATTCTGCATAATTTTCTGAACTATCTCCTTGCCTTTCGTGGCGAATTTAGCCACTATTTTGATCTTTAAAAATAAAGGCAACAACAATAAAATTTAAAAAAAACTTGAATTGACTTAATTTCGTGAGCACAAGAAGTGTATATCCGTTAACTTAGAAAAAACTCAAAGTACACAAAAACTATGCACGTTAACTTTCAACGCGATTAATTATCAACGATTATACCACGAATCAATTATAATCGATATACCATGAATATTATAAACATTAACGGTGGGTCTCAAATTAACTAAAGTTTAAACCTGAAGTATGAGACCCACCGTAACTGTTTGAAATTGTTTATACTTTAATCGGTTAAATTTATATTTGCTTTAAATACATAACGTTGATACACGCAAGAAACTAGAGTATGTAATATTATATAATCATTCTTGGTAAAAACGATTTCCTACAGAAAAAATAGTTTTCATTAGCTTAGTTTAAATCAAACCCTTCAATTTTTTTTTATAAATTTCCTAAAAATATAATTTTTTATTGGTACATTATAAATTCTTTTATACATTATATTAAATCACTTTCTTTTCTTATCTATTTAAAAAATTGTAAATATTTAGTTACATTAGGTGTGTTTGGTTTCTTTTCCAGTAAAGTCCAGTTAAAATTACTCAGGAACAAATTTACAGAGAGTAAGGTAAAATTTACTCTTATTTTGGTAAATGAATGTTTTTAGTTTGACTAGATCTAGCAATGTAGTGACATCCATTCATGTAGAAACAACAATAGAAAACAATGTTTTCTAAAATATCAGTAACATTTAAATTTGCACACATAATTTTGCATATTAGTTTTTTAATTTTATTTTATCGGGATATACATTAATTGCATTAAAGGAATTAAATATGCTAAAATCCCAAACGTAATTAACAAATTGTGAAAAATAATCCCTTGTAGGCATGTCCCTATCCGGATTTCATTCTTGCCTAAGCAAATCGTCAGGGGACTACGTTTTTCGAATTTCTGGAAATATTTGTTAAGTTTAATTAGAAACTCTATTGTTGTTTCTACATGAATGGATGTCACTACATTGCTGTATCTGTCAAAACAACAGAGTAGTACATTGGAAGATGACAACGCAAATTGTGGAAAATTTTCTGTTGTTTTTGTTTTTTCTTTGATATTTTAAATTTTTAATAACGCTCCTAGACGAGAACAAGAAATTCTCATTGAGTTTGTAATTTAACTTAACAAATATTTCCAGAAATTCTAAAAACGTCGTCGGTTCGAATTCCAGCGTAATAAAAAAATATTTCTAATAAAATTTTTTTTTACGAAAATCTATTTTTAGACCCATTACTTTTCCCATCCTCGTAACCACATAGGTAACCAATTACTTTATCTCAATACATTCCTCTCTATACATTACTTTGGGACTCATTGTCTGTAAAATTCATCAGTGAAGTAAGGTGTAAAGTAATGCATCGGCCTCTATGGCTACACATTAATTTACACATTATTTGGTAATGTGTGGTTTTGCTGGGGAGAGAAGAAGTGTAACTGATATTGTGTGGTTTTGCTTTCACACACTCATTCAATTCAAAACAATAACACTTATTTCTTGTTTTGCATTGAATGATACAGTTATTTGTTTCTTGTTTTCAAATAACTGTTGTAACACAAATATTTTCAAATAATTGTTGGTGGAACGAATAATCAATTGAATAAAGATTCAATTTGTAATAAAATTTGTATTTAAAAATGAATAAAATTTATGTAAAAGAAAAAATTGTATTTAATTTGTATAAAATTTGTAAAAAAAGAAGGAGAAGCAAGATGGGCTTGCTTGATCTGAATTTTCACAATATACTGACAGTGTACATAAGTACTTATTGTTCAACCTTCATTATTCGCATTCACATCAGTAGACATACAGAAACCTGTGCGTTTAGATAAAACTGCGCACGTGTTGAATACATAAAACAGCGAAAAAAAGAGATGCCGAAGCAGTAGAAAAAGCACTACAATGGATGATCTAGATGTACTTCTTTTTTTACATAAACACTAATGATTTTAACATTGAATTGTCATAGGAGAGGAGTGCTCCGACTTCAACATTTTTTCAGTACTTTTTTGAACGAGTGCAAAGGAAGCTCTTTTTCACCAATTAAAAGTTAAAAAAAAATTCTTCACAAAAAAAATTATATTTTTTTTATTTTACAAAAGTTTTTTATTGCCGCCACCTGGTATCGAGCTTGCGACCTCACGATTGTTAGTCGCTGAGCTCTACCGCTGAGCTATTCTTTGTTAATACGAGATATTGTTCCTTATTCTCTTCAATAAAAGTACTTATTAAACAAGTGTAAAAGGTGCACTCCAATTCAATATTGGTTTCTGTACTATTTTTACAGGTACATAAAAATCAATTTCTCACCATTTTTTTTATATACATATGGGCATTTCCATCATGTCGAACGGGACCGTCGAACACATTTAAAGTGAAAAAAAAAGTCAAAATTAAACGGATTTTTATTTTGACAATAGGCTTTACTTATATCTTTTTATTAGCGCTACAATTGGTGCTGAGGTTGATTTTTAGCAATTTTTCGTTTTCAAGATAATTGTAAAAAACCAAGGCATTCGCACGGGACAAAAACAGAAGTGGTTTTCGCGGCTAACAATTAAAATGCCGATTTCAGCGAAACCTGAAGCAATATTTCAATGTGACTAATTTTACACTGTTGTGCATTGATGTCTTTTAAAAATGGTTGTAATTTTACTCAAAAACGATTCGTATTATTTTTTTAATTTAATTTTATTCACTGTCGCACGTGACATGTCGCACGGGACATTTTTTCCATCATGAGATTTATGTTGTTTCTGTTGCTCTTTTTACGAAATTATATATAAACAAGCTTAGTAAACATGTTTTTAAATCGACAGAAGTATTCAAGGTATTTATTTGAATATAATAACCAAAAACAAACTTAAAAGAAATATGTAGTATGTATTAATCCAGCAAAATTGTCGGATGGAAAGAACCCATTGTAGAACAACTTGTACGTGTATGCAACCTGTTCTAATTTATGTTCTATCATCGGTGATTTTAGTTTGAGTTTGTCCCAAAAGCAACAGGTTCTTTTCCTCCAAACTAGAACAGGTTACTTTGGAACCGGTTCTAGAACCAGTTATAGAACTGGTTCCGCGACAGTGAAACCTTCCATTTTGATTCCAAGGAATCAGTTCTAGAACCTGTTCCACGTAACCGGTTTTAAAAGTACCTGTTCTAGAACAGATTCAGAGGCAACCAGTTCAAAAAACTTTTGCTTGGAATTATTTATTTATATGAAAATATAAAATACAGTTTTTTTTTTTTGAATAGGCAGTCCTAGCTGCTATTACTTCTTGACCATGGTGCATTCCAATTTTAAAAAAAAATTTAAAGTATGTATTTACATAAATAAATCATATACATAAGAAAAAAAATTCAAAATTTTTAAATTTCACACTTACGATGTCGCACGTGACCAACTGTGTATAAGTACCAAGATCACAATTCTTCTTATTTTTCAGTTAGGTTTTTTTTATTTTAATTGTATAAAAAATCTCTGTTTGTAATCAATATTTGATGAGGTTTCTGCGTGTACTTTCGACGCACTGATAACAAATGTTGTTTTTCAATGTCGCACGGGACATCGAAATATGCGAAAATGCAAATCAAAAACTTACAGTTATTTTCAATCGCATTGTTTCTTATGCATTGTTTTATGACTCTTTGTACCTTTAGAAATATTTTAGAAAGCAAAAGTCAATGCATACCGTCTCTGTTTAAAAACTTTTATCAAAACAAAATGTGCAATAGAAATATCCAAATAGGAAAAGATGCGCTTGTGCGACTTTGCATTCGAATACCTCGAAATGGGTTATGAATAAATGCGAAATCTTTTTACGTTATTTAATTTGATTGTTTCCCTATGAAAATATGATAAAACAAAGTGTTTTCAAGAACTTTTAATATTTTAGTCTCGGTGGACCTTTCGGTGGAAATGCCCATATACATATTTTTAAAAATTTTAAAATTAAAAAAAATATTGAATTTAAACAAATTAATTATAAATATTAAAAAATAATAGAATAAAAAAAATTAAAAAACAAAAATTAAAAAAAAAAAAATAAAAAAATATTGGTCCCGCCCGGAATCGAACCCGAGACCCTCTGTTTGAAAATGTTCAATGATACCAAAATCGCTTTTTACGATCACTTTTAGAGCAATTACTGTTTAGAAGCAATACTTAAGTGATTTTTTGGATGTGGTTCAGAAGTAATTCTAAAAAGGCTGTAAAAATGTAATAACGGATACTTGGGAAGCAATGAAAGAAGTGATTTCTTGAAGTTGTTCAGAAGTAATTCTAAAAAAGCTATAAAAATGTAATAAAGGATACTTGGGAAGCAATGAAAGTGATTTTTTGAAGTTGTTCAGAATAACTTCTAAAAAAGCAGTAAAAATACACTAACGGATACTTGTGAAGCATTAAAAGAAGTATTTAGTTTGTAAAACACTACTTGCATTTTTTTTTGCTGGGAAGCTTATACATATTTTTTTATAGGAAAAACTATTCGAAGCTTAAAGCTTTTTCTATAGAAAAAAAAAGTTATTACGATCTTGAGGTCTCCGAGTAAGAATTTTTCTTTAAAAAAGTGGTCAGAAATGTCTGCAGAATCTTAAAATATTTTGACAGGGACAAGCTGTAATATTCAAATCATTAAACAGACACGATGAAATAAAGTCTCCTATATTTAAAAGTTTGTGGACAAAAAATTTTGATTTAGAATTTTGAAACTTAAAACAAGAATCTGAAAATGTGAATTTTTCATTTTTATATTACCATTGTTTTGTTGCTCACACTTAACATGAACACGAAAAAACAACATATTTTTATACAATATGACAGTTACCCGTACATATCGAATTTTAACGGTTTTGAAATTTAAAATTTATTTTAATTTTTTATTAAAATTCTTTTAAAATTATCGCGTTTATTGAATATTTAAGTTTTCAAATCATATTTTTGTATGTTTACCTTTCTTCTTCCTGTTCTGTTGGCTAGTCCACATCTAAGTCCAAGAACTGGGCTACCTCAACCGCATGAGTTCATAATGACATGGGATATATACGAGTGAGGTTTTCGCCGCAATTAAAGATGTGGTTAACGGAATTCGGGCCTATTTGACATGAGGGGCACGAGACCAATATGAGTTGAGAGGCGTGTGCACTAGAGCGTACCACCATACAGGAAAAAAAAAAAAGTTCGCCGTACACCCTCCAATATGAAGTATTTTTGCAAGGAGGTTTCAAAAAAAAAATTTTTATTTTTTTTGCCGAACGTAGGGGTCGCCATTTTACGTTTTTCATTATATCTTTGGCATTTACAGTCGGATCTTAAAGTATGATACATCGATGTTTTTCTCTCGAGGGTTATTGACTTCAAGTATCCCGTTCTAGTAGTTAGCCACCAGATCTCAGTTGCTACCACCCTAATGTACCACCCTAATGTCAGAAAACTAAAGCTCGCAAAAAATCATTAAACTTTTGCTAATGAAGTTTTTCGATAAACCCAGTAGAATTTTTTTTTATATATTGGTTGCCGAACGTAGGGGTCGCCTTTTTAAATTTTTTTTCATTCACGGATGAAAAAGACGTTTTTGTTTATGTTTGGAGGTAATTATATTATATTTACAAACTACCATATATGTATTTGGAGTATGCTTCCAATTATATTGTTTTTATAGTTACTATACATATATTTCCCGGTAATAATTATATTTGTGGGATACAATTAACATATATTTGGAAAAACGGCGAATTTCCATTCTTGATACATATAAAGTTGTATGTAGCCATTATAACTTTTGTAGTTGGTAATAATCGTTTAGTTTAGCTAGACTGCATCTAGTCAGAAAATTTAGTGATATTTTTCCTTTATTTATTAATTTTATTGTGAAAGATGTGAAAAATAAAATAAATTAGTATAAATAAAACATAAAATTGTGTTAAAAAGAAAAAAACATTATTTAATTGTGTATATTAAAGTATTAACTTATTATAAGAGTTTTTAATTAATATTTGTTAATAAAAATAAATAAAAAATAAATGAAGAGATGTAGTTATTGTTTTTCAATGAAAGATTTGTATTAGATGTAAAATTCAATGTGATTTATAATATATTTAGTTATTAAATAACACTATGCGACAGTCAAAATCGGGATGGGATGAAACCAACGGGAAATGTTATATCGGTCAAAAACAAGTTATACGTATCCCGGCGTTTCGCTGGGTCACCCCTAGGAATCGAGATATATATTTTTTTTGACATAACTCGAGAACCACTAGTCCGATTTTGCTCAAACAATTTTAAAAAAATTAAAAATTACAATTCCTTTAATCTGTTCATATAACGTTTTTCTATATACTCAACAGTTTTGCCGGTAAAAATAAATGTTTGTTACCGCTACCATAAAAATCAATAACCTTTTGTTTATTACTTTTTTTTTAATATTTTAGGCAACAAATATTTTTTTCTTCATACATTTAAAAATTGCAAACGGTTCTCACGTTATTACCTTTTTGTGCATTAGAGATACAATAAAATTTTCTGAGTATTATTTCCAAACTAAGAATATATCAATAGTAACAAATATAAACTAAACAAGAATTGTAAAAAATTAAATTAGTATATTTTTCTGCTAAATATAGCACTAGCCCAGCAAAATCTTTCATTACCAAATAAGTGGTTAAATAATAGAAATTCGTAGCTCCGCACAACTTATTTTTTGGCGTCTAAGCTCATTATTTTTGTTTGGCGTGGTCGTTTTTATAAGTAGTCACGCTTACCCGCTCGCTTACGAAAAAATGAGAAGTAAGTAGTTATGAGATTCTGAATAATAATTGGTTACAAACATGCTTACAAAAAGTTGAATTATAAGTGCTTATCCGACTGCTTACTTGATTCTTAAAAATAAGGAGTTACACAAATACTATTAGCTTCAGGAAATACATTCAGAGAAATTAAAGTTTTTGCTAGTGTGTAATTTTAGAACTCGTCATAAAAATGTTACACAAAACATATTTACACGTAATAAATATAAATGTATAAAATTTAACTTTGCAAAAAGTACTTATTTAAACTATTGCGAGTAAGTCATTATTTTATATTTAAAACCAACGACTACAATAGGCCGTTATTAGGAAGTCATTATTTTATATTACAAAATAATGCAAAAGATAATGATATACCATTATTGGTAATGCAGACAGCAATGAGGTATCATTACCAATATTTTGCTGGGAGGTTTTGAAAAAAATAGTAAAATGTTTTGCTGAAATCAGTAGCGAGAATTAGTAAAAAAATCCGTAATTTGTAATAGGAGAAAATTATTACTAAAAAAAAATTGTAATAAAAATCAGTATAAAAATAGTAAAGTGCGATTGGAAACTATTTACAAATTTTTTTACTAACTTTTTTATCTGAGTGTACAGGGCTTCGACTTGTTACGAAACTCTGTGAACGACTGACGACCACGCATATAATGAACTATCCACCCCTTGTTAGGTGGACTGGAGTCGATAATATCTCTGAAGAGGATCGTGTGGCTGACCGCATCGAATGCCTTCGATAAGTCGGGAGCTACTAGAACCGTGCTTTCGTAAGGGCGACTCTAATTCAAACCGTTGCATATCTGTGTGGATGGAAATCCCGTCGGCTGAAAAAACCCGCTCACCTCTTGGAGTCCGAGATGGTTCTGTCGGCGAATGTGATCGAAACCATGTGATCTCTTTTGAAAGGGTTCGATAGAAATTAGCCTGTAGATCATAGCTTGCTGCCTCCGGTACTAAGGTTGCATGATTTCAATTGATCTAACCTTTTATTCCGTTTGTACTTGTTGATCAATTTGCTGATCTCCAGGTTAAGCTGACTGATCTTGCGGTCGCTGGGGTTTGCTGAAAGACGCTAGTCCCTTATCTATGTCATTGCCACACTTTCATGATGTGACACATTCGGTATGTTGTATACACGCAGAAAAAAAACAGAGGGAACTTTATCTAAGTGCTATGTAATTATACAACTACATAAGTTCGAAGTAAGTTTTACAATTTTCTAGCAAAATATATGCATTTTTTCAGATATTTTCCACTACACATGTATATATTTTGCAAGGATTGTATATATTTTACAAAAAATGTGAATACTTTACTAAAACTTTGTAAAACTAACTTGAAAATTATGTAGTCCCTATTAAAAAAAATTAATATGGAGCTTTATATGGTAATATATACCCAGCAAAATCTTTCATTACCAAATAAATGGTTATATAATAGAAATTCATAGCTCCGCACAACTTATTTTTTGGCGTATAAACTCATTATTTTTGTTTGGCGTGGTCGTTTTTATAAGTAGTCACGCTTACCCGCTCGCTTACGAAAAAATGAGAAATAAGTAGTTATAAGATTTTGAATAATAAGTGGTTACACACATGCTTACAAAAAGTTGAATTATAAGCGGTTGTCCGATTGCTTACTTGATTCTTAAAAATAAGGAGTTAAGCAAATAAAGGGTTATTCAACAGGGACGCTACAAAAGTAGAAAGACAGGGACAGCAAACGACGCCATATTTCTTACCGCTCTTTTGACATTTCTCTTCAGTAAGGTTTGCCATTTCATGATGGAAAGATATACGAGCCAACAACGAGTCGATATTATTAAAATTTACTACCGACATTCGGAGTCAGTGGCCTAAACGTTAAGAGCGCTACGTCCAATTTATGGTCGTCATAATGAATGGCTTCGTCAATAAACAAAATATGCGTTATTGGTCAGACAGCAATCCACACGTACTCCATGAGTCATCATTGCATCCCGAAAAAATTACGGTTTGGTGCGGTTTATGGGCCGGCGGCGTCATTGGGCCGTACTTCTTCCGTGATGATCAAGACCGGCACGTTACTGTGAATGGGAATCGCTACCGTTCAATGATAACCGAATATTTTTGGCCCCAATTGGATGATATGGACTTGGAGGACATGTGGTTCCAACAGGACGGCGCCAGAAGCCACACAGCGAATGTCACAATCAATTTATTGCAAACCAAGTTTGGAGAACGTGTTATCTCACGAAATGGTCCAGTCGATTGGCCTCCTCGGTCATGCGATTTGACGCCGTTGGACTATTTCCTGTGGGGCTACGTCAAATCTATGGTCTATGCCAACAAGCCAGCGACGATTGATGAATTTCGTACGAATATCGGCCGATTTATGCTTGAAAACCGTCGAAAATTGGGTTTAGCGTCTGGACTTCTGCAAGCGTGCCCGTGGTAGCCATGCAAAAGAGATCGATTTCCATACATAATGGCATCGAAAGTACTTTCACAGGAATAAAGAATTTCATTGATATCCATACCCGTTTTTGCTTTATTTAAAAAAACTTTTGTAGCGCTCTAATTGAAGAACCCTTTACTATTAGCTTAAGGAAATACATTCAGAAAAAATTAAGTTTTCTCTATTGTGTAATTTTAGGACTCGTCATAAAAATTTAAACATAAAACATATTTACATATAATAAATAAAAATGTATAAAATTTAACTGTGTAAAAAGTACTTATTTAAACTATTACGAGTAAGTCATTATTTTATATTTAGAAACAATGAATACAATAGGCCGTTATTAGGAAGTCATTATTTTATATTATAAAATAATGCAAAAGGTAATGATATATCATTTTTGGTAATGCAGATAGTAATGAGGTGTCATTACCAATATTTTGCTGGGTAACTTAATGTGATCCATATTACATTTCATCCGAAAAATGGCCCGATATAATTGTGTCAGTTCGTTATCACGTTTTATCTAATTGTATCAGTTTAGATCCCAACTGATTAGATTATATATTAAGCAGATGAAATTTTTTCTGATTTTTGACCTGATACAATTTTATGGGTTTATGTCGCATGTTATTAGTTTAGATTCAAATAGATACATTACTATACAAACTTATGTAGTTATATCTGAATTTTGACCTGATGCAATTATATCTGCTTTAAAACTTTGATACAATTATATAAGGCAAATGTCGTATACAAATATATTTTATTTATATAAAATTGTACCAACTACGATCTAAACAGATACCATTAGATATAAACCGCTAAAATTGTATCAGGTCAAAAATTGGATATAATTTCATCTGAATAATAAGGGTTTTCACAAGGGGTGTACTATTTGTTGTATCGTTGTATCGTCCTAACAAAAAACAGAGTTGTTAATAATTAAATTGAAAAAATACAACATTTGAGAATAGCACGATACAACATTTTTACGTATGTTTAGTGTCCTATGTTTGAGTGTGCTAACCGATAGAAAACTGAATAGAAAATCGTTGTTAAACACAAATAAAATTTTTAACAACTCTGTTTTTTGTTAGGACGATACAACGATACAACAGATAGCACACCCCTTATGAACAACCTAAATGTATAATTTTATTAGTTGAGAACTAAACTAATACAATTAGATAAAAACTGATAAACAACTGATACAATTTCATCGGGCCATTTTTCGGATGAAACAGTATATTTATACAGATATAACTTAATCGCATTTTATACGACTATATGTAACTGTTTTTACTCGGGGTTATATAATTATATAGCACTTAGGTAATATTCCCCGTTTTTTTCTGCGTGTAGTTAAATAGAGAATAAAGTGGTATTGAACTACCAGAGAACTTACAAGTTTTTACTGGATGAATTTTTGCTAGTAAGAATTTGTAAGAAAAAAAAAACATATGATTGAAAACATATGATTGAAAACATATGATTTAAAACATATGATTGAAAAAACAAAACATTTGTCTAAATAATTTTTTGTAGAAATAAAAATATTTAAATATAAGCTTATTTACGATGGAAGAAGTAAGTGATCATTTTATTAGGTTTTAGTTATTAATTAGTGTTTCCAATTATTCGACATAGGCGGTTAACCGGTTAATGCATTATTCTAAAAATCACAAAAATTGATTAACCGGTTATTCGGTTCGGTTAATCGAGAAAATTGGCGATTAATCGATTAATCGTTTAATGCAAAATTAATATATTTCCTTAATTTTTTTATCAATAATAAACAAAGATCTTCCTGTTTTTGTTAAATGAATGGTTCAGTTGCCAAATCGATTAAATCCATAAAGAAAAATTAATGAGTCTTAAGTAGGGATGCCGAACGGGACTGGTTTTTACAAATCCCGGGATTCGGGATTTTGAAAATTGAAATCCCGGGATCCCGGGATTTTTCGGGATCCCGGGATTTATCGGGATCCCGGGATTTTTCGGGATTTCGGGATTTTTCGGGGTTTCGGGATTTTCTTGTTTCAACATATTTTTAATTTTAAAACCAAATAGCTCAAATAAATCCTACAAATTAAAATAATTCATTATAAATCTACTTATTATTTTTTGTAGTATGAAGAAATAAACAAATTAAGCCGGATTCACAATGCTGGAGTACTCCTCGCTGCATAGTGGAGTATATAAAATAGAGATAGCATGATACAAAAAATATGGAGTACTACAGCATTGTGAATCTGGCTTTAAACAGAAACTCCATTCATAGAAATAAGTATGTAAATATAGCAGAGAAAGCTACTTAAAATTAGTAAAAAAGGTTCCGCGATTAAATCTACTGAAATCAGCAGAACTTGTTTGCTAAACAATTGTTAAATTTCCGAAATATAAGTAATATACTTATGAGTTAAATTTAAGTAAATTTCAAATTACAATTTACTTCTGAAGAAACTTTTTAACTAGCCGAAACACTGCTTATCTACAAATTTTTAGTTATATTTGTAAAAAATTTATTGAATGCAAATACAAACTACTCTGCCGAAATCATCAGAAATATTTAGTGACTATTAGTTTTTTTTTAATCAACTAACATTAAATACTATATTAAACACATACCTCTGCTGATTTCAGAAAGGCAGTTTGTGAGATTTTTATAATTTAACAAAAACTTGCTGTTTTTAGTCGGCAAAATTATTTTGAATGAAGTTATGATTTTAGCATATCATCAATAAAATAAATAAAAACATATCCGTTTATAGATTAAATAAAGCTGAATTATGATTTTTAAAAGTTTCACGGCTAATTAAAAGTTTTTAAATTATTAAGGTTTTTATTCAGATTTATTCAATATGTAATCTATTTGAATCTATTACTTACACTCATAAAAAAATTACGTACAAATGCATAGGTCAAAATTGTGCTGGCGCAAATACATGTACTATTTCCTGTTATTTTAGCAGAATTTTGACCTATTTCTACAGACTTTTTTAGAGAAAATAACAGAAAAATTAGTTCAATTTAATAAGAACGCGTTTAGCTTTTGACTTTTGTACTAACTTTTTTTTATAAGTGTATGAATAGGAAAAATTAGTTTTTTAATAACATTTAATAAGATATTAGATTTATGTGATTTTGGTCGACTATAACAATAAAAACAAATACAAAAAGAGGTAAAATATGCCAAATAATGAAATCGGAAATCCCGGGATTTTTTCAAGTGCAATCCCGGGATTTCGGGATTTCTAAATCCCGAAATTCGGGATCGGCATCCCTAGTCTTAAGGCACATCTACACGTGATAGAAAACTCGCGAGAGTTTATGAAAATGCAGCTCTGCATGGGCCTACGAAATGTAATCTCTAGAAAATTGACAATTGCTGTCATATATAATTTCTTTAATTAGCAACAATTTTTAAAATGTCTTGTAATATTATTGAACATTTAATTTTATTAAATGCACGTTTTGGTATTTGGAGAAAAAATTATTCTTTGAAATACAACAATTTTAATAAAAACAAAAACTTGACAACCAGAAATGGTGCATTTACGATAAAAATTAGTGCCAATAATATTAGAGATGACAATTTTAGCGCAAACTCTACGAGATTTCTATCCCGTGTAGATGTGCCTTTAAGGCGCATCTACACAGGATAGAAAACTCGTAAAGTTTGCGTCCAATTTGTCATCTCTAATACTGTTGGCACTAATTTCAATCATAAAAATACCATCTCTAGTTTTCAAGTATTTGTTTTTATTAAAATTCTTGTATTTAAAAGAATAATTTTTTATTCAAATACCAAAATGTGCATTTAACAAACTGAAATGTTCAATAATGTTACAAGACATTTAAAAATTTGTTATTAATTAAAAACATTGTGTAAGACAGGAGTTGTCAATGGTCTAGAGATTACATTTCATAGACTTATACAGAGCTGCATTTTCGTAAAGTCTCGCGAGTTTTCTATCCCTTGTAGATGTGCCTTTAAAGAAAAAATATTATACATAGTACATATATTGTTTTTTAAAATTCTTTATAAAATATAAATTTTGTCATTTAGTAGTGTTAATATTTATTATCAGAGAAATTTGTTTTGAATATTTTACAGTTAGGAGTCAATAAAATATTTTGGAATAAAATTTTATAAAATTCTGAAGGTGGAGTTATAAAATATGTATATAAATTCGATGTGTTCAAAAAAAGTTTTCAAATTAAAAAAGCACATCTACACCAGAGAAACAGAGCAAAAACTCCTTTTAGCAAAAGCCACCTCTAATTGGCTCTACTAAAATTAGTTAAAAATGGCAAAAAAACCGCTGAAAGAACACCAAACTTAAAACTGTTACATATCGATAACTCTATGTAAATTTTTTATTTCTTTATAAAAATTTTTAAAAATCTGAGAAACTTTAGATACAACATATCTTTAAATGCAATTTTTAGTAATACATACTACAATAAATTTAATAAGGCACTTAAAAAAATGTATCCAAAGTTTTTAAGAATTTATTAAGGTTCTTCTCCTCCTCTTAAGAAATAAAAAACAACGAGTTGGAGCATCTTTATAATGAGCCATTGATATAAAAAAAATTTAATTCTCTTTGAGTAAAATTTTAGTTAACTGAAAATACGAATTTACTCTACAAAAATTTAAAAAAAAATTTGCTGAATATTTGCATAATTAGCTGAAGATTATCATAAAGAATTGTTAAATTCTCAGCCTTTTTTCGTTATTCGTTAAGGGCCATTAAAAAAATAAACGAAAGTTTGAACTAACTTACGCATAGAGAATTTTCTTGGTCGAGTTTTAAAGAAAATTTTCACTTAACTAATGAAAAAATAAATTTTGTATAAAAGCTTCAAAATTTTTATGAAGCTCTTTTTAATAAAACTTTTTTATTGGGTGTATGAAGTTTTTATTAAATAATATGAAATTTTTCAAAAAAAACTACATCAATTCAATGAAATCTTTCAATGGACAAATTTCAGCGAAACTTCATGGAATCAATGTAAAAATTCATAAATAGCATGTAGACAATTCTCTCAGGGTACAGTTACAGATGTCAAATTTCATATAAATTTGAATATTTTCACGTTAATTTTGTGTCAACTTTAGGTTATTTGTTTATTGTTAATGGCACTAATGCGAAATGTCACTAAATTCCGGGAAACGGGTTTGGTTTCCATGGTATTCTAGTGGAACATGTTATAGAAATAATGTGATATTTGAACCGAATATACACACTTTCTTGGGAGATGTAAGATAAGTTGGAGTTTCTACAGAATTAAGATGTTGATTGACAGTTGTGTGACACAGATTTGAAACAAATGCAGACAAGCCAACCGGCTTCGCAGGGATATTATTAAGACATACTGTATAATTTTTATAAAATTGGAAATATAATTTATATTACTTTTATAGTTTTTAAAATAATTAAAACAGAAATATTAAATTGTCTATTTTATTTCCTTAAGCCTATATAGAACTTCAAGGCTGCTCCAGCCAAACACGTCGTGTGTTTTGAGGAGTTTTAAAACATCTTTATTTTAGCCTTGCTGAAAAAATATATCTAAAGGCTTAAGGACCTCTTTCACTAGATTTTAAAAGAATTCCTCGGTATTTTAGTTAGTTTTTGTTTTTTCTAAGCTTTTCTTGCAATTTTTTAACTAAAGTTAAGAAAATTATGAAGTATTGGGAAAAAATAAAGGAAAAATTCCATATTAAAAATTTAACCGGTTAATCGACCTAGTTTAACCGATTATTCGGGTCGAATAATTATTTGAGTTTTAAATTATTTGTTTCGACATTAACCGAAACAGAGGCGATTAATCGAGGAATCGGTTAATCGATTAACCGAATTGGAAACACTATTATTAATCCAATAATTTGAATAGGTTTATTTCGCAATCAGCTATTTTAATAACTGTTGCCAATTTAGCTATTGTCTCGGCAAATCTAGCGATATTTCAGATCGCTTAGCAAGATAAAATATAATTTAGCTATTAGCGGGAAAAGTAGAGATTTTTTAAATCAGTCTTGACATTTTCTTAGCATATTTTTACATTTGTTTCCTTGACAGAATTTTTGAATCATTATTATTCAGCGATTTATCGCTAAATTTTTATGAAAAACTTAAAAGTTCGAAAAATTTAAGGAGTTTGAAAAATATAGCTATTTTTGTGAAATTTTTCAACAAAACCTGAAAAGTTCATGAAATTAACTTTTTTAAGTTTTTTATAATTTAGATATTTTCTAGTGATTTTTTAGTTTGATTTAGCGATATTTTTAGAATAGAAGTTGTCACCAGTATTTTACTAATTCTTACAATTTTTCTGTTTGCGTACATTTTTAGATATTTTTCTTTTTGGGAGTAAATTTAACCTTACTCTCTATAAATTTGTTACTGAGTAATTTTTACTGGACTTTACTAGAAAAGTAACCAAACACACCTATTATCTATATCCAACAAAATAATGTTCAAAAATAAAATGAAAAAGTATTTGTCATAATATTATAAAACTTGTTTTATTTATTTTTCCATCTCCTAGCCTCATGTTTGATGTCCGTAATCGTTCTTGGCGCGAGTTGCCCTTACGTATGGCTGATTTTGGTGTTTTACATCGTAATGAATTATCCGGCGCTTTGACCGGTCTTACTCGTGTTCGACGTTTCCAACAAGATGATGCTCATATATTCTGTGCACCTGATCAAATTAAAAATGAAATGAAAGGTTGTTTAGATTTCTTGCGTCATGTTTATACCATCTTTGGTTTCTCCTTCAACTTGGTACTGTCTACACGTCCCGAGAAGTATTTGGGTGAGTTGGATCAATGGAATGATGCTGAAAAGGCTTTGGCCGAGTCGCTTGATGAATTCGGTTTGCCATGGAAAGAGAATCCTGGTGATGGTGCTTTCTATGGTCCCAAAATTGATATTACGATTCTCGATGCTTTGAAGCGGGCTCATCAATGTGCCACCATTCAGTTGGACTTCCAATTACCTATTCGTTTTAATCTCAACTATATAGCCGATGATGGTGAAAAGAAACGTCCTGTTATTATTCATCGTGCTATTCTCGGTTCAGTTGAACGTATGATTGCTATTCTTACGGAAAATTTTGCTGGTAAATGGCCTTTCTGGTTATCGCCTCGTCAAGTGATGGTTGTTCCTGTCGGACCGCAATTTGATGAATATGCTCAATCTGTTAGTAATAAATTGTATGCTGCAGGTTTTATGGCCGAATCTGATACAGATGATGGTGACACAATGAACAAAAAGATTCGTAACGCGCAATTGGCTCAATTTAACTTTATTCTTGTTGTTGGTGAAAAGGAACGTTCCTCGAACACTGTCAATGTACGTACTCGTGATAACAAAGTACATGGTGAGGTTTCCGTAGCTGAATTAATTACAAAATTACAAAAAATACGTGATGAATTCATTACCAATGAAGATGATTTTTAAATACACCACACACGAGTAAAGAATATATACTTAATTAAATTAATTAAATTAAACATTGGATAAAAGAACGATTAAACAAGTTAAACTTATAACCAAAGTCACTTTACTGCATTTCGCCAGCTTTTTTGCTATTAAAAGGATCGCCAATCAACCTTAAACTAATTGGTATGTTAACGAATATTTATGGTATTTATTTAAAATAAAATAAAAAAATAAAACAAAATAAACGTACTGAAATCAAAGTAAAAATTTTATTTGACTAGATTTAGTAATTAATTATTGTGCTCAATAAATTATCATGCGGTTACTACACTAATAGAAAAAAGTACGTAAAAAATTTAGTTAAAACTACTAAAAATTAGTTAAAAATGATGCTGCAGAATAAAACTGCTAAATTAGCAGATTATTTTTGCTATATATGTATTAGTAATATAGGAACAGCAAAAATAAAACTGTTAAATATACAGAATTTTAGTTATATTTGAGCTAAATTTTTGTAAATGGAGAATAGCAAATTAACCTGCTAAAATCAGCAAAAAATTTTGCTAAATAATTAGTAACCTAAAAAATCACCAAAAAATTTTAAATTTTCGAAGTTTTTTCGATTTTTTTTAAATGCAAATAAAAATCAAACCTTTTGAAAAAAGTAGTTTACAATTTTTTAACAAATATTTCTGTTGATTGCTGATTTTAGCAGAATAGATTGCTATTTGCATTCAACTAAATTTAGCTTAAAAATAGCAAAAATTTTGTTTATTTTTGCTATTTTTAGTATACAAATATTTAGCAAAATTTTCTGCAGATTTTACAGTACAATTTGCTATTTTAAATTAACTAAAAGTTAGCCTAAATATTACTAAAATTCTGTAAATTTAACAGTATTAATTTTGCTGCTCTTATTTTACTAGTATTTAGTAAAAAAATCTGCTAATTTTAACATTTTTTTCTGCAGCATCATTTTTAACTAATTTTTAGTAACTTTTTCTGCTATTTTTACAGATTTATTTCTATGAGAGTAGAGATAAAGGGGACAATGAAGCGCAATTGAGTCTCCATACGTGGTACGTTAAAAATGCTTAATTCCAGTGACAGTTGTAAAACACAGTGCTTTTCACTATTTCGTAGTGTTTAACATAAGTTAGCTGAACACATCATATACCTAAATAAAATTGAAAAACATAGGGCCTGACGCAAACTTTTAAAAATCCGTAAACTTTTAAAATGTCTCTGAAGACATCAAAGTTGAAGATTTAACTTCAATGCCAGAAATAAGTCAAAACTTAAAATGTGTTTAAGGGTTAATTTCGTACTTATTCAGAATTGACGCTCAAATGTTGCACAAATCTGTATTTTTACATAAAATTTCACTATAAGTTACCTTACAAAAAAAGCTTTAAGCCCAAATTAGTTTGGAAGTATCGTAAAAAAAAGTAACGTATCATTCTCATAATGAATAAAAAGAGTATAAAAAATAAAAATATTGTATTTTTTATCTTTTTCTTGTGCATAGAATTAAATGTCAAGTAATAAAATAGAAAATTTCTATTTTTAACAGAACTTTTTTACGATTTTACTTGACAACAGTTTCAATGCATAAGATAAAAATATATTTCTATATTATTTTAACACATTGAATTGATTACAGATACGTTTTTTTACTTTATCTTTATCTAATATCTTTAAAAAAAAAGGACAGAAAATTTTCTTTATTTTACAATGTCCAGCATATTTCATCTATAAGAGAATCAATAATCTTGCCCTTATAACGTTCTTCAATAGGTGCACATGTTTGATAAAACTGCTCAAAATGTTCATCGGATTCTGTTGCTAACTGATGCTCGAAAAAGTCCATATGGGAATTCAAAAAAATTATTTTTTTAGACATATGAACGATTTTTGCCTATACTCAAAAAAATAAGTTAGAAAAATTAGTAAAACGGCTTGTATATCAAGTGTATTAGTTTTCAGCAATTTTCTTGCTGAAATACCGTTTTCAGCAAAAGTTTTAGTTATATTTTTTTAGTACTAAACTAATTTTGAACTTCTAATGTTTTACTAATTTATTTTGCTACAAAAATTGTGCTGATAACCATATTTATAGCGTGGACGACAACCAGATAGACAAGATGTAGATTTCGCAGCTTGTCTGGATGTAGTACAGACAACGGTAATGATAATTAAAAAAAAACAACTTACACAATTTCTATATTTAAATTTTCAGCACATAAATTATTTAAAGTAAAATTTCTCTACAAATATTTTGAGTTTTTTTCAGTCTACTACAGTTTTTTGCTGACTTTACTGACTTTTTTTTTTGAGTGTAGGACATTTTTAATAAATTCTTGAATGCTTTTTCATGCAGCAAGCTTAATTGGTGAGAGCAGTTAGTCAAACTTAGTGCTGTGCATGAGCTTTTTTATATCAGGTCCAACAAAAATACTTATTGCAACGAAGACATAATTTTTTTTAAAATTTATTTGGTATGAAACCAATGGCCTTGCAACTCTTGCACTCTCTCAATATTTTTTATTTGAAAAAATATTAGGCGGCTTGGAACAGGAACGAACTCCGACTAGTTAATCAGGGATGGAAAAGGCTCACTTAATCGGGCTCTTATACCAAAAAATGTTAGATCGATCTTACATATTTAAAAATGTAAGTAACTAAAAAATAGCTTCTTCTTTGGCTCGTTAAAAAACATAAAAATTAAATAAATGAATGTTATTCTAGAATAGAAATTTAGATATTAGCAAATATTAACAAAAATTGCGAAAAAAAAAACATTTGCAAAAAGCGAAATTTTTTCAACAATATATTCGCTTGCAGAATGTCGATCGCTGATTACCTCTTTTAATTCATTTTCTGTACCATAAAGCCTTTTTCGAATTCCGCCGTTATTTTTCAATTTTTAAGTGCGGGTTTTTTAAATATATAACCTAGAAATTAAATTTTTGTACCATAAAGTTTTTTTTCAAATTCCGCTTTTATTTTGCAATTCTTTACGTGCGATTTTTTTTAATTTATAATCTAGGGGCTATAATACACGTTTCAGAAAACAATGTTTGGTGGCTAGTTGCAAAAAAAATCGGGAAAAATAAAATTTGCAAAAAGGAAAATGTTTGCATCAATATATTTGTTTGCAGAATCTAAATCGCTGATTACGTTTCCTAATTAATATTTTGTACCACAAAGTCTTTTTTCGCCTTTCGCTTTTATTTTGCAATTTTTTAAGTACGTTTCTTTTTAATTTATAATCTAGGGGCTATAATACATATTTCATACAACAAAGTTTGGTGGCTAGTTGCAAAAAAAAATCGCGAAAAATAAAATTTGTAAAAAGGATAAATTTTTTCATCAATATATTTGTTTGCAGAATGTAAATCGCTGATTAAGTTTTTTAATTAATTTTTTGTACCATAAAGGCTTTTTTCGCTTTCCGCGATTATTTTGCAATTTTTTAAGTGTGGTTTTTTTAAATTTATAATATAAGGTCTATAGTACCAATTTTATACACAAAAGTTTGGTGCTTAGTTTGCAAAAAAAAAAAATAAATCGGGAAAAAAATATTTGCAAAAAGGAAAATTTTTGCGTCATTGTATTCTTTTGCAGATTGTTAATCGCTGGTTGAGTTTTTCAATTATTTTTTTCTACCACAAAGTCTTTTTTCGCGTTCCTCTATTATTTTGCAATTTTTTAAGTGCGGTTTTTTGAATTTATAATCTACGGAGTATAATGCCCATTTCATAAAACAAAGTTTGGTGGTTAGTTGCAAAAAAAGAAAATTTTGGCATCGTTTGCAGAATGTAAATCTTTTAATTAATTTTTTGAACCCCAAAGCCTTTTTTCGCATTCCGATATTATTTTGCAATTTTTTACGTATGGTTTTTTAAAATTCATAATCTAGGGCTATAATACTGTTGGAGTAGTATAATTCCATAGTATAGTTCCATTCTTGATTTTTATAACTAAATTATTATTTTCCATCCCTGGTTACAATCGATGTTTTGAGCAAAGAGTATACATAATAAAGAGATTGGGGGACTCTCTATCACTGAAGCATTAAACACATAGACGACTGCAGCTACACGACTACACGACTACAAATGCTGCTGGCTGCAATTGTAGTCGTGTAGTCAGCTACTTAATTTTTTTGAAAACGACAGCAACATGTAAACAGATAATCCTAAATATTTGACATTTTGATAAATGTTAATCTTTTTTGGTTTGTGCTTCTAAAATAATGGCTGAGGAATATTTTGTTAATTTTGTAAGATCCATTTTTTTTTACAAAACATCACAATAAAGTTATTTCCAAATATAAATTAATGAAACCTTCAAACAATTGTAAAATATAAACAGCTGTTTCTTCAGTGTTCCCAAAACGGTGATTTTCTAGTCAGAACTAGCGATTTTATTTCGCCTCTAGCGGGAAAAATTGTCCTGTTTTACATATTTTGTTATATTGTGTGCCGTTCCATCTAAAGTAAAGGAGGAACGAGGGATGACTTTAATATTTACAATAGTCAAAAGTTGGAAAATGTCATGTATATTTCGATGTTCAATAATTCCCATATTTTCGAGTCGGCAGAGAAGACTATAGGGAGCCATTGTTTCCGCTAGCTATCAGTCGTATGGGGGGGTCGTGTCTTCCGAGCTTCTCATTACAGTATACAAATCCCTTTTATAAAATTTATTATTATAGACTCCCCTAATTATTTACTAAATATTATCAAAATTCTACTCTACGCATGGGCTAATATCGGCCATAGTTGCAAATATCAAATTGACCCCGTACCAGAGAAACAAGCCGACCAAAATAATCGGCGGCGGCGGCGCAAGCAAATAATCGGCGGCGGCGGCGGCTTGATCGGCTGGATAGAACGTTTTTTTCCAAAACGTACCAGTAAAAAATTGTACAAAAAAGGTAGAATTATCAGATAAAAAGAATTTAAAGTTAAATTCATCGATAAAATTTACAATTTTTAGTTTTTGAACAGACCTAGAAGGAGTGATAAATGGGATTTCCAAATATATATACCTACAAAAAAAAATTTGTAGTCCCAACGAATTTGTTTCCAACCGAATCGTTCGGTTGCTGCAACGAAAATTCGGTTGTTTCAACCCTATTTCGGTTATCACAACCCTATTTGGGTTGCAACAACCCTATTTCAGTTGGAACAACAGAAATAGGGCTGTGATAACCGATTTATCGGTTGCAGCAACCGAACGATTCGGTTGGAACCAAATTCGGTTGGGACAACAAAAATTTTTTTCAACAAAATTATGTGAAAATATTTTCAAATAAAACTGATTTTCCTAATTTTTTTTATTTCGACATCTTTTAATTGCAACATTTTGTATAAAAAATTAATTTTTATCTAATTCATTCTTAAACTGGGTTTAATTCAGAGTAAAATGAAGTTTTTTTTATTTTAATGGCTTTAAAATTGCTAAAGTTATAATTTTTTTTATAAACATGGAATATCTGCATTTATAAGAAAATTGATGTTAACCTTAATGAGTGTGGAAACAAGAACATCGAGTTGTCTTATAACAGCTGAAATTAATTTTATAGAAAAAGTACGATAACTTTCTCAGTTAATTTAAACAAAAGAATCTCATTTTACTAATCAATTACATTTTCAGAATCAATTACAATAGTAAAGAAATGTTTTTTTAAATACTGTCAAAAAAGCCGTCAAAGTATACAAATTAAAAAAAATGTTTTTTAATTTCAATATTTTTAAAAAATGTCAACATATTTCAGTTACAAATAAATAATTCTATACATATTTGAAAAGATAAAAATTTGAAAAATTACTGATGTTCAAATTTTTAAGTGCTTGAAGTCGCTCACAAACAGAGCTTTAACATTATCAACCCTGTTCTGAGTTCCGAAATATTTAAATAGAGTGGTTTTGTAAAATCACACAGAATTCAAAATGTCAAAAATTGGCTGTTTCGAACAAATTTTAGCATTTATTTATAAATTTTAAAACATTTTTAAACATTTATTCATTGTTGCAAAAAAATATATATTCGTTTTACTTTCACAAAGCTTTTTTTACACGAAATAAAACGAAGTAAATAATAAGGATAATAAGGATAGGCTTAAAAAAATTGTATCTATAAAAATTTAGGGTCAGCAGTTTTATAGTCAGAACGACTATAAAAATTCTAAAATTTTACTTAAGTCAGAAATTTTGAAACAAAATTTCCATCTTAAGAAATATTTTTGACAAAAATCTTTCTAATCTCTGACTACAAAACTGGTTCTTTTATTTCTTTTTTACTCTTGATGGTTCAGGAAATGATGAAGTAGAAAATTTGTTTTAAAAATGGCATTAGTTTTCAAATTTTTTATTTTGTAAAATTGATACTCCCAGCCGAAATGAGCCGAAAAAAATCGGCGGCGGCGGCTGAGGGAAAACTGACCGGCGGCGGCGGCTTAAACGGCTCACGGCGGCTGGCTTGTTTCTCTGCCCCGTACTATGGTCCGAATACAAGAAAAAAAGTACTAATAAAAGTTTCATTCACTGTCATAGTCCTTATCATAATGATCTCTTAGATGGTATTAGAGACCAGCGTTCGGAACCCGCCCTACCATTGGTTTTAGCAACGCCATGTTTTGCCAAAACCCCACAACTCACATAATATACCCTATTTACATCACATCAGTAAGAAAACCCCAAAATGTTTAGAATTCCATATTCAAATTATATATTCAATCAAAATCTAAATTGTACATATCGTACTATTAACTCTAGTCTTAAATTAGCAAAAGTGACATTAAAGCCTAAGTTTTAAAACTGAAACATTTATATGAAATATTACAATTTATGATTAAAGATATTCCGTCTGGAATAATTCCGAACGTTCGTGGTTCAACGAAAAAAAACAAAATAGGTATAATTGAAAAAAATCTATTCAAAATAAATGTGATTTACTGACTTCGCGTATCAAATCGATTAATTTTGAATACCCATAATGAATATTATAATATAAGAATTAGAAAAGAATAATATACATTTTAATCTAAAGATTGAAAAACCAAATAGAAAAAAATAATTACTGTTGCCATTAAATATTAATGCCAATTATCAACATTTTGTTTTGGGTGTATGTTTATTAAATCCAAACAGAACAAATTGTTTAATTTTTCAATCTTTAAAGATATTAGTTATTACAACAATAATTCTTCAATAAGTTGTAAAGCAAAACAGAATTGATTTCAAAGAGAAAAAAAAAGAATATATAAAGAGTAAAACTTGTTTTAAATTGTAAACAGTTGTAACTTTATTTTATTTTATTTTTGTTTTACTTTAATGACGTTTAATTACCTTGTCATAAATCAATGACGTAAATCTCAAATGTTTAAAACCCGCTCTATTATATTTGGATATTAACAAACAGAATAAGGAGAAAACTATAACATTCTCTCTATTTTATCAATTCTGTTTTTACTTTTACACCCTTTAACTAAATATCAATAAATTTTTCAGCAAATGTAAAAATAATTAAATATGATAACTCACCAAAAATAACAGCAACCGAAGATCGTAGAGGCCTCTCGAACGTAGGTTGAGTGGGGGGGGGGGGGGGTTATTAACATATTATTAAAATATTGAGTTTTAATAATTGCTTGTTAGTATCATATTATGTAGAATAATTAGACACATATATTTATATATTGATTGTTGATTATACTTAGGCTACGTGGGTTAGGCAAGAAATTTTAGGCATATGTTAAATTTTAGGATTCATGCCGGAATTTTAATTTATAGGAAAAAACCACATTTTTACCGATTAGGTATCTATTATAAAAAAAAATTATTTTTTTATTAATTTTTAAACGATTTAGATTAAGTCATATATTTTTAAATTCACGGCCGATATATGACTAAATTTCGAATTTTAATAGTAACTTGGATGTAACGAAAAGTTACTCGATTTGATTAAATATTTCACACATTTAAATGATTATTTAAATTTTCCTCGCACTTTTGTGGATTTAAATTACACGTTAATTAAGGACTTATAACGACGTAGTTTCCTTTGCCCGTATGGCTGTAACGAAATTCTGAATACTACTGGAGTTTGTAGTTATTTGGGCTCTTGTAGAAGCATGCAAGACAATTTGATGTAAATTTGTTTGGAGATGTTTCTGTTTTGTTGCTTTAATACTATATTTCGGAGAGACCTTATTCATTTGTTTCTGACCAAAACGTACAGTGGTGGCTCAACGATGAGACCACCATTAAAATAATGAAATATATTATCTTTAGAGCACCCTTCCTAAGATACCAAAAAAACCTGTTATTTTACAAATAAAAAAATGTATATTTGATATAAATTTTACCTGTAGGAAATTCACACCACGTGTAACTTGCCCAGTTAAAATACTATTTTCCAAGGTAATCTAAGAAAACGGGGCAACTCGTTTAAAGATTTAGGTTATTCACACACTAGAAATATTTCTTTGCATCCAATTTGGCCCGAAAACCAGGGATTAACTTATCTCGAAGAAGTCCCTCACGTGCAGTATGGCCAAGTCTACTTAAAAAAAATTTTAATCAAACTTTATTTTTGCACAAAATACCGGCAAACTTACGTTTATTCCACGTTAGTATAAATAAATTTTCAGAAAATTAACAATTAAAACTTCTCAAAAAAATGGATGGTTGTTGATTTTTTATAGTCACAAACTATTCTTTTATTTTACAGTTTTATTAAGACAGAGTATTTTCTGTACGTCTTTACACCATGCAAGTTGGATACAAAAGGAAGTATAAAAACTATTAAACTCATTGAGAGGAGAACAATGGAAAAATTTTAGTCGAACAGTGTTATCGATCTTTACTACCATATACCATATTAAATGAACTCTAAATATAGCCACACTACAACCCTTGAAAGGTAGTATATTTTATATATTAGATTATGCAAATAAATTATTATCCGGCCAAAATAGATTTTATCAAATGCATGAAATCACTTCCCGCGAAATATACTCACAATTTATTGAAACTAATAATAGTATGTGAAAACCTTTATATTTAGGAGATCTTAGTCGAGACAAAAACCCACATAATTACATTGTACCGTAAAGGTGCCTTGAAATTCCAGTAACAGCGTATAACCCCTTTAGAGCAACAATAACTACGCACAAAAGAAAACGAGTTTCAATTGTGAAATTAATAATATTCATTCTATTTTAATGGATTTTTCACCTAGCAATTAAACAATTTAAATATTTATTGAGTCGATCAAATATTTGTTTAAAACAACTTTTATTTGATACAAGTCTTCCGCAAAATAATTTAGGCTAATACGAGTATTTTTCTTTCTTGTGTGTGTAGATCCTTATGAAAACTACTTGACCATTACAAAACCAGATAATCTTGGTCTTTAAGACGTCAAGAATAGCTGGAACACTTTATGGGCGGATATCCTTAGCATGGAACGTGCCAATTGTCTTGCCCTCTAAATCTTGCAGAACATAGTAATTGCTACCTACTTTCTCCTTAACTTTCGCCTTCAAGAAAACTGGTGCCAGTTTCGCACTGAATCTACGTTCAAAGTTACTCTGAGCAAAATTTCTCCGGTATACAACTTGGCCCACAGTAAAACTAATGGGTCGTGTTCGCAAATTATACTGATTCTTGTTAATATCATATGCGTCCGAAATATGTTTTTTAAGATCTTTTCGAAGAAGATGTAAATGGTCGTCTCGTGACAAAGTAAACGAGGGTTCCTCCAGAAGGTTTAGGTTTTTCAAAAGGCCATATGAACTGCCATGAGTTATCATGTCGAAGCCAAAAACTGCGTGATAAGGACTACAATTGATCGATTGGTGTGTCGAGTTTCTCAAAGCACAACTAATAAAACTTAAATTTGCATCCCAAAGAGTGTGATCCTGTTTCAAAAATGCTCTAATGCCGGCGATCAAAGACCTGTTAACCCTCTCTGAAGCATTTGCCTGCGGAGAGTATAGGGCCGTATAAACATGGGTTATTCCAAGTGAAGTAAAAAAAGCATTCAGATCATTTGCTTTAAATTGGGACCCATTGTCACTGACAATAAATTCAGGGACACCGTACACATGGAAAATATTTTTCAGTAAAAATTCTTGGATGGCAGAGGAAACAAATTTCTTCAAGGGACACAACCAGTGAAACTTGGTAAGGTGGTCAAGAACAATAAGCAGCCCTATATTGCCCTGTTTGCTACGAGGGTATGGTCCAAGTATATCAATATACAACCTCTGAAAAGGCCTAAGAGAAATAGTGGGTTTACCAATTTCGGGTTTCATTATAAAGTTCGGTGATTTAGTCGTTTTGCAAATTTCACAATTACGTATGTAGTTGCGAACGTCTCTCACTAACCCTGGCCAAAAGAAATTCCTGCGGATCAATTCCAGAGTCTTATAAATACCGCCATGTGATGTCACAAGGGAATCGTGAAAACGAGTAAGCACAGAGTTACGAAGATTATAGGGTATCCACAGTTTCCAGCAATTTTGGTCCTGGTCATCATTCCCAATATAATGTTGTGTTCGTATATATACATAGTTATCCATTATCTTAATATCAGGGTATTTGCTAGGGTTCATAGATATTTTTTCCTTTAATTTCAAGTAGTCATCATCGTCAAAATGCACAGATCCAAGATCAATTGCAGGTTCAGAAATCTCAAGAGAAGAAACTTCGTCACAACAAACTCTCGAAAGAGCGTCGGGAACAATATTGTCCTTTCCCTTACGATGGCTTATGGTAAATTTGTAAGCCTGTAACTTAAAAACCCAGCGGGCCAACCTACCACTCAGATCTGGCTGTCGCATTAACCAAACTAATGATGAGTGGTCAGTAATGACTTCGAACTCCTGCATTTCTATATAACACCGAAATTTTTTAATTGCCTCTAAGGCAGCCAGACATTCACGCTCCGTGACGCTATAGTTGCGTTGAGCAGAGTTTAACTTTTTGGACATAAAAGCTATGGGTTTTTCAGCTCCATTTTCGTCCAACTGCACTAACACCGCGCCAATACCATAGTCGCTGGCGTCACAATGAATATAAAATTTTCTAGAAAAGTCGGGGTTTGTCAAAATAGGCGCAGAAGTGAGCAGAGCTTTTATTTTCTCAAAGGCAGATTGGGCCTCGGGTGTCCAGCAAAACTTACGTTTTGTGGATAACACCTCGGTAATGGGAAACACAATAGAGGAGAAATTATCGATAAATCGTCTATACCACCCCGCAAGCCCAAGAAAACCACGTACCTGTTTCAGACTCGTAGGTACGGGCCAGTTACATATAGATATAACTTTTTCGGGGTCGGTTTTAATACCACCACGATCAATGACATATCCAAGGTACTTTACCTCGGTAACAAGAAAACGGGATTTTGAAATGTTGAGCGTAATGTTAGCCTTTTGAAACTGTTCCGCAATCCTAACCAAAACTGAGAGGTGGGTGTTAAAATCTTCGGATACGATGACCAAGTCATCAAGGTATCCAAAGACACAGTGACGCAGATCGGCAGGAATAATATCATCTATCAGACGACACATAGTCTGTGGGGCATTACACAGCCCAAAAGGCATAACCACAAATTGATAAAGGGGTCGCCCCGGGACTGTGAATGCAGTTAATGCTTTGGACTCCTCGGCTAGTCCGATTTGCCAAAAAGCATCTTTTAAATCTAATTTTGAAATAAGGTTAGCTTTTGGAAGTCGTGCAAAAATTCCCTCGATACTGGGTAACGGATAGGCATCTTTTTTGGTCACAGCATTGACCTTTCGCGCATCTAAACAAAGGCGGACCTTATTTGGTTTAACCACCAAACGCATCGGGGAACTCCAGGGCGAAGAAGATGGTTCTATCACCCCCAAAGCCAACATACGGTCAATTTCCTGAAACATCAGCTTCTCCACCGCTGGAGAAACTGGGTAAAATCGTTGTTTGATTGGTTTCGCATCGCCAACATTAATTTCATGTTTGATCAAGCTAGTTCGCCCGAGACCTTGTTTCTCGAAATCGGGGAATAAATCAATTATGGCAGCTAGCTGTTGGCGTTGACTCGGAGTTATTAAACAATTTTCGGGGATCGAATCCACCGATTCTTCATTTTTATTAGACTTTATACAAAAAGCCGACAAATCAGATGGAACTTTGGGCAAATCTGAACAGTCGGAAGCTAAAACAACTGACCCAAAAACTTCTGGCGCTAACTGAAACGACTGCCAAAAATCGACTCCTAAAATCAAACGCTGCCTTAAAGATGGTACAATAAACAGTTGGATTTTCCTGCGTAGATTCCTAAAACAAACATCGACAAGCAAATGACCCGAGACTCGTTGTAAACCGCCATCTGCAGTTTTCACAAATGATTTTTTTGAACTAAAGCAATCAAAATCAGAAAAATTTTGCTTGGCTAAATCAGCCCCAATACAGCTGATATTAGCACCAGTGTCTAACAGGCCGTATTCGCAAAATTTTAGAAACTTAACTTGAGCATAATATCTCTTGTCGTTCAGATTATTATATATTGAAGAAATTACATATTTAGATGCATGTTTTCGCATCTTAAAAAATTCGCGGAGCCGTAAAGTTGACCTCCTCGGTTTCCTAGGCCGAAACCCAGATAAAGCAGACACGTTAAAAATTTCGTTTCGTTTAGCAACATAGTTTTGCCACCTTAAATGATATGGTAATTTCGGAGATATGATTTTAGACAAATTTTGATCAACAAAAGGTGGAATTTGGGAGTAATCTCTCTTTAAAATTGTTATCGTATTAGCAGGTATTGTAGAGGTTTGAGTAGATATAGAGTGGTTATCATTATTAAAGTCTTTTAAATTTACAGAGGTGGGCGAGAAAAGTTCGAACGTGGATCGTTTTTTGAATTTGTCAATTTTCCAGCAGAACATTTAGGGCATTGGGGCTTATAAGTATCCTTTGCTCCGCAGCCATAGCAGAAAACTGTCTTAGTTTGCAAACAGTCCTCCCAATGGTGGCCGGTGCAGTCGCAGTTCCAACACTTTGAAAGCACTGTAGTTCGTTGAATGGCTTCAACTGAAGGATCTACAAATCCGGAATCACCAACTCGTTCATCATCCAGCGTAAAATCTAATTCTGCCACTGTTCTACGAGGAGCAAAATTCTGATTAAATTTTGGTGGTATATTTCGCCGTAAAGGATCACCTCCAAATAAGTTTTCCCTCATCTGCACAAGTTTACGTAGGTGTGCTATCGTGTAAACTGGGACATATAAAAGTTCGCGTCGTAAATCTGAACTCAAATTTCGTTTCAAAACTTCTATAATATCAGCCTCTGGCATTGGTGGATCTAAACGAGAGAGAAAAGAAGAAACATCTTCATAAAATGCTTCAAACGTTTCACCTAGCCTCATTTTTCTATTGCGAACCTCTTCCATGAAATCAAAATTCGTTCTAAAATCTTTATACTCATAACGCAGAGCGGTACAAAATTCATCCCATCTTACGGTATGAACTTGCTTGTGGTAATTCCAGTACCATTCACGTGCTTTGCCGGTCAAAAGAATATGTAAATTTTTACATATTATGTCAAAATCATTATTGAATGTATCTGCTGTTAAAGACCTAACTCTGTATAAGAAATCTTCGACCTTTAATCCATTCGTCGAACCGTCAAATTTCAAATTCCAGTTCTGTATTATAGAAGTGATTTTGTCACTTCTACAAGCAAAATTTTCATCAACCCTCGCAGAGTTAAAAAATCGGTTATTTCGGCCATTCTGTAAATAATTTGAAAATTCCGAAGTTTGAGCTGGCAGATTATAGTTTAGTACGGGCGGTTCTAAATGTTGATTGAAGTTATCTGGGCTAATATTCGTTGGTCTAGATCGAGGAGGTTGTGAAGTATTTTGACGGGAGTAAGAATCAAAAGTTTGCTCTGGCGCGTTTGGCATCACATTTGAAGCCACAGGAATAGTTGGTTGAAACTCGGAGTGTGACAGACCTTGTTGAAAATTTGATTGTGAAATAGCTTGTGGAGAAATTACCCCAGGAAATTGGGTATTTGTGGGAACAATATTCAGATTTCTTAGAATCTTTATAATACTATTCTCAAGAATGCGATCCATCTCCGAGGCATTGACCAAATTTTTATTATTATTACATTCGTTATTATTTTGCGAGAAATTCCGTGTAGTCGATTTCCGATGGTTTTGTGGCACTGTCAATGGTAATTGTTTGGTAGGAGTCTGCCGGTGAGTATTAAAAATGTTGTGCAATAATGAATTTGAATTATTTTCCGACAAAGCCGAAGGCAACGGGTTAATATTGTCTTGGCCGTTCAATAATTTCGTATTATCATGTGGCAATGTTACAGGCAGATTTTTGTTAGCATTCTTTGTTGGTGAATGAACAAGGTTTTGTAAGGGAGAATTTCGAATATCCTGCACAATGCCCATATTGGATGAAGCTGTTTCAAAACTACTCAATTCCAAAAGGTTTTGTGTATGGTCTATTTCTTCCGATATAATTTTGCCACTTCGTGTCTTGACGTGTTTCGATATAGCGCCACGATTTTTACCACGGTAATTTGATGTTGGTTTAGAAAGCAAGGGTTTAGGATGTTGCAAATCAAACCTTTTCAAATTACCAAGCTCACAAGGTTTTTGGCACGTAGGACAGCTTGATTTATCCGATAAAAAATTTTCAATACAAGGCCGATGAAATATATGACTGCATTTGGAAATAATAACGCAGTGCTGATTCCCCATCATTACCTCCTTGCAAATGGCACAACCCGTGTCATTATCATTATCTCCACCGGATGCCTGATCCTCGAGTGAAGGAAGTTCACCATCTGAGCCCATTTTTGTATTTTTCCTTTCGAAACTAAATTTAAAAGGTAATGAAATTAATTGACTTCCCAAAGAACAAGGTAGTAGTGTTGTAATTGCAACTAAACGTGTCTGCTGTCAGACAAATAGATTTCAAGTTATAAAACCCAATTATTTCCTCAAAAGCAATATTTAATTATCAATATTACAAATCGGGGACACTAACTCTCAAAAAAAAATGGTAAAGCTAAATCAAGATCCCGGGTCGTATCCGGTTAAAATTCATCTAATGAAAAAAAAATTCTGAAATATTAACAATCCAGAGCAACATTTTATAATAATTCACGAAAATGAGACAAAAAAATATTTTCGCCCGTAGAACGTTCGATAAAATTTTTATATTCACTAGTGCTTGTGGATAATAATTTCAAACCCTTATAGCCCGCTTTCCAAATGAATTCTGTATGAAAATTTTGTTCTAGAAACCATGAAAAAAATTTCAAAGTAATTATGCATGTGTCACACGAACTTTAAAGAGGAAAAAAAAATATTTAGAAACGGGGTGAAAATTACAGAATATTTGAAGTAAATATTGCAATCCTATATAAATCCAAAGACCCAATATTGAATAACACAATAAAACCAAATATCACAATATCTAAAGAAAACTTTAAATAATGCGGATAGTTATTTAAAAGAATATGTCGAAATGTATGCTGCCAATACCCTGCAGTTTATGAAAAAATAGTGCTTTATACAAAAAAAAACTATTAAAATACTGTTATCTTACTTTTTGATGTGAGAGGTAAATAGAGCATTATAAAGGTATGACAATTGAATGAAAAGAAAAAAAAATGCTAGGCTATGGTGTTCAATGAATGTTTCAGGTAATATTGTAATCTGACAAACCAGTATACATGTTGACGAATAACTGAAAAATTTGGACTTCAAAATGCAATTAGCATAATAAAGTGATTCCTAAAATTATCAGGATACTGATAGCACAGTCGGACGATAATATTTGCCTGAAAATGCAGTAAACATGCATAAGGAAAAATGTCACAAAATGTCCTAATAATCAAGACAAAAAAAAGCATCAGGGAGCATTCCGGTCAACTTATTCGAACCTATAGTCCTCAAATAATTGCAAATCCAGGAAGCTATGGTACCTATTTATCCCAAACCTTTAGACATTACGAACCATTCAAACCCTATGAGTTAATGTAATCTAGATTTTAATTCAAAATGCAGATGGGCAGAAGAAAACCACAATGATCTTCCCTGCCCCACGTTGGGCGCCAAAATTTTATGTGCCGTTCCATCTAAAGTAAAGGAGGAACGAGGGATGACTTTAATATTTACAATAGTCAAAAGTTGGAAAATGTCATGTATATTTCGATGTTCAATAATTCCCATATTTTCGAGTCGGCAGAGAAGACTATAGGGAGCCATTGTTTCCGCTAGCTATCAGTCGTATGGGGGGGTCGTGTCTTCCGAGCTTCTCATTACAGTATACAAATCCCTTTTATAAAATTTATTATTATAGACTCCCCTAATTATTTACTAAATATTATCAAAATTCTACTCTACGCATGGGCTAATATCGGCCATAGTTGCAAATATCAAATTGACCCCGTACTATGGTCCGAATACAAGAAAAAAAGTACTAATAAAAGTTTCATTCACTGTCATAGTCCTTATCATAATGATCTCTTAGATGGTATTAGAGACCAGCGTTCGGAACCCGCCCTACCATTGGTTTTAGCAACGCCATGTTTTGCCAAAACCCCACAACTCACATAATATACCCTATTTACATCACATCAGTAAGAAAACCCCAAAATGTTTAGAATTCCATATTCAAATTATATATTCAATCAAAATCTAAATTGTACATATCGTACTATTAACTCTAGTCTTAAATTAGCAAAAGTGACATTAAAGCCTAAGTTTTAAAACTGAAACATTTATATGAAATATTACAATTTATGATTAAAGATATTCCGTCTGGAATAATTCCGAACGTTCGTGGTTCAACGAAAAAAAACAAAATAGGTATAATTGAAAAAAATCTATTCAAAATAAATGTGATTTACTGACTTCGCGTATCAAATCGATTAATTTTGAATACCCATAATGAATATTATAATATAAGAATTAGAAAAGAATAATATACATTTTAATCTAAAGATTGAAAAACCAAATAGAAAAAAATAATTACTGTTGCCATTAAATATTAATGCCAATTATCAACATTTTGTTTTGGGTGTATGTTTATTAAATCCAAACAGAACAAATTGTTTAATTTTTCAATCTTTAAAGATATTAGTTATTACAACAATAATTCTTCAATAAGTTGTAAAGCAAAACAGAATTGATTTCAAAGAGAAAAAAAAAGAATATATAAAGAGTAAAACTTGTTTTAAATTGTAAACAGTTGTAACTTTATTTTATTTTATTTTTGTTTTACTTTAATGACGTTTAATTACCTTGTCATAAATCAATGACGTAAATCTCAAATGTTTAAAACCCGCTCTATTATATTTGGATATTAACAAACAGAATAAGGAGAAAACTATAACATTCTCTCTATTTTATCAATTCTGTTTTTACTTTTACACCCTTTAACTAAATATCAATAAATTTTTCAGCAAATGTAAAAATAATTAAATATGATAACTCACCAAAAATAACAGCAACCGAAGATCGTAGAGGCCTCTCGAACGTAGGTTGAGTGGGGGGGGGGGGGTTATTAACATATTATTAAAATATTGAGTTTTAATAATTGCTTGTTAGTATCATATTATGTAGAATAATTAGACACATATATTTATATATTGATTGTTGATTATACTTAGGCTACGTGGGTTAGGCAAGAAATTTTAGGCATATGTTAAATTTTAGGATTCATGCCGGAATTTTAATTTATAGGAAAAAACCACATTTTTACCGATTAGGTATCTATTATAAAAAAAAATTATTTTTTTATTAATTTTTAAACGATTTAGATTAAGTCATATATTTTTAAATTCACGGCCGATATATGACTAAATTTCGAATTTTAATAGTAACTTGGATGTAACGAAAAGTTACTCGATTTGATTAAATATTTCACACATTTAAATGATTATTTAAATTTTCCTCGCACTTTTGTGGATTTAAATTACACGTTAATTAAGGACTTATAACGACGTAGTTTCCTTTGCCCGTATGGCTGTAACGAAATTCTGAATACTACTGGAGTTTGTAGTTATTTGGGCTCTTGTAGAAGCATGCAAGACAATTTGATGTAAATTTGTTTGGAGATGTTTCTGTTTTGTTGCTTTAATACTATATTTCGGAGAGACCTTATTCATTTGTTTCTGACCAAAACGTACAGTGGTGGCTCAACGATGAGACCACCATTAAAATAATGAAATATATTATCTTTAGAGCACCCTTCCTAAGATACCAAAAAAACCTGTTATTTTACAAATAAAAAAATGTATATTTGATATAAATTTTACCTGTAGGAAATTCACACCACGTGTAACTTGCCCAGTTAAAATACTATTTTCCAAGGTAATCTAAGAAAACGGGGCAACTCGTTTAAAGATTTAGGTTATTCACACACTAGAAATATTTCTTTGCATCCAATTTGGCCCGAAAACCAGGGATTAACTTATCTCGAAGAAGTCCCTCACGTGCAGTATGGCCAAGTCTACTTAAAAAAAATTTTAATCAAACTTTATTTTTGCACAAAATACCGGCAAACTTACGTTTATTCCACGTTAGTATAAATAAATTTTCAGAAAATTAACAATTAAAACTTCTCAAAAAAATGGATGGTTGTTGATTTTTTATAGTCACAAACTATTCTTTTATTTTACAGTTTTATTAAGACAGAGTATTTTCTGTACGTCTTTACACCATGCAAGTTGGATACAAAAGGAAGTATAAAAACTATTAAACTCATTGAGAGGAGAACAATGGAAAAATTTTAGTCGAACAGTGTTATCGATCTTTACTACCATATTAAATGAACTCTAAATATAGCCACACTACAACCCTTGAAAGGTAGTATATTTTATATATTAGATTATGCAAATAAATTATTATCCGGCCAAAATAGATTTTATCAAATGCATGAAATCACTTCCCGCGAAATATACTCACAATTTATTGAAACTAATAATAGTATGTGAAAACCTTTATATTTAGGAGATCTTAGTCGAGACAAAAACCCACATAATTACATTGTACCGTAAAGGTGCCTTGAAATTCCAGTAACAGCGTATAACCCCTTTAGAGCAACAATAACTACGCACAAAAGAAAACGAGTTTCAATTGTGAAATTAATAATATTCATTCTATTTTAATGGATTTTTCACCTAGCAATTAAACAATTTAAATATTTATTGAGTCGATCAAATATTTGTTTAAAACAACTTTTATTTGATACAAGTCTTCCGCAAAATAATTTAGGCTAATACGAGTATTTTTCTTTCTTGTGTGTGTAGATCCTTATGAAAACTACTTGACCATTACAATTGTCAACACTATTTTTGTTTTGTAGCCAACAAAAATAGAAATTATCCTAAGTTGACTACAGCGGCAAAAGTAGTCGTGTAGCCGTGTAGCTGTGTTGGTGTCAAAATAATCGTTTTCATATAAACGTGTGTATTTTATTTTTGACAGGCTGTAGTCGTGTAGCTGCAGTCGTCTATGTGTTTAATGCTTGAGAAAGCATTTGTTCTATTATGTGCCTTGGAACAGGAACATACTCAAACCAATATCACCCAGCAAACATGGCAATACGAAGAAGATTCTCCGAACATATCGCCGGGAAGAAAACATTTATTGCCGGCAATATCAATTTCGTATTCCGGAAGTTTCCTCCGTCGGAAACAACTGTTACACTAAAATAATACTTCCAGGCAATATGAAAGCCATAACTCATATGGAAGATAAAAGGGATATCGCTAAATAAATTCCCGGTACAATAAAAAAAAGGATTTAATTTTTTCATTATTAAATTTAAGCCTGAAAAACAATATCTGATAGAAGATATCGCTTTAATATCTTCTTGGAAGGTATCTTTTATATGTTTGCAGGGTCATTATGTGCGCTCTTTGTATGACTCAAAACATCGATTGTAACCAGGGATGGAAAATAATAATTTAGTTATAAAAATCAAGAATGGAATTATACTATTCCAACAGTATTATAGCCCTAGATTATGAATTTTAAAAAACCATACGTAAAAAATTGCAAAATAATATCGGAATGCGAAAAAAGGCTTTGGGGTTCAAAAAATTAATTAAAAGATTTACATTCTACAAACGATGCCAAAATTTTCTTTTTTGCAACTAACCACCAAACTTTGTTTTATGAAATGGGCATTATACTCCGCAGATTATAAATTTAAAAAACCGCACTTAAAAAATTGCAAAATAATAGAGGAACGCGAAAAAAAACTTTGTGGTAGAAAAAAATAATTAAAAAACTCAATCAGCGATTAACAATCTGCAAATGAATACAATGACGCAAAAATTTTTCTTTTTGCAAATATTTTTTTCGCGATTTTTTTTTTTTTTTTGGCAAACTAAGCACCAAACTTTTGTGTATAAAATTGGTACTATAGACCCTAGATTATAAATTTAAAAAAACCACACTTAAAAAATTGCAAAATAATCGCGGAAAGCCAAAAAAGGCTTTATGGTACAAAAAAATCAGCGATTTAAATTCTGCAAACAAATATATTGATGAAAAAAATTTATCCTTTTTGCAAATTTTATTTTTCGCGATTTAATTTTTCGCAACTAGCCACCGAACTTTGTTGTATGAAATGTGTATTATAGTCCCTAGATTATAAATTAAAAAGAAACGTACTTACAAAATTGCAAAATAAAAGCGGAACAAAAAAAAACTTTGTGGTACAAAAAATTAATTAGGAAACGTAATCAGCGATTTAGATTCTGCAAACAAATATATTGATGCAAAAATGTTCCTTTTTGCAAATTTTATTTTTCGCGATTTTTTTTTTGCAACTAGCCACCAAAATTTGTTATATGAAATGTGTATTATAGCTCCTAGATTATAAATTAAAAAAAAAACGAACGTAGAGAATTGGAAAATAATAGCGGAATTTGAAAAAAGACTTTATGGTACAAAAATTTAATCCCTAGGTTATATATTTAAAAACACCGCACTTAAAAATTGCAAAATAACGGCGGGATTCGAAAAAGGCTTTATGGTACAGAAAATGAATTAAAAGAGGTAATAAGCGATCGACATTCTGCAAGCGAATATATTGTTGCAAAAATTTCGCTTTTTGCAAAAGTTTTTTTTTGCAATTTGTGCTAATATTTGCTAATATCTAAATATTTAATTTTTATGTTTTTAACGAGCCAAAGAGGAAGATATTTTTTAGTTACTTACATTTTTAAATGTGTAAGAGCGATCTAACATTTTTTGGTATAAGAGCCCGATTAAGTGAGTCTTTTCCATCCCTGATTAACCAGTCGGAGTTCGTTCCTGTTCCAAGCCGCCTAATATTTTTTCAAATAAAAAATATTGAGAGCGTTGCAAGGCCATTGTTTTGAGTCATACAAAGAGCGCACATAATGACCCTGCAAACATTTAAAATATACCTTCCAAGAAGATATTAAAGCGATATCTTCTATATGTCATTTGAATGAAAATAATCAAGTAGTATTTACTTTGAAATTGTCTTCCTTTTATCACTTGGAAGATAATTCGGCGATATTTGAAAAAAAAAATAATTCAGAAATTTTATCTTTTGTCATAACTTTTTATGACAATATTTCGGCAATATCATCTTTGTATCATTTGGAAGATAAAGCAAATTTGTTTGAAATCTTTTATCAATTTGGAAAAAATTAAAACTAAATTTGTACAAAAACAATCAAAAGATATATAGGAAATAAACTCGTGAAAAGTTAAGATTAATTGCGCGGGAAAAATCGGCTAAGTTGAAATCAAAATAATTTATAAGTTGGTCAATGGATTATGTATGCAGATATTGTTTTTCAGGCTTAAATTTAATAATGAAACAATTAAATCGTTTTTTTATTGTACTGGGAGTTTATTTAGCGATATCCCTTTTATCTTCCATATGAGTTATTGCTTTCATATTGCCTGGAAGTATTGTTTTAGTGTAACAGTTGTTTCCGACGGAGGAAATACGAAATTGATATTGCAGGCAGTAAATGTTTTCTTCCTGGCGATATGTTCGGAGAATCTTCTTCGTATTGCCATGTTTGCTGGGTGATATTGGTTTGAGTATGTTCCTGTTCCAAGGCACATAATAGAACAAATGCTTTCTCAGTGATAGGGAGTCCTCCAATCTCTTTATTATGTATACTCTTTGATGAAACTAATGACAAAAGTAATGCTTGAAGCATCCGTACCTTCTTTAATCTTTGCAACAATGTTTTAAGGAAATGGAATGCCGATCCATTTGCTTCCAAACATTTTTAACCACACCAAGTTTTATATGTTTGTACCAGTGGTGAATGAATGATATTGTGCTCGCTAATATGCTCTTGGCTCCCATTGTTTCTTGGAATATTGTTGCCGTTCCATCTGCTAGTCTATTTGCAAAAAAATGCATATTTAACTTCTTTTAAGTCACAACTATTGATGACAATCAGGATTGATATTTAAAAATCCCGATCCCGGGATTTTCGGGACTACGGGATTTTCCGGGATACCGGGATTTTACGGGATTTCGGGATATTTCGGGATTCCGGGATTTAAATTTTCCTTTATAAAAACTTTATGTTATGTAACTAATTTAAGTTTTAATATGCCCAGAAAAAATTTACAAAATATGGTCAATTTTAATAAATTTCTTACTGCGCTCCAGAGATAGGTACGGCCATATGGAGTATGTCCACGGAAGCTACATCTCAGTAGATTTAACCTGTATTAGGTGCGGTTTCGTCTTTTCGTCAAACATGGCCGCAGTGGTATTTTAAGTTTTAATATGCCCAGAAAAAATTTACAAAATATCGTAAATTTTAATAATTTCTTACTGCGCTCCAGAGATAGGTACGGCCACATGGAGTATGTCCACGGAAGCTAAATTTCAGCAGATTTAACCTGTATTATAATGTACAACCCTAATGTCAGAAAATTGAAGTTCGCAAAAAATCATTAAACTTTTGCTAATGAAGTTTTTCGATAAACCCAGTAGAATTTTTTTTATATATTGGTTGCCGAACGTAGGGGTCGCCTTTTTAAATTTTTTTCATTGGATTTTTTCCTTTATAGCAAAACACTGGTCTCCTCGAGGCAAAAAAATCGATATATCACATTTTAAAATCCGATTTTAAATGCCGAAGCTATAACGAAAAATTGAAAAAGGCGACTCCTACGTTCGGCCAAAAAAAAAAATTTTTTTTTGAACGGCGAACTTTTTTTTTTGAGGTACGGTCTAATGTACATATATGTATATATAAATATATTTAAATTTTTTTTATTAAAGCTATAATTTAGAAATGAAAAAAAACAAAAATATTCCTAAATATTACATTTGGCATTTATTTAGCAAATTCTGTTAATGTTTCCGGTGTTCTGCTAGTGGAATTTAACTTTGGAATCTAACGCTGCAAAATATGCAACAGAAAACATTAAAATGAGAGTGAGAAACGAAAACTGTTACAATAACAGTGTTATGTTAAATGGAATTTAACTTTGGAATTTAACTTCACACACATCAATAATTGTACCTAATCCTATTAGAAACATAACAACTAATGATTCACCATTAACTTTAGAACAACTTCATTATGAAAATATAGAAAATATAAAAATAATCAGAGAGTTAAAACAGGCACTATCCACGGCTCTCATCTGAAAAACTGAACTGGTTTTAAGAGAGTTTCAATGTAAAATAACAAAAAACGTGAAAAAGTGGTATTTTTAATTAATTATTTTTATTGTTTTTAAGCAATTTTAATTAAATTGTAAAGTGCACTTGTGTTGTTTGATATGTTCTCTGCATTAGTTTTGTATAATTAACACAAAATTTTGATTATTAATATTAAAAAATACGCGTTAAAAAAAACACTAAAAACTGTTTCTCTTAAAACCAGTTTGCATATAAAATTAAAGAGTCTTTTTAACAGCAGTTGAGGCTGGTGGTTTGTCTTTAGTCTATATCGTCGTTGGTTAAAACAACATGAAAAAATTCAAAATGTATCTATCTCTACTATTGTAATATAAATTATTACCATAATTTGTATCTACATTTATGTCAAAATCCGGAATAAGAATGTTAAGCAACCTGGAGTTACCGTTAACTTACCCTTAATCCCTTTGGGAACCGGGCAAGCATCTTCGTCTGGGGGTGTTATATCAACTCACTTTACGAATGAGCGGAAACTCCCTTTTGAATAATTATATTAAGTATCTTGACAAACTGTAGTAGTTATAAGTAACCAAATGTATTTTTAAATCTTATCATATAAGAGAAAAACCCATAATTAGTAACATTGACCAAATGTATTTTTAAGTCTTATCACATAAGGGAAAAACCCATAATTAATAATAACCAAATGTATTTTAAGAAAACCCATGATTAAGCAATATAATCTTTTAGTACCTTTCCTATGAAACAGATAAAAACTTATTCTGTGTTTAGGAAGAAACATCAGGTACCGATAAACGATCACCTATTATATATTATATATTATATTATGTGTATTGAAAATATTATAAATAGAGGAACAACTAAATTTAATAAACAGAACTTATTTTACCAGCAAAGAGACATCGTCGCATTTATTTTCTTAAGCGAATATTAGGAAACGGTTAAATATTTTTCTCAAAAAAGTAATACTGAAAAAGTTGAAAGTAACTTCTTTCAATTCATCCGTATTTAAATACTAGTTAACTGAGAACAGCAAAATTAAAACTGGTAAATTTACAGAATTTTAGTTATATTTAGGCTAAATTTTAGTTAATTGAAAATAGCAAATTGTACTGTAAAATATGCAGAAAATTTTGCTAAATATTTGTAGACTAAAAATAGCAAAAACAAACTGTTAAATCTACAAAATTTTTGCTATTTTTAAGCTAAATTTAGTTGAATGCAAATAGCAGTCTATTCTGCTAAAATCAGCAGAAATATTTGGTAAAAAATTGTAAACTGCTGTTTTCAAAAGGCTCGATTTTTATTTGCATTTAAAAAAAAATCGAAAAAAAAAACTTCGAAAATTTTAAACTTTTTTGTGATTTTTTAGGCTACTAATTATTTAGCAAAGTTTTTTGCTGAATTTAGCAGGTTGATTTGCTATTCTCCATTTTCAAAAATTTTGCTCAAATATAACTAAAATTCTGTATATTTAACAGTTTAATTTTTGCTGTTCCTATATTACTAATATATAGCAAAAAGAATCTGCTAATTTAGCAGTTTTTTTCTGCAGCATCATTTTTAACTAATTTTTAGTAGTTTTATCTAAATTTTTTACGGACTTTTTTCTATTAGTGTACGTAAAAATTTGCAAAATAATGTCGGAATGCGAAAAAAGGCTTTGGGGTTAAAAAAATTAATTAAAAGTTAATAAACGATTTACATTCTGCAAACGATGCCAAAATTTTCTTTTTTTGCAACTAACCACCAACTGTTTTATGAAATGGGCATTATACTCCCTAGATTATAAATTTAAAAAACCGCACTTAAAAAATTGAAATATAAAAACCTCAATCAGCGATTAACAATCCGCAAATGAATATAATGATGCAAAAATTTTCCTTTTTGCAAATATTTTCTTCGCGATTTTTTTTTTTGCAAACTAAGCACCAAAGTTTAGTGTATAAAATTGGTACACTCATAGAAAAAAGTTTGTAGAAAAGTTAGTAAAACTGTTAGTACTTCATTTTAACAAATTTTTAACTAATTTTTAGTTAAAATTTAATTTTTACTTAATTTTTTTGCTACCTCCACATTACTAACTTATAAATTTTTTTGCTATTTTTACAGTATTTTGCTGAATTTTAGTTACTAATTTTTAACAGAAGATTTGCTAATTTTACAATTTTTTTGTAAACAAAACCACCTATTTTGGAGCGCTTATAAACAGAATGTCAAATGACTCATCAAAATTACTGTATATTTTTAACTCGCCAAAAGTAATGCAAAAAGTTTTTAAATAAAGCTAAATTGAAATGGTTGAAAATTTATCCTACTCATAAAATATCTAAATTATTAAAATTTATGAGAAAAGTTTCTATTTATCGTAATACATTAATTTTCAAAGATCAAGGTTTATTGTGGACGAACCATTGTGGACGAAACATAATATGAAAATTGTGATTAAAAGTATCTCTGGGGAGCAAGTGGAGTTTACGGGGATGACCCTAATTTTTTCCCCCAATATTGTACTTTTTAAACTTATTTAAAGAATACGATATTTTTAATCGGCCACACCTTCTTTCCTGTGGGTGGAGCTTTAGAGGTGAAAATGGAAACTCAAATTAATTCGGAAGTACATATCCGATCAGCAAACAATGAAAATCAAAAGAAGGGACTCTGAAATACATTTTCCCAATCAGAAAAATACAAACTGGAAAGCGGTGGTAAAGCACTTTAACAGGTGGTACAAGTACTGGCAAAAAGTGCTTTCCCATTCCCAAAATGATAAGATCCTTAGACAAAAGGACCGGCTGTTCAAAAAGCGCCGGAAAAGCACTGGAGGAACAAAATTTTTGAACGTTGGCAAAACACTGGCAAAACTAATAAATAGGTGGTCTGGAAATATATTTTCCAAAATAAAATTTAAAAAAAGTTCATATGTATTTTTTTGGTCCTGCCGTGATTTGAACCCAGGGCGTCAGATTGGCAGACGATTGTTCTGCCCACTGAGCTAACTAACGATGGCTAAACACATAAATGAGTGATAATAGCTGGACAACTACTGACTGTGCCAAAAGGCTAGTACCGGCAAACAATTGTTTGTAACTAATATGCCAGCGTTGGGAGGGCAAAAGAAAAGTTGGTCTTGAAGGAGCTCTCCCACAAACAAAAAATTGATTTTTAAAACAAAAAAAAAATTTAAATTAAAAAAATCAAAAAAAAAATTTTTCCTTGCAACCGGATTTGAACTTGGAACCTTCTGACTACAAACCTTTTTTAACAAAGCGTCAGCATTTGTATAAAATCATTGGTCTACCAGTGAATTGCTACCTACCAAATGCTACCTAGCATTGGCTAGGTAGCACTGGATAACCACTGGTTGCAAACCGTGGCATATCACTCTAAGCCAATTCTATGACAGTGGTTTTTTTTATAAACCCCCGAAATTTTTGTAAAACAAATACTGGCAAAACGCTTTTTGCAAACGCTGGCAAAGCGTCCCAAATGAGTGTTCTGTCATTTATTTTTAACACCGTGGTTACTCAGTGGTATGCCAGTGCTTGATTTTTTTGTACCACTGGCGATTTCTGACTGGGCTGTTATGCCAAAAAAAAAAAAATAAAAAGTTTTTAATCGGCCGAAGGGGTTCTGAAATATTGCTACTAGAATTTTGCTGAAAAACACGATTTTTCATTTTTCAGTCGGGCCTTCAAAAAGTAAGTCTAAAAATGTTTTAAATTTTTTTTCATTTTTAAATCTACTATCTACAGCTATGGACATATAATTGACACAAATTTAAATTGCGCATAAAATTAAGTATTTTCCAACTAAATATATTTAAAAATGCAAGTTTTATATCTTCTGATTGTTGTTGAAAAAGATGTTTGTCTTAATAGTGCTCAAATGATAATGACTTATTTTTATCATTATTTCAAATAGAAAATAATTTTCTAGATTTTTTTGAAGATTTTTTGAAATCTATTTTTAGACTCAATATTTCTTAAACACTGGTAAGGATATATGTAACCACATATTTTTTGTATGTTGGCGAGTAAGCTTACTTGTGTGCAGCAGGTCAATTATGTTTTTATCTATTAAATATTACATGTCGATATAGCTCAGATGGTAGAGCTATTGACTGGCAATCTGTAGACCCAGGTTCGATTCCCGCACCAGAAAATTTTATTTAAAAAAAAAATACAATAAAAAATATTTTTTTATATAATTAATTTTTTTGAAAATCTATTTTTAGACTCATTATTTTTGTCAGTACTGGTAAGCACATAGGTAACGATATATTTTTTGATTTTTCGTATGCTGGTGTGTAACCATAACTCATTATTTTTCGCGACATCGCCATATAAAGGTAATAAGAAATGTAATAACAAAAGTAACTAGTTACCATTACCAAGTATGTAGTTACATAACCACATATCTGGTAATGATTTTCTACACTGGGATGTTTTGCTTATTATTTACCGTTATCATTTTTGCGTTAACAATGCTGATTTAAAGTGGACATATAAATGGCACAATTTACTTAAAATAGGCAGTAGTCGTGTAGATTTAATTCAAAGCAATAAATATTTTTCGTAGTTCAAAAATAAATAGAAAAAGTTAAAAAAATTTTAAAATGGGACCAGGAAAACATATTACAGTTGAGGAAGGGCGGATAATATGGAAAATGTATGTAAGAAGGAAAAAAAAGTAGCGGAAATTGCTGAGATAATGCAAATTTCTCGCAAAAAAGTCTACAATGCAATTAATTCTTGTGTTGAGGATCCCGATATATTGACTAAGGGTAAAATTCGGAAGCCAAGGCCACGAAACAGATGAGCGTACTGATGCAGCTACAGTACGAATGGTGAAAATTTATCCATTCAAGTCATCAAGGCAGATAGCATCGGATATTAATAAAAATTTTAACATGGAAATATCAAGCAGACTTGTCAGAAGAAGACTAAACCAGGCAAATTTGTTTGGGCGCATTTCCAGAAAAAAGCCCCTTCTCTCAAAAAAAATATTTCAAAACGACTAACCTTCGCCAGAACCCATAAGGAAAATCCCATTAGTTTTTGGAAAAACGTGTTATGGAGTGACGAAACAAAAATTAACAGGATAGGACCAGATGGCAGAATCTTTGTTCGTCGTCCTAAAGGCCAAAAAAGGGTATACTTTTCGAACATTGTGTTACAAAATTATAAATCCAAGCACGCAATTTAATTTTGTATAATATTTACTGAACATTAATGTATTAAGTTCTATTCAATTACATTTTTTTATATATACTTTTGTGGCACAGTGTATAAAATATTTTTCAAAACTTGTACAAAAAAACTATTAGGTATTTAATTTTATTCTAAAATATTCTTTTAATACAACAAAAAATATAAAGTAGGATACTTTATGAACATTGTGTGGACAAAAAGAGGATACTTTTCGAGCATTGTGTCCGAAATCTCGAGATCCGATCACACTATTTTATATTTATTATCAAAATACCCAAAATTATTAAAAAAAGATGGACCAGTCATAAAAATGTTATTTTATGTTAATCCAAAACAATAATAGGTCCGTTCGATTACTTTTCTCAGTCAAGTCCAGTAAGAATTACTCAGTACAAACTTACAGAGAGTAAGACAAGATTTACTCTCAAAATAAAATTTTCACAAACATGTACGCGAACACAAAATTTGCAACAATTTGCAAGTTTGTAGACACAGCTGATTACAACACCAAATATACAAATAAATTTGAACTGATCGCTATGGAAGAAGAGAATTTTTGATATTAAATCTTAAGCAGACAGTTTTTAGAAGGTGGTCTTATCTTTTCTATAATTTATTTTGAAAGTTTTACTGCTTTGCATTTCCATAAAATAACATAATTGGAAAATATTTTTTTTTATTTACAATAAACAAACATGTGTTTTCGAAACATATGTTTTTTTCTGCTTGCAAATTCTTACTGGCAAAAATTTATCCAGTAAAAATTTGCAAGAAAAAGAAGAAGACTTAAAAACTCTCATCATAGAACTGTCACTTTATTCTCTCTTTTTTCTTTCTGTTTACTGAGTATTTGTGTAAACGAACGCCATCCAGTAAAAATTTGTACAAAATTAGGTCCATTCGATTACTTTTCTCAGTCAAGTCCAGTAAGAATTACTCAGTACAAACTTTCAGAGAGTAAGACAAGATTTACTCTCAAAATAAAATTTTCCCAAACATGTACGCGAACAGAAAATTTGCAACAATTTGCAAGTTTGTACACACAGCTGATTACAACATCAAAAATATACAAATACATTTTAACAGGTCGCTATGAAAGAAGACAATTTTTGATGTTAAACCTTAAGCAGAACATTTTTAGAAGGTTTTCTTATCTTTTCCATAATTTATTTTGAAAATTTTACTGCTTTGCATTTCCATAAAATATTATAATTGGAAAATAATTTTTTTTATTTACCATAAACAATCATATGTTTTCGTAACATATGTTTTTTTCTGCTTGCAAATTCTTACTGGCAAAAATTTATCCAGTAAAAATTTGCAAGAAAAAGAAGAAGACTTAGAAACTCTCAACATAGAACTGTCACTTTATTCTCTTTTTTTCTTTCTGTTTACTGAGTATTTGTGTTAACGAACGCCATCCAGTAAAAATTTGTACAAATTTGTACAAATTATCCAGTAATCGAATGGACCTATTGTACAAATTATCCAGTAATCGAATGGACCTAATAAATGGGTAAAATCTCTGATCACTTAATAAAAAAACAGTGATCACAAAAAACAATCACTTTTGACTTTGAAAATTTTTAAAACTTTTGTCGCAGTGTCCTTGGAATACCCTTCAACATTTTTAAACTTTTTTGCACTCAAATGAAAGATAATTTTATATAGATAGTAGGTTTAAAAATGAAAAAAAATTAAAAACATTTTTAGACTAACTTTTTGAAGGATCGACTGAAAAATGAAAAAACGTTTTTTTCAGCAAAATACTACCTATAAGGCACTTAAATATTTTTGTGAAATCATTTCAGATTCGTGTGTCAAGAATATGGAATGCTTTGCCACGAGAATTGAGAATGTTTAATTATACATTGCTTCAATTCAAGTCCAACTTAGTAGAATTTGCGAAACTGCATTTGTTGGAGGGTTTGTAAAATGTATGTTTTTGAAAGTGCGAAAGGCGAAAGGAAAGAATGTTGAAATAATATGTATTTATCTTTGTGATATTAAAGCTTCTTATGGAAATTGATTCTTGGCATTCACTATAATTTGTATTTTGGTTCCTTTTTTTAAATCTTGTAAAATTTGTAATGCTTTATTTTATGTGATCTCATATACATATGTACTTATGAATTTTTGACCTATATTGCGATTTATTATATATTGTAATAATTAACTTTAATTTTATATATATATTTTTTGAAAATACTACAATAACATATATTTTAAATAAATAATAATATAGTAAAAATATTATTTGAATTTTTGACAACCGTTTAAATATGCCCCTTAAAATTCTGTTGTTACAGTATTTACCCCCCTTAAGGTAAACAAATTCGGTATTGGAGTTATTTACAATTATATTTTAAGTAAAATCGCAATTATTTTTTTCTCAGAAAATGTGTTTTACGCAAATTCCCCCGGAAGATAATGATGAAACGTTTAAATTTTAACAATAATAAGGGTTTTCACAAGGGGTGTACTATTTGTTGTATCGTTGTATCGTCCTAACAAAAAACAGAGTTGTTTAAAATTAAATTGAAAAAATACAACATTTGAGAATAGCACGATACAACATTTTTACGTATGTTTAGTGTCATATGTTTGAGTGTGCTAACAGATAGAAAACCGAATAGAAAATCGTTGTTAAACACAAATAAAAATTTTAACAACTCTGTTTTTTGTTAGGACGATACAACGATACAACAGATAGCACACCCCTTATGAACAACCTAAATATAAAGAAATATATCAAGAAAAAAATCTGTAAAAATCATATTAGTGGCATTATTGTATTATTCGATTCTTAATAAAAGATTATGTAGTTATTTGGCGATATCTTCTTTGAATCTTCCAAATGATGTTCAGGCGATATCTACTTTTGTATATTTTGTCGTCCAGATGATAAACTAGCAATATCGAATGTTTATCTCCAAGAATTGTTTTCATATTGAAGTGTTGTTTTCGGGACACGTTTTCTAGCAACAGAAGTATCTTCCGTAATATGAAAGCAATTGTTGCTGCAATAAAATTTTTAGTGGCCGACCGAGTATTCGGCTTCGGAGTTCGGCCAAGTTCGGTGTTCGGCAAAGTTTTGGCCGAATACCGAACTTTTATATAAATCAATATTTTGCAACATTTAGCTTGTAGGGATTTAACTCCCACTTGCTGAAAAGGGTGGCAGCACCGTTTTGGATAGTTGGCAACTTTTACGATGAGAAACGAATGCCGATTGCATCAGCATTCGTTCTAGAACATTCAACGTGCATAGACGCAAATAATATTGTTTTGTTAGATAATCAGTAATAAAAATACAAATTGGATTTTAGAAATAAAAAGGCAATTTATTTATTTATTACACTAAAAGTAAAAATATTATTTGAATTTTTGACAACCGTTTAAATATGCCCCTTAAAATTCTGTTGTTACAGTATTTACCCCCCTTAAGGTAAACAAATTCGGTATTGGAGTTATTTACAATTATATTTTAAGTAAAATCGCAATTATTTTTTTCTCAGAAAATGTGTTTTACGCAAATTCCCCCGGAAGATAATGATGAAACGTTTAAATTTTAACAATAATAAGGGTTTTCACAAGGGGTGTACTATTTGTTGTATCGTTGTATCGTCCTAACAAAAAACAGAGTTGTTTAAAATTAAATTGAAAAAATACAACATTTGAGAATAGCACGATACAACATTTTTACGTATATTTAGTGTCATATGTTTGAGTGTGCTAACAGATAGAAAACCGAATAGAAAATCGTTGTTAAACACAAATAAAAATTTTAACAACTCTGTTTTTTGTTAGGACGATACAACGATACAACAGATAGCACACCCCTTATGAACAACCTAAATATAAAGAAATATATCAAGAAAAAAATCTGTAAAAATCATATTAGTGGCATTATTGTATTATTCGATTCTTAATAAAAGATTATGTAGTTATTTGGCGATATCTTCTTTGAATCTTCCAAATGATGTTCAGGCGATATCTACTTTTGTATATTTTGTCGTCCAGATGATAAACTAGCAATATCGAATGTTTATCTCCAAGAATTGTTTTCATATTGAAGTGTTGTTTTCGGGACACGTTTTCTAGCAACAGAAGTATCTTCCGTAATATGAAAGCAATTGTTGCTGCAATAAAATTTTTAGTGGCCGACCGAGTATTCGGCTTCGGAGTTCGGCCAAGTTCGGTGTTCGGCAAAGTTTTGGCCGAATACCGAACTTTTATATAAATCAATATTTTGCAACATTTAGCTTGTAGGGATTTAACTCCCACTTGCTGAAAAGGGTGGCAGCACCGTTTTGGATAGTTGGCAACTTTTACGATGAGAAACGAATGCCGATTGCATCAGCATTCGTTCTAGAACATTCAACGTGCATAGACGCAAATAATATTGTTTTGTTAGATAATCAGTAATAAAAATACAAATTGGATTTTAGAAATAAAAAGGCAATTTATTTATTTATTACACTAAAAGCTCTTTAATTTTGTGTAGTAACTTATAAATATGCACATATTTAACTTAAAGTGCGAAAAATACAACTTTTTTATGTTTTTGCAATTTAGAAATTGGTTTCCGCATTTTTAAATTTGGAAAAGTTGCATGAAATTGTATTTTTATTCAAACACAAAAGTATTCGGTTTCGGCCGAACTTAGTAATTGTGGCCGAAGTTCGGCTTCGGTTGGGGAATTGCCTTCGTATTATCATGCTTGCTGGGTACATACATACTTTACTAAAACAAAAATTTAAATATTTTTTAAGAATGTCATTTTTTATGTTTTATTTAATGTTTGTTTTTTTATAATTATTTATTATTTTATAAATAAACTTAGATTTTAATTAAAAAAATCAGTTTTAAGATGAATGTTAATAATCTGTGTGTTTTAGAGTGTGTGAAAGATAAAGTTTATGGAATTTTAAAGCAGCTTTAAAGGAAATATATTTTCTGTTTATAATTGGATTATTAAAAAAACTTTTGGAAAGAATATGAAATCACACACATTTTAAGCGTTACCACAAAAATAATTAGAAGTCGTCTTAAAAAATATATTTCAATATTTTCTTTATATTTGAAATTACTTAATAATACTTAACGGATATTTAAATTCAAATTTTACATGTAAACAAATTTGCCAAAGTCACAGTTAGCTGCTAATGGAGCATTGCAAAACTAGGTCATACTTTTAAATGTTCCTATTAATTTTGCTTTTACCAACGAGCATATAATTTAAAAGAGGTACCAACTCTCCCTACCTCATTTAAGTCACTCTCTTCTTAATTTGTATCGAAAAATGTTGCCATAAGAATTACCAGGTGGTTTTCATCGCCTCTTTCGAACATTAACAGTTTGTATCGAAAAATGTTAGACTTTGCAGACATGTGTAATTCTTATGGCAACATTTTTCGATACAAATTAAGAAGAGAGTGACTTAACAGAGGTAGGGAGAGTTGGTACCTCTTTTAAATTATATGCTCGTTGGAATTACACATGTCTTCCAAAAAAATTGTTAATGTTCGAAAGAGGCGATGAAAACCGCCTGGCTAAACGACCCAAATGTTCCCTAAACCAATAAACTCATTTCAACTTTTTTTGATGCCTTTGTTTGAAAAAGATGTAAGAATAATTAATATTTGGTTTTGTTATTGCGAGAAGCTTAATTATAATTCAATTTAAAGGATTTTATTTGTTTATGAAACGTTTTGGGTACATAGTGAGCTTAAGCGAATCCAGCTATGTGCTGAACATTCAAGCCGACCATAGGCATGTTTGTGTATTTTGAAATGTTATTGCTTTGAGAAACGCCATTGGTAACTGGTATATGTTTGAAAGTTTGTAAACTTGAATCAAAATATAAATAGTAGTATGAAGTTTTCTAAAAAGTTCTATTAAAATTTTAGTGATTCTAAAATATTTTGTGGCAAGGCTGATTGAATAATTTAAATTTAGTTAAGATTTTTATCTGGGAGTACTTTTTTTAACTACTTTACTCATAGAATTAATCATATTTTTAATTTACTTTTAAACAAAGTTTATTTAAAGAAAAACTTTGTTAATAGTGTTTATTTCTGTTGGTTGTTAAAAAAACTTTCGCCTCACTTGCATTTAAAGGGAACGTTTTCAAATATTTAAAGAAACTTTGGGATTTTTATGAAGAGAAATGTATGTCGTTGATTGATTAGTTGTTTAAAAAAGTCAGAATAAACTTTTGTTTTTTTTAATTGCCGGTATTTTTGTTGTTGCTTATATTCAGCAGGCACAGCCTCCTTCAGGATCTTTCGTGTCCTTTTGTGTCTCTAACGTTATTTCTTGCATATCTTCGGGGGGTTTATTTTCTGTCGTTGAATCCATACCAGGCAGGGCAGCTGCAACACGTCTAAATAATTGTTTAACATTATAGCCAGCCTTAGCACTTGTTTCTATAAACATGACATTTAATTCTTTAGCCTTACGTTCACCCTCTTCCGTGGATACTTGTCGTTTATCGGAGAGATCCGTTTTATTGCCCACCAACATGATAATGACATCACTACCCCGTTCTGTACGCACGTCATCAATCCATTTCGAAGTTTGGTGGAATGAATTTGTATTGGTGATATCATATACTACAACGGCAACTGTGGAATCTCGTATATATGAGGGTATCAAAGAACGAAAACGTTCTTGGCCGGCAGTGTCCCACAGTTGTAGACGTACAGTACGATCTTCTAAGTACATAGTTTTAGAAAGGAAATCAATACCAATGGTGGCCTGATACGTATTATCGAAACTATCATACATAAATCGTGTGATTAACGATGTTTTGCCCACACTTTGCTCTCCCAGGAATACCAATTTGAATTTACGCAAGGGATTACCAAAATCACCGGATGACATGATGATTTATATGTATTATAATTGCGGTTTCACAAAGTAAAAAAGCCTCTAGTAGTTTTTTCTTCCTTTTTCAGTTTTTCGTAAATTTTCTAAAATTTAATTATAATTTTCCACAATAATTGGACAGACAGAAAGGTTTGTTTATATATCTACATATATGAAATCAAACTAAGCAGTAAAAAAAAAAGAAAATAAAAGTCGGAGAAATAAAAGTGACGTTGCTTCTTAAACTTTTTTTAGCAGGGCTGGGCTGTTTTCTATAGGTCGATTTTTTCTGCTTGTCGTTTTGCCTGCGTATGCTTTTTTGTGATGTCTCGACGAGTTTTAAATAATCCCCTTTTTTGTATTTATAGTTTTTTTCTTATATTTATAAATAAATTGCACTTCTTATTATAAATTCTCGTTTGTTTGTATTTAGTTAAGTTTTTGTGTAAATCTTTTTTAGCATTAAAATTGACAGGGCAAATTATATTCTACGGTTCACAAAACTTTTTTCACTTTTCTTTTATTCGACTTTCTACTGAGTCACCACTGAAGTACCAAGCCGAACGGTTTAAAATCGACGGCGCGTTGTCTTCGGTTGTTTCTATGAATTTTCGGCCGCCGCGGTTTGACGCGGCTCGCATCGGAATAAAATAGGAGTCAACTAAGAAAAGCAGCCAGCCAAACTTATCATTCACGACGCCTAACTTAAAAATTGTGATCTTGTTTTGGAAATTTTTTGTGCTGATAAATACAGTAGCCGCTCGGTTATATGAATATCCAGTTATATAAATTTCCAGAATAGTGAACAACAAAATTTAAACACAGGAGGTTCTAAAGAGTGAACACAGCCTATCTCTATTATGTGAACAGCTTTCACGGGAAGAGATTCAAACGTGGAATCAAGACATTGGTAGCGAAGATATAGATAGCGAAGTTGAAGATGATGATCAAGAGCATTGCATCGTAACAACAGCTGAAATTAGCACAACGGAGGCAATCGAAGCATTCAATAAAGTTATTGCTTGGAGTGAAAATAATATATCTGATATTAATGATATTTTGGCATTGCGAAAATGCAGGGAAAAGTCACTACAGAAATCCCTTGAAGCAAAAAAAGTACAAAAAAATATAACCGACTACTTTCATGTACATTAATTATTGAAAAACTTATTAAAAATATAAACTTAATGTAATAAAAATCATTTGAATTACTTATTTTATATTCTCTCGATTATGTGAACTTCTCCATTTAGTGAACAGGCTCTGTTTGAATTAGTTCATATAACCGAGCGACTACTGTACTACGACTTCATAAAAAAAAAATCGCCGCCGCCAAAAATTTAGGGTCGACTAGGTACTCTCGTTACCACCGTTTTGCAACCGAGTTTTGTTGTGTACATTTCCTATCGGTATTGCACATCCGAAACTCAAATATATACATCAAACTCCATACATAAAAAATATGGTTTGTATTTATACAAGGAATTTACGAGTTTATATGAAAACCCCTAGTGTAAAATTTAATTGATTTCTGGCTAATAATCAGCAATTTCCAACAAATGGAGGGAAAAATAAACTATCACTGCTTTTTTGACGTTTCAATTTTTTTCGAGGTACTTATTGAAAACGGTACTTTTAAATAAATTTACCTGATTTTGTGCTTGTTTTGCATCATCACGTGCTTGAACGTTAGCGGAGCTGGATTCAAGCAATTCTGATACTTTTTTACAAAATTTGGAGGCATTTTTTTGGCCACCGAGTTTTGTTGTAGAGTTTAAAAGTATTGAGTATTCCGGTACTGAGTACTCAATACTGACTGTTTTTTTGAATACTCAATACTAAAACGGTACTACTCAATACTTTTAAAGATGCAATTTTCCGTGGAAATGTGTATTTTTCGTATGAAAATACAACTTTAAAAAGAGTACTCTAAAAATACAACTCCGAATATACAACTCTATTTGTGAAGCAAAGAAATTTGTAACGATTTTTTTGGAAAAATTATTTCTTTAATTTATTTAAAAAATTTTAAATTAATTAAACTGTAAGCAGAGCTTTGAAGAATTAATTCCTTTTTGAATGAATTCACTACCAATCGAATTCAATTTTCTCTACAATTGAATGAATTCCTTTTCTTAAGTAATTCACTGAATTCGTTAAACAGAATGCGTTCATCAAACAACAAATTCAAAGAATTAATTCAATTGCAATAGTTCTTTTTATTAAATCAAATGAATTAATTCACCGGTGAACGCGTTCAATTTTATAAATCGAACGGAAAAAAAGTGAATTAATTCTTTACTGAATTAATTCACTACTGAATTCGTTTAATTTCATTTTCGTTCAGTGAATTAAAAAAAATAAAATTACGTTCAGTGAATTAAAAAAAACAATAATAAGTTCACTGAATTGAAAAAAAATAAAATAAGTTCAATGAATTGAAAAAAAATAAAATAAGTTCACTGAATTCAAAGCCTGTTTTCTGCCGTTCAGTAGAAGAAAACAATAATGTACAAATAAAATTTTTAAATAAGCAATTTTACAGCGTGTGCTAGTAAAAATGAACAAATTAGAAACCGGATGCTGTTTATCAACCTACATAATTCAAAAATAAAGGCTTTTACTTTTAAAAATAAAAACTTTACAGATATAGGTAAATTTGGAAAAAATATAACTATATAATTAGTTTGAAAAATTAATAGTTATATTTTTTTCCAAATTTATCTATATCTGTAAAGTTTTTATTTTTAATAGTAAAAGGCTTTATTTTTGAATCATGTAGGTTGATAAACAGCATCCGGTTTCTATTTTGTTTATTTTTATTAGCACACGCTGTAAAATTGCTTATTTAAACATTTTATTTTTACATTATTGTTTTCTTCTACTGAACGGCAGAAAACAGGCTTTGAATTCAGAGAACTTATTTTATTTTTTTTCAATTCAGTGAACGTATTTTATTTTTTTTCAATTCAGTGAACTTATTATTTTTTTTTTAATTCACTGAACGTAATTTTAATTTTTTTTAATTCACTGAACGTAATTTTATTTTTTTTAATTCACTGAACGAAAATGAAATTGAACGAATTCAGTAGTGAATTAATTCACTTTTTTTCCGTTCGATTTATAAAATTGAACGTGTTCACCAGTGAATTAATTCATTTGATTTAATAAAAGAACTATTGCAATTGAATTAATTCGTAACAAAATAAATCGAACGAATGCAAATATGAATTAATTCCATTCAATATATGGTGCTTAGTGAATTAATTCATCGAATTTTTAATTCAGAATTGAAAAATTGAATTAAGGAATTAATTCTTCAAAGCTCTGACTGTAAGTAACAATAGTTATTTAACACGTGTATGTGAATTGTTATTATTTTTCCTAGTAAATACGAATGCATAACATTTTTATTTTTAAATTTAAAAAAACCGTTAAAAGTATTGAGTAGTATCGAATACTCAATTGAGTAGTATTGAGTACTCTAAAAGTCTCGAAATTTTACAACTCTATTTTGTTATGTACATTTCCTATCGATGTGCCATCATATGCTACGTGTGACGTTGCCATTTGTTGTGGATTTTGCGAATCTTGTTTTGGGGGTATATTCGGTGGGTTGTAGTCAGAAACACCGAATATATATAGTGGGATAAAATTGTTGCTTTTGTGGTGCACATGCATCAAGCCCATATTTATTGAATGTAACGTGACGAATTTAAAAAATACTGCGAAAAATGAAGTGGTAAGATGTGTGTGACCGCAGGTGTAAATATTCCATACAAAATTAAGCATTTATAAAACTTTTAAGCAGGTATAAATTTAGCTTCTTAAGCCCAAACCACATAGTGAAAGTGCCAGTGGACAGTGGCAGTGCTGTCAAACTTTGTTCTTGAATTTCGCGAAAACGATTTATTTTTAAAAAATTCTTTTCGCGTTTTATTTAAAAACACCTTTTGTTTATTTAGAAACTTTTCTAATTTCTCGGCAGTGACAAATAGAGAAGATATAAAAACTGCTTTATCGACAAAACGTCGCACTGTGGTCGACACTGCATTTATGTGGTTAACGGTGGGTCTCATACTGTAGGTTTAAAGCCTATATGACACTTGCTGGTTTCAGTATTAATAATCCAAAATAGAGGAGAGCACGAATTTCCTTATGTGAGAAATAATGTGTGTGAAGAGAAGAACTATATCGAAAAACTATCAAACTGTCAAATTGATGTTGTTAATGCAGTACCCTTCATATGATTTGCATTGATGGTGCAAAAAACTAGAATCTAGAAACTAGCAAGCGTCATATAGGCTTAACTTTAACTTAACTAAAAACAAAATACAATGTCAAAAAAATGTACACAAAACAACAACAAATTATTGGGTTAACTATTAACCTAATTTCGTAAAACACTTGGGTGAAGTGAAGGGAACTTTCAATTCTATAGAAATAACGCAACGCTTCACCGAAGTGTTTTAGAAAATTACCCCCTTAGTAGTTATAAAAATGCTACCAAGTCTTAAAATTTCTTGTCTTTTCTCTTTCTAATGTAAACAAAAATTTTATAAAATATTAAAAACCACAAAAGCTAACAAATGAATTATGAGATTGATAGTAAAGGTAGAGCAGGGCAAACAAGATAATTGCTCCATTTCGAGTTCCGGCGAAGTCCTTGTACCAAAATAGTTTTTGTACAAAGGCAAATGTTTAAATTTTATTTGTTTACAAAAAATAAAAGAACAGTCAGGTAAGTACGGATAGTGGGTTTTTTACAAGTAGTTATAGATATAAAATTCGAAAAAACAAACCTTAAGTTAAAAGAGTATATCTGACAGTTTATTTCGTTTTTACTCATTATCTTATACTGAATTTATAGACTGGGCGAAAACTAGTAGTTTTTGGGCATTTTTAGTTTTTGAGGCGAAAACTACAAAATTTATTTAGTTTTTCCATACAATTTTCACACAAACTGAAAACCAGATTCTACCTGGCTTTTGCCAAAAACCAAATAAAAATATCTGAAATGTGCATTCTTGATACACCCGGTATTATTTATAATTAATTTTCGATAGACCCTGTTGCAACGAATATAGAAGTAAAGCAAGTGTCGAAAAAATATTTTTTAATTTTTTAAAAATATTTCTGTTTTAATTTGCAATTGTGTGTTGTTATTCTTTTTTAAATGTATTAATAATTTTTTTAGTGTGTAATAAAAAAGTGTTGTGACAAAGAAAAACTAAATAACCAGTGTAAATGACTTGGCTTTTGCAATTTAGTGTGTAATAAAAAAGGTCCCTTAGGTCCCTTTCTCAGGAAGGCATGGGATCGGTCTCATTCGATGCTTAGATGTTGTCCACATCCAAAAAAAAAATTGATTTTTGTGTGTTGTTATTCTTTTTTAAATGTATTAATAATTTTTTTACATTAATTTGATAATAAAAAAAGAAAAGTGTGTAATAAAAAAGTGTTGTGACAAAGAAAAACTAAATAACCAGTGTAAATGACTTGGCTTTTGCAATTTAGTTTTGTACTAAAACCAACTGGTTTTTGCTCAGTCTAAATTCAGTATTAGACTAAGCAAAAACTACCTAGTTTTTGTACAAAACTGGTTTTTGATTGTTTTTTATATATGTGACGCGCAAAATAGAAAGGGACCTAAGGTCCCCTTAGGTCCCTTTCTCAGGAGGGCATGGGATCGGTCTCATTCGATGCTCAGATGTTGTCCACATCAAAAAAAAAATTGATTTTTTTACCCTTAGGTCCCTTTCTCTATGCGCTGTCACATATGCGATTTGACAATTAAATGCAGTTTAGATTGAATCAGCTGATACGTCACGTCACCTTTACGCTCGAGTAACGAAGCCTTTCGTTACAGAAACGGTTTTACTTTTGACGTTTATGCTGCCCATACATTAAGGAACATTGAGTAGGGAACAGAAAATATCAAAAAATTTTGTAAACACGAATTGCACGATGTCAACACGCACAGACTCACAAACACACTCACACATTCACAAAAAAATGGGAATTTTTTCACGAATGTTCCTTAATGTGTGGGCCGCTTTACAAAATACATGACAAATAACCATATTGGAAAAAAACTATACACGTAAAGAAAAACCTATAGTTACTTCAACAAAGCATACCATGTAAATATATCGTTGGTTTAGTTTAACAGAAATTGTAATGGGTTGCACTCTAGTCTAATAGGCATTTTTGCTGTTGTATATTGTCTTTTTCTGTGTTAATTTATTGAAGTAATACTAGCGCAAATTACATTTGAAGAATTTTGGCGAAATAACAAGCTATATGTATGTTTTTACAAAAAAGAAAAAAGATAACTGACAAAGCAAAAAAGGCTAATCTTTGACATACAAAACTTGGGTTAAAGCATTCTTTTACAGAAAAATATAAAGCAAGTGAGTTTAGTTTTATTTGTGTTAAAACTTGGAATGGGGAATAAAATTGAAAATTATACATAAAAAATTGTGAAAAATGTTAGTAATAACTTAAAAAAAATATATATTCTAGACAAAATGTGCTTAAATGTCGATTCCTTGTCCCTTTTTCACACAACAGGATAAGCAAGAGGAACAATATGATTGTTTAGTACTTTCATAAACATGTTCCAAAATATGTAATATTGAAATAAAATAAATATTCAATTAAAATATCAATAAAAATATAATTTCCAATAAAACAGAGTACAGTTTTATATAAAAATAAATAGTTTATTCAACCTGGAAAAAAGATGTAATTTTTATCAACGAACATAGAAATTTCAACGAAGATTTGTTGTTGATCATTTGCCTAAGTGATTTCACAAGTTGTATTCTTAACTTTTGTAGTTGTATAACATACTAGCAACTGAGGCAACTTATACGCTTATTTTAGATAAAAATTGTGTAGTTTTCGTTTGCGTGTATGGTAGGGCGGGTCGATTTAATAATCAGTGAAAATCGTATTCTAGGGATCAAAATAAGAAACTTTGCCGAAGGAACCATACCTCTAAAACGAATTCTACTACCCCCCAACTGTTGACTTTTGTCCCGTAGGGTCAAGTTTTGAAAAATCCCACTTTGACCCATTTAGAGTGCCCCAATCGAGTCCAAATGTATGACCGACCCCCACTAACTTTGGAGGGCCGATCCACCCATGCCAGTGGCACACCCCCTGGAACTCCCCTGGGGGGTTCCCCATACAAACATTTTAAAAAATCACCATTTTTGGCACTTTATTTTATTATTTTTTATTTATTTTTATTATTTTATTTATTTTTTCTCTTTAGAAATTTATTTAGTCAGAACATATGTAAATGAAAAAATTAATTTAACTTAGTAATAGAAAAGAAAATAAAAAAAATTACTGTTTGAAGTCTTTTTTGCTTTCAAGTCTGGGCAATTTCGCACGGCTCTCTAATGTCGTCACCATAACAGCCTCTACATTTTCCGGTATAACTCGTTTGGAAACGCTAGCTAGCAATTGAACGTGTCGTTCTGTTGCAGGCCGTAAAATAGGTTGTGTGGGTTTTTTAAGCCACCACAAGACACAGCTTAACAGAATTTGTAGTCAGATTAACGTTTAATTTACATGTAAGTACTTTATGGGCAGTTTTGACAACAAAATCGGTTACAGGTAGAATTGAAATTACCATTTCATTCTTATTACCTCGTCTCCTAGACCATATATAACGCAACAGTTTTTGTGAATGCATTAAGTCGTTGTGAAGAACTCGAAGTGTGAAGTGCTAATTTGAGATAAAAAAATATTAAAAAAAAAATCATTCCAAATCAAGAAGTTTACAATGAATCCACCATCCTCTACACCGCAAGATGAAGCAATAACAACATCAACAACTATCGAAAACCCAATGAGTCATATACCCAGGCATGATGTTACTGTTTTTGGTGTGTCTACTGATTTGACTGATCTTAATTTACCAACCCATCTGGATATCTTGAGATATTATTTTTACTTGAGCGAACAAAAAAAGTTGTCCTATAAAGCATTCACTATTCAAGTACAAGATAAGTTGATTGGAATTTGGGAAAAACTTGGTATGGAAATAATGCTGAAAAAAGTGTATGTAATAAATTGAATAGATTGCTTGACAAATATCAAGAGCAAATCAAGAGAAGAAACAAACCCCAACAATTTACAGAGTATGTAAAATCTCTGGAAACAATTTTTTTCATTGGAACATGTAAATGCGATTTGAAGGCAGCTCCATGTGCATGCGGTTTGGTTCCCGAACGCCTCAAAGAGTTTATGCACGATCAACATAATCAGAGAAGTCTAACAATGGATGGATTTGCGATGGAAATTGAAGAGCAAGGAGCAACGTCTATGTCATCAATGCCAACATACCAAGATCCCGATGATTCAACATACGCACCGCCACCGGTTCAAGAAGATTTGGATATAAGCACAAGTTCACAATACACACAGAGATACGATTGTTTTAACTTTGCCTTGGTATGTGACAGATTTGGCGTGCCTGATAGAGTAGCATCAGCAATGGGAACAGCTCTTTTCCAAGATTTTAAAATGAAAGATATCCATGGCAAACCTCTCATCATGGATAAATCGAAAGTTCGCCGAGAAAAAGAGAAATGCAGACAAGAAGTGCTTCGCAAACGGTTAGATGATACCAATTTGTTAGCATTTTCATTCGATGGCAGAAAAGATGATACTTTAACGAGAGATACAATTGATGAGAAGTATCATACTAGAATGGTAAAAGAACCTCATCTTGTTATTTTGAGAGAACCGAATTCTGAATTGATTGGTTACGTAAGACTGGAACATGAAACCGCTGAATACAAAACAACCAAATTAAATGATTTTTTCAACGATAAAAATATATCACTGGATGCATTAATTGGCATATGCACTGACGGTGAGCCAACAAACACTGGCCCAAACGGTGGAATTATACGACGATTCGAATTGCTGTTAAAAAGACCATTGCATTGGTTCGTTTGCCTTCTACACTTCAACGAACTTCCGTTTCGGCATTTGTTTGAAGCTTTGGATAAATCAACCAGCACTGGACCAAGATCGGCAACCGGAAAATTGAGCCGTCAAATCGAAACTTGTGAAACTCTTCCGGTAAGTTATTGCTATCACTCATTTATTATAATTGTCAACCGTTTTTAATTGTTTTATTTTTATATATTTTCAGGTGGTGGACGGCTTTCAGAAAATTGAGTTGAAAAATATGCCCCCTGCTCCAGAAAAAATTGAATTTTCCACCGATTCCAAGTACTTATACGACATGGCCCATGCAATTTCTAGCGGCGTGGTTTCAGTGGATCTGGCAAACATCAAACCAGGGAAAATTGTACATTCTCGGTGGCTCACCAAGGCCGCTAGACTATTACGATTATATGTGACAACGGAAAATCCAGATGCAAATTTAAGAATACTGGTTGAATTTATAATTACATGTTATGTGCCAATGTACTTCAATATCAAGTATTACAGCTCTGTCGTGTACGGTAGTAGATTATTTTTCAAATTCATTAGTTGGTCAAGATTTCTAGAACCTCGTTTACGCAAAATTGTCAATAAAGTAATTACAGATAATTCATATTATGCGCATTCGGAAAATATCTTGTTATCAATGTTGTTTGATGATAGCAAAGAAAAGCGCGACTGTGCTATCAAGATAATTCTACGCTATCGATCCGATGTTGACGACCCAACGGGACTTAGAGCTTATAAAAAACCAGATATAAACTTTTATTGCACAAGTTACACGGAAATGATCAATGTGAATGACATAAATGACGTATTTGAACCACCATTCACGCGAAGCATTCCATACGATACTTTGAAAGAATATTTAAATCAAGATGATCCACCGTTTAATGATCCAAAAATTCCATCACACATACAAGAAACAGAACGACACGTTCAATTGCTAGCTAGCGTTTCCAAACGAGTTATACCGGAAAATGTAGAGGCTGTTATGGCGACGACATTAGAGAGCCGTGCGAAATTGCCCAGACTTGAAAGCAAAAAAGACTTCAAACAGTAATTTTTTATTTTTTCTTTTCTATTACTAAGTTAAATTAATTTTTTCATTTACATATGTTCTGACTAAATAAATTTCTAAGGAGAAAAAATAAATAAAATAATAAAAATAAATAAAATAAATAAAAAATAATAAAATAAAGTGCCAAAAATGGTGATTTTTTAAAATGTTTGTATGGGGAACCCCCCAGGGGAGTTCCAGGGGGTGTGCCACTGGCATGGGTGGATCGGCCCTCCAAAGTTAGTGGGGGTCGGTCATACATTTGGACTCGATTGGGGCACTCTAAATGGGTCAAAGTGTGATTTTTCAAAACTTGACCCTACGGGACAAAAGTCAACAGTTGGGGTAGAATTCGTTTTAGAGGTAGTAGAATTCGTTTTAGAGGTATGGTTCCTTCGGCAAAGTTTCTTATTTTGATCCCTAGAATACGATTTTCCCTGAGCCATGGGCGATTTTTTTGCCTCCCCACAAATCGACCCGGCCTAGTGTATGGTTAGCCATACACTAAGCAATATCATTGCAAATATTATTGTCAATATTATTGTCGTTTTGCCCTACACCGTACAATAAGATCAACAATACTCTTGCACAAGAAATGCACAACTGTTTTCATCTATATAAAAATAATACAATATGGCCAACAAATTACAAAATATTTTTCACTTTCCACACTTGCGCAATAAGAATCAAATCCGTTTTGACTTTTCCAATATATTGTACAACCTTCCAATATGACATACACACTAGCAAAATTTTCCACAATATCAAAAGTTGCATAAGAATATTGCAAAGTAAAGTTGTCAAAACCGATTTTCGAATTATTCAATAAACCGGTTTTTTTCTATTTTTCCGGGTTTCTTAAGCCGGTTTTTGAAAAAGGGCGGTTTTAGAATTATTCAAGAAACCGGTTTTTTCATGTCGAATAATTCGACATTTTCCAATCATTGGACAGGTTTACCAGAGAAACCCGCTACCGCTACAATTGATATGTAGCGCTTTATGGTTACCTTAATCTGGTGAACCATGCTAATTTTGTTTTTGTTTTAAAATAAAAATATTTGTAGATGTTTCATTGATTTTTTCGATTGATTTTTTCGAATTATTTTATTCCTTTATAATTATATTTGTATATGTTTATTATTCTGTAAAAAAATATACAAAAAAACAAACGACAGCTGATGCATCATTAACTGCTCAAAAATTTTGGTAGCGTAAAATTTTTACGCTACCAAAACAAGGTAGCGCTACCACAACATGTTGACTTAGCGGTAGCTAATCAAATCGTTCACCAGATTGTTGAGTAGCGGATTAGCAACAGTTGAGCGCCAGGTAAACGCACTCATTTATAAGGTGAAAATTTATAATAAATTTTCTTCATTTGTAAAGTAATGTGTTGCCATAGGGGAAGATGCATTACTTTACACCTTACTTCACTAATGAATTTTACGATGAGCCCCAAATTAATGTATTGGCAGGAGGTGATAAAGTAATTGCCCAACCAGAAATCACCAGTGATACAAAAAATCAAGCACTGGCATACCACTGGGTAACCAGTCATGCAATACGTAATCAGTAATAAGTAAGTCATTACTTTTAGTTTTGAAATAATGCAGAAGGTAACGATCTATCATTTCAAGGTAATGCGTGAGTATATCGCACCCATTACCAAACTTTTGCTGGGAAGTTTTATAAGAAAATTTACATATGTATATACCAATACAAAATGATTATTTACAAAAAACCGGGAAAACCAGTTATTCGAACTGCTTTGAATTAAAAAACCCGAAACCCGGTTTTTCAAAAATTCGATTTTTAGAAGTATTCGAAAACCGGTTTTTCAAATAGGTCGAATACTTGACAGCTCTATTGCAAAGTGAATGGCCAGCTTAAAATTTATTTGATGATTTTTTCAAAAATATCGGCACATTGACGATTTTCTACAGAAAAGATCTGGCAACACTACAGGTTCACTGACCGCTAGTATTCTGCTGGCTGAGATACAAGTCGACACAAAATAGTCGGCAGCGGCTGCTAAGGAAAACATTAAGAAAACATTATTAAAAGGATTGGCAGGCAATACCGCTAAAATACCGTTATCGATTCAAAACCCTTTCTGAAATACTGAAATACCGTTATCCTTAAAATAACGATACCGAAATAAATTAAATATCGATACCCTTAAAATGCCGTTACCGAAATAAATGAAATACCGTTATCCCTAAAATACCGTTACCGTTATTTTTAATTTTCTGCTTTTGGTAATTGCACGTGAGTATTGAATATTTTTCGTACTTTTATTTGGTAAATTGGTTTTGTTTTTAATCTCGTTTGTTTTTTGTAAAACAAATTGCGGTAAAAAAATAAGTTATAAAGTTATCACTAGATGGCACTTTGTAAAAAAAATTGACAATTTTCTTTTTTTATTTAAATTTAAATAATAACAAACAACAAAGGAAAAACTGCAAACAAATATTTCAAATTTTATTATTTGAATATATTCCGCGTTTGTTTTTTCCTTATTTTGAGCAGTTTTCAGCAGTTTTTGAGTTTTTAAATATAGGCTCAGCTGATACTAAATAGTCGCTCAGGTAATACTTAATATCAGCGCCCTCTATCGGTGAGTAGTTCAAGTTTTGATTTCCTATCTCTATAATTAATAGTCTCTACGTATTAAGCTTCAAATTACGTTCAACAATTTCGAAAATATTTACGAACGAATCAAAATTTAAAACCAAATTAACATGCCGTTAACATTGAGAATAGTATTAAAATTACCAAAATCCATTAAAAATTTGGAATTCCAAACAGATTTCAAATCCGAAATGAAATTCCAATTTATTTTGGATTTCGGTTAAATCTCATCCAAATCCAATTTTTCTCCCATATTTGCAGAAAAGTATTGAATTTGCAGAAGAACTATCAACATTTTGCGGCTGTCTATTTAATAAAAAATTACCCAAAAAAATTATATAACTTAACATAGACTAATATGTTTATATACCCAGCAAAATCTTTCATTACCAAATAAGTGGTTATATAATAGAAAGTCATAGCTCCGCACAACTTATTTTTTGGCGTCTAAACTCATTATTTTTGTTTGGCGTGGTCGTTTTTATAAGTAGTCACGCTTACCCGCTCGCTTACGAAAAAATGAGAAATAAGTAGTTATGAGATTTTGAATAATAAGTGGTTACACACATGCTTACAAAAAGTTGAATTATAAGCGGTTATCCGATTGCTTACTTGATTCTTAAAAATAAGGAGTTAAGCAAATACTATTAGCTTAAGGAAATACATTCAGAAAAATTTAAGTTTTTTCTAGTGGGTAATTTTAGGACTCGTCATAAAAATTTAAACATTAAACATATTTACATATAATAAATAAAAATGTATAAAATTTAACTGTGTAAAAAGTACTTATTTAAACTATTACGAGTAAGTCATTATTTTATATTTAGAAACAATGAATACAATAGGCCGTTATTAGGAAGTAATGATATATCATTTTTGGTAATGCAGATAGTAATGAGGTGTCATTACCAATATTTTGCTGGGTAAGTTATAGTCAAGTGTGACACTATAATATATATATATATATATATATATATATATATATATATATATATATATATATATATATATATATATATATATATATATATATATATATATTATATATCTTATAATACATTTATAGAATGAATTGTGTATGAAAAATTTGTTTAATAAGTCACTTATAAATTTGAAAAGTGATTATGAATATGACCCTATATCTTTACGGATATAATAATATATACCCAGGAAAAAAAGTGAGGAAAAAGAAGTAGTGAAAACATAACAACAGTTGAACAGGGAGTTGTGAAAATTTGTGGTTTTCACTGGTGAATTTAACATTGGCTTGTCATAGGAGGGAAGTTGTTCTTTTTTGAAACAAATTATGTATATTTGAACCAATGAAAAGGAAGTTCTTTTTCACTTGTTTTTATTTTAATTTATTAAAAAAAAAAAAAAAAATCGTCATGCATCGTGTGTTGAACCCACACTTGTTGGCATTTCAAGCAGACGTTCTACCCACTATGCTATCGCTTGTTATAACTGTTAGCTGACTCTTAGCAGTCTTGTGCAGTAAATTGTTTTTATCTTCATTTCTTTAATTTTTTATTAACAAAAATATATAAAGCGGCGAATACGAATACGAAATATTATATAACATATTGGAAAATATATAAAGTTGTTTTTTTTAAAGTGTTTTTTTTATAAAAATAATACACTCAGATATAAAGCTCTAAAAATAGGATAAAAAGCTACTAAAAATTATGTAATTAAAAAAAAATGACCTTGCAAAGAAACTGCTGATATTAGCAGGTTGTTTTTTGCTAAATACTACTTAGTAAGATAAGAAGGAAAAATAAAACTGTTAAATTTACAAAATTTTGGTTACATTTAAGTTAACTTTTAATACGAATTACCTTGATAAAATCCGGGAAAAATTTTGCAGCATATTAGTAGATAAAAATAGTTTTTTGTGCAAGGTAATTTTTAACTTATTTTTACTAGTTCTAACTAAAATGTTTACAGGATTTTTATTTTTCTGTTATATTTCGTTGCTAAATATATTTAGTAAAAATTTGATCAAAATGGATTTTTGAAATTACAATTTTTTAAATACAAACAAAATTGTAATATTTACCTTTTTCGTATTTTAACAAAAACTATTTGAAGAATTACATATTTATTTAGAACTTTTATATTTTCATAAAATTTCATTAAAAATTAATAGAAAATTAAAAAAAAAAATTTAAATCGTTATAAATATTAGTTTTTGAATGTACAAAAATAGAAAAAAATAAAAATTTTACGGTGAAAACTACAAAAAATTATTAATTGTGTAAAAAAAGTTCCAAAAAATTTTTTTCGACCTGGTGGGATTCAAACACGCAACCCTCTGATTTCTATGCCAGCACGTTCCTATGCAACCCCCATACAAAATATTAACTTCTTATCACCCATGAAAAAGAACTTCTGACTAGGATATATTTATTGCAGCATTCGATGTTGTTTAAAACCCATTCCTAAGGGAGTAATTCTTGGTGATTTAATGAAGGAAGTGATTCATTTAGAAGTCATTCCATTTATTTTTGCTGGGTAGCTTTTAGTTTTTCAAAAATTTCATATATGAGTTAGTTTAGAGTTGTGAATTCTCGTTCACAAATTAGTTAAATTCTAACTGATTTTTTCGTATTTGTTTTTATTTTATTCAGAATTATCAAACAAACCATTGACATAATAAGGTTGTTCACAAGCGGTGTGATATCTGTTATATCGAGATTTAGCTCTACTGTTTTTTACAGTTAATTCTTTTGGTATTATAAAAGTATATTTTAATAAAAAAAAATTTCTTTCGATTAAAAAAATATATATAAATAATTGCTTCAGCCCAAGGGCATCACCAAAAAAATAAATTATAAAACTATCGTTATCACTAGATAGCACTTTGTTCAAAAAATTTACGATTTTCTTTTTTTATTTAAATTTAAATAATGTAACAGCACTGGTCTCGCAGGCGTAGCCTACAGTGGGTTCACTCAGTGCAGAACATGTACAACAATATTAATTAGAAAAATCCCGCGATGGTATTAGATCTTCAATACCATGGGTCTAAACCCACCCCACTGACACATCGTGTCACCATTGGTTATTCCCATGACCGAAACTTAAAGAACAACCCCGAATTTCAACTAAATACCTATTAAAATTATCCGTACATATCGCCACCAATTTCCACAACTCGAAAATAAAAAACTTACTCAGTCATTTTATCAAAACGTTATAAAATAATTCAAATTTTATTTATTAAACATTGAAAAAAATTTAAAAGTTAAATTCAAACAACAGAATAAAAGTATTTAAGTTAAAATTGGCAATATGAAATATTAGAAAAAAATTTCGAAAGAATTTAATTATCATTAACAACAAACAAAATTTAAGCAAATTTAAAAGAATAACATTTAAGGGTGGAAAATTTTGTTTTAAAACCAAAACAAAAAAAATAATTGACAAAAAATATGACAATTTTATAAACTAAAATTATTTGGAATAAGGATGATCCAAGCAAATATGACCGAAAAACAAGTTTTAATTACACAACTTTGAGTAACTTACCAGATCTTCGGAGGTTTATATGGCCATATGATCCTGTATGAAGTTGTTGTGGTAGAATTTAAAGGGGAAAACAATTAAATATATATAGATATGTATCATATTTGCTTGTTTTATAATTAATAATTTTTAGTTTTTTTTTTTCACAATTTTAACCAATACTAAAAAAAACCACAATATCTACTTTAACACATAAATTAATTTTTGTTTGTTTTGTTTTTCACGAATATCTTGATTTATTTTTCTTCTTTTTCAATTTTTTCCTTTTGGATACTTCACATAATCAGAGCAGAATATTATACAGATGTTTTTCATTCAACACAAATAGTCAATCCATATCTTTTATTCTCAAATTTTCTGTTTCAAAATTTAACGTGTAATATTATTATTGTTTCACAAATTTTTAGTTCAAATCGATCGATAGTTTAGATAGTTTACGCGATTTTATTTAACTTTTATTTTTCCGCGTTTTATAGCTAATCAGTTTTCATTTTTTTTTTGTTTGGTTTTGGTTTCTACACCTGACCAGTTTATAATTTTAACCATTTTTTTATTTGAACACAACAATTGTACTCGGGAAAAAAAATTTAAAAGTTATCGTGGAATATTCATTTAATAATTTTCCCGTATCTTAGTATATCCGTACAAATTTAAAATTTTACACCTTTTTTTATTCAATTTTCCCCAACTTTTTAATAAAATTTTTCTGTACACTTGACAGAACAGAAAATTTTTTTCAAATAAGCTTTTCAAAGAGAAGTTGATTTAAAAAATTTATTTATAAAAAAGCTTTTCAGAGAAACATTGATTTAGATTTTTAAATTTTCATTTTGTAATGTTTCCCCGGAAACATTTTAACCCCCCGAAATTACCACCGTAACAAACCGAAATATTTTACAATACAAAACAGAAAAATGTTTTGTGAATCTCTGTCCCGAATACAAAACGGTGTTCCTACGTGTGACTCGACCCACGATGACATAACTAGCCGGGCATAATACTTATTGACGGAGATCTTTGGCATGGAAAACTCCAACTATCTTACCGGACAAATCTGTTAATTTATACATGCAATTTCCGATACAAGAATGAATACGAGCCTTCACAAATTTAGGAACCAGTTTAGCATTAAACTGTTTAGCAAAATCGCTTAACTGGAAATTTCTCCTAAATATCTCTTGCCCTGGTATATACTTGACATCTCGTATACCCCTTAGGTTATACGTTTTCTCAGCCTTCTCATAAGCCCTTCGTAAGTTTTTTACAATAGAATCATCAATCAATTTCATATGGTCAGGTTTCGCAACGACCTCAACTTCCCCATCATTTACTTTACCTATTTCCTTTAGTATAGGGTAAGCCGAACCATGTACTATCATATTCCTACCAAAGAGAGCATAATACGGAGACGAACCAATTGACTCATGAAACGAACTGCGAAGCGAGAGTGCTATAGATGGAAGGTTCTCATCCCACTTTGTTTGATCGGACTCTAAATAAGCGCGGATAGCGAACAAAATAGAACGATTTACCCTTTCGGATGCATTACTCTGAGGAGAGTATACTGCGTTGAACACCTGCTCGCAAAGAAAAAACATGGTTGGGATAATCATATTCTAAGAGCATCATATATTTTTGGGTTTATGATTGCGACAATCATGTTATTACATAGTTGGCACAATCACACTCTTACCTCATTTTTATCATAATATGGTGAATAAATTATCACTCAATGATTGTAAAAGTCTCCCAATATTATCATATTATTGTCCTGCATATTATCATATTATTGTCCTATAATTCCTATAGTATTCTACCAGTATTTTGCTGAAGTTGGATTAAAATTTCACGATACATCCAAAAATCATCATAATATTTTCCTTAGGATCATAATATTTTCTTGATGATCATAATATTTTCCCAGTGATCATATTATTGTGCTGTCGAAAATTTTGTGATCACTTAGAATCATATTATGATCACTAGGAACATGTCATGATTATTTTGTTCACTCTTTACATTTTCTTAAATTTTGTACAATTTGATTTCCGTACAAAACTAAAAGCTGTAACACTCCTTATTATGGACGCTCTTCAACAATAATTTTTCTACGTGAGTACAAAAATTAAAAACACTTTTTTTAATCACTTTTTACTTATTTTATAACACTGAGCACTTTAAAGTAAAATCTAATTCGAAGGTTCTTCGTTGGGCCGAATTCTTTCTTCTACAAACAATGTCACTATTAAAATTAATATCTTTAAATTGTTTTCTATTTTTTGTTTATTATGTATTATTTTCTTTGATTGCGTCTTATAACTTCTTTTCACAAAATCTGAAACAAGAATGACGCTCATAAAAAGGTATACTGACCATCTTATAGTTGTCGAAACCCTACCAATGATTGTGAATATGATATCTCTCAGTACAAATAATAAAATTATTGTAATTCGAAGAGAGGAATATGTTTGTCCAGATAATATATGATTGTAGCCGAGAGAAAAATATGATAAGCGAAAAAAGGAGAGATTTAAACTATGAAATGATTACAGACGACTATATAAGTTGTAAAGTATTAATACATTAATAATATGATTGCAACAACCATGTATGGCAGTAGGGATCATAGTTTTGTAGCCGTGATCATATTGCAACCATATCTTTTCTCTGCGTGTGAAGAAAAGAGTACGTCTCAGCTAGTTTAGAGAATTCCTTACAAACAAATTGCTTCCCATTGTCACTATGCATAACCTCTGGTACGCCGAAAACCGAAAATACATTCGATTCTAAAAATTGTATTATACACTCATAGAAAAAAGTTTGTAGAAAAGTTAGTAAAACTGTTAGTACTTCAACTTAACAAATTTTTAACTAATTTTTAGTTAAAATTGAATTTTTAGTTAATTTTTTTGCTACCTCCACATTACTAACTTACAACCTTTTTTGCTATTTTTTTTTGCTGAATTTAGTTACTAATTTTTAACAATAAATTTGCTAACTTTACAGTATTTTTCTGAATTTTTGTTACTAATTTTTAACAGAAGATTTGCTAATTTTACAAATTTTTTGTAAACTGAACCACCAATTTTGGAGCGCTTATAAACAGAATGTTAAATGACTCATAAAAATTACTGCATATTTTTAACTAGACAAAAATAATGCAAAATTTTAAATAAAGCTAAATTGAAATGGTTGAAAATTTGTCCTACTCATAAAATATCTAAATTATTAAAATTTATGAGAAAAGTTTCTATTTATCGTAATACATTAATTTTCAAAGATCAAGGTTTATTTTGGACGAACCATTTTAATATGAAAATTGTGATTAAAAGTATTTCTGGGGAGCAAGTGGAGTTTACGGGGATGACCATAATTTTTTCCCCCAATATTGTACTTTTTAAGCTTATTTAAAGAATACGATATTTTTAATCGGTCACACCTTCTTTCCTGTGGGTGGAGCTTTAGAAGTGAAAATGGAAACTCAAATAAATTCGGAAGTACATATCCGATCAGCAAACAATGAAATATCAAAAGAAGGGTCTCTGAAATACATTTTGTTATGGTTAACATATTAGGGGTTTTCATATAAACTCGTAAATGCTTTGTAAACCTTGTATAAATATAACCCATATTTTTTATGTATGGAGTTTGACATTAAACTCATAAACATACCAGGTTTACACCGTTTACGAGTAAAATACGAGTTTATATGAAAACCCCTATTATTGTCTATAAATATTACCACTTTTACAAAAAATCATTCTTGGGAAATTTTCATTGACATTGAAATATAATTGGCATTACTTTATCTCAATGTCAATGCCATCAAATTTCATCACCATTCAATGCCAATGAAATTTTTTTCAATTAGCATTGATGAAAACAATGGTAATGAAATGTACACATAATTGAAGAAAAAGCATTGTAATATAAAAAAATATAAGAAATACGCGAATTTTTAATTTTTTTTTCTTAATTTATTCTTTTATTAAAACATGAAAACAAATACTTCTTTGATTTGAAAATAATTTTAAACAGAAAGTGATGTTAATTTATGATCTTGAGTCAAACTAAAATAACATTCATTTACTTAAATAACAGATCAACTAAAACATTTCCCCCATTCATCTTAAACACATTGACACGGTGCAAAAATATAATTTAATAACATACATTTAAATTTAACGGTTCGTTGTAATTTAAAAATATGTGTTTATCATACACAGAGTTGAATAGAATCAGCTGAGATATCTTAAGAATTAAGGTTCAAAGCAAAAAAGAGTAATAATAACAAAAGGATAAAAATAGCATTGTTAAATTTCGTTGATGTTAGTCTAAGTTGAGTTGTTGATAACAAATTCGATTTGCTTTCAACAGTCATATAAGGAGACGATTATCACAATATTAACCCACTCAAAGGCGAAAGGCACTGATGATGGCTTTGTAGCGGAAGCCGAAAATGCGCATTCTGCCTTGCAGGTCTTATCGAATTCTTTCAATAATTTTTATTCTTTGTAATTTACTTGTAAAAATTGTATCATCTTTCTTTGATTTGAAAATAATTTTAAACAGAAAGTGATATTAATTTATGATCTTGAGTCAAACTAAAATAACATTCAACAAATACTTCTTTCATTAATTATAAATGGGCATTTAGGCATTGAACAATGTCAATTGAAAAAATTTCAATTAATTGACACATTGAATAAACTGGTCACAAGTATGTTTTTAAATACACATTTATTTTTATTTATTAATTTTCATTTCATTTGCTCCTTTTTTTACTTTTTTCCAGTCCACTAGTAATCTGCAAAAGTTTTGTTGATTTCAGAAAATTTTAGCAAAAATTTTGTAGATTTAACAGTTTTTTTTTTGCTATTTTCATTTTACTATTATTTAGCAATTTTTTTTCTGATTTCAGCAAGTTAAATTGTTATTTGCAATTAACAAAAATTCAGCTCAAATATTACTAAAATTCTGTAAATTTAACAGTTTTTTTTTTGCTGTTTTCATTTTATTAATATTTAGCAAACTGATTCTGCTAATATTAGCAGTTTTTTCTGCAGCATCATTTTTAACTAATTTTTAGTAACTTTTTCTGCTATTTTTACGGACTTATTTATATGAGTGTACTTGCTGCATCCGGTTTTCGAAGGGGGTGAATAAATACAAATTTGCTAAAATGGTCTAATACGATTAAAATATGAGTGTTATCAACTTTTGGGATAGGGCCCTAAAAGATCAATATACAGCTTTTGAAATGGCCTCTCTACTACAAACTGTTTTCCCATTGGAGGACATGTGGTGAAGTTTGGTGCCTTTGTCGTCGTACATATCTCACATTTACGTATAAACTCGCGTACTTGCACTGCCATATTCGCAAATAATACTTTTCACGTAACCTCTCTAAAGTTTTCGCAATACCTCCATATGACGCCTGACGGGGCTCATGAGCCAATCTCACAAGTGATTCAGTTAGTCCACCCGGAACCCATAACTTGTAAGATAAAGTATCATTGATCTTACTGCCTGATGAAAATGACATACGCTTGAAAATATATTTCCCTGAAACTTTCATTTCGGGTAGGGAATCTCTGTTAGCCTCACATTTTTCCCTAAGGTTCCTATAATCCTCGCTTTCGAATTCGGGAGAACTCATATTAATATCCACAACAGAGAAACAAGCCAGCCGCCGTGAGCCGTTGAAACCGCCGCCGCCGGTCATTTTTGTTTCAGCCGCCGCCGCCGATCGTTTTAGGCTCAATTCTTTTTAAATATATTTTTTAAAAAGAATTTACTAATTCATTAAATCTGAACAACCAGAGCTAAAACCAATTTTTTTATATGAAAAGAAAAAAGTTAAAATCTTCTAAATATTAAATTTTTATAAATATAATTTTTTTAAGCTATAAAAGCTTAAGTAAATTTTTACTGTGAAAAAAATTAAAAAAAAGTTCTTAATGGGTTAATATAATACTTCAGAATGCAACTCTTTGCAGATGTGTAAAAAATCAATTAATAAAAAAACATAGCTGCTTAACTTTGCATTTAAAACTCAATATATCTATTTGGTGTAAGCATTTTTATCAAAAATTATGACGAAAAATCGTTACAGAGTTGAAGTCGTGTTAGCATAGATATACGAAAAAGTTTGTAAAATGAATAAATTTTGTTAAAAGCGTTACTTCTCCTCTTCATATAAATTCTTACAGTTAGTGTTTAGCTTCATTGGTTATTAAAATATAAGCTATTAAAGTTAAAAAACCTTATGAGTTACTGGTTACGGAGTTTACATTTGGCCTATAAAATTGGTTACAAATTCTACGTATTAACCAAAAATTGGTCAGATTGTTATAAATTTTGTAAAACAGGTGATATATATCGAAATATATAACTCAAATGTAATCCATGCATTTGAAATTAGCTGGTTACATGGTTTTTAACACATTTTTTGATATCACCCATATATATTTTTTCAATTCTAAAATACATTTTTAAAAATGGTCCAGTTGAATATTTTGGATAAATTAAACATTTTGTAACAAATAAATGAAAAAGTAAAGATAAGAGATATTGTAAAATTCTATAACTTATAGTCTTGACTAGCCATGGATTTGTGCGAACATGAAACGAATTAGATGCAAAACAAAAACAACAAATAAAATTCGTTGTTTTTTCACGTATGATTTGTTTCATGTTCGCACAAATCCATGGCTAGTCAAGACTATAAGTAATATTTAGAAAAGGACACTTTTACTGATAAAATGTTCAAACCAATGTTCGAATTGATCACATAATTTCATCATTTAAGGACATTATTGATTGGGCATCTACATAATTCAAATGGGTCCCTACAAGATATGTGCATCCTGCCCAAACTTTCTAACAAAGCCTCCATTCAAAAGTCTTCAAACAAGTTTAATTTCTTAAATCAATCGATATGTATTTTTTCTATGGTCTTTATTTATTCCTTAATTTGTTAAAATTAAAAAAAATAAATAAAAAAATTGATTCCCAGTATGCTTTAATTGTCTGAAAATTCTATAAGAGGCAAAAATTGTTTTGAGTTTCAAGGGGTTACAATTTCCCAATGTTGGGATTACTTTGGAGCCCTTTACATTGGCAAAAAAATGTGCTGGCAAAATTAATATTTTGCAAGTTATGTTTCAACGAAAAGGACTTGGTACTAAAAGGGTATGTTTATAATTTATTAAATAAAACTTGTATGTTATATTAAATATTTAGGACCATTTGTTAGATATAGTCTTGACTAGCCATGGATTTGTGCGAACATGAAACAAATCACACGTGAACCAACAACAAATCTTATATAAATTGATTTTATATATATTTTTTGCGAGTGATTTTCTGACCGTGATAAAGTGCAGACGTTAATTGTGATCTCTTTTCTATAATTCTATTTAAAATTAAAAGCAATAACATTTGTTATTGTTTTAAGAAAAACTTTTTTTTTAATACATTGTATCAGTGTTGCCATAACGGCGATTTTCTCGTCAGATCTAGCGATTTTATTTCGCCCCTAGAGGGAAAAATTGTCCTGTAGCTATTAGCCAAAAATCTAGCGATTTTTTTTATCAGCCGTAATATAATTTTTAAAACTCGGTTTTATGTTGAAAAATATTATAAAACTCGCACATTGATATTCCTTTATTATAAAACACAACATCTTAAACGATTTTAGTAAAAAAAACTCTAAAAATACACATTTCGATAAAATATTGGTATGCACTTTTTCATCGTATTCTCAATACTAAGATTAATTCAATGAAAATCAGGACTCATTATTTGAAACTTAATCGTAAAATTTTTCATTATTTAAAAGTTTATAACACTTCTTATTAACATATTAAAGAAATTTTTGAGTAAAAACTATTTTTCAACATTCTAGCGATAAAATCGCTAAATATTTACACTCCCGAGTAAAACGGGTTATACATTATTTTATATTATTTAATACAATTATGTCTCGTTATATATTGCTTAGTATGGCAGTATATATAATAAGACGTAATTTTCGTCTTTAGAAAAAATTTTATATGACCCAATATCTAAATACATATATCTTTTTACATAAGTTGTCATATTTAATCAGATCTCGACCATGGAATTTAAATTGTAAGACCAAATATAGCCCAGTTTCATGTTCAATTTAAATAAATAAATATAAATAAATAAATATAAATAAATAAATATAAATAAATAATAATAAATAAATTGAAAAATATTATTTTACAAAAACAAATTTTGATATAAAGTTCAAGGGATTTAAAAAAAATAACATGAAAACGAAAAACAGGTATTGAATAGAATCTGAGTGATATTATCTGACAGATGACCCATACATTATCGACGTTGAAAATATGTTAAAAGAGTTAATACTTAACATACGCAGTCAGACTATGTATAGGATTTCGTACCAGATATGTATAGCAACAAAACAAGCCTATTGATTTAAAAAAGAAACATTTATTTTCCCTATATAATCTATGGTATATTCTTGTTTAAAATGAACTCTTAATATCTTAGTAAATTCAAATTGAAATTCATTTTCATTTAAAATGTCATAAATTTACATCGAAACAACAGATTATTTTATTTTGAAATTGAATATTGGGCCATTTTAATAAAAGTTAGCCAATTCTTCGGAGTAATTATTTTGGTTTAGGAATAACGTAGCACCAAATTTATTAATAGGCTTGAAGGATATCATGAAATACAAATGAAAATTAAAACAAAAAATTTTTAAACAATTATTTCAAGACATTTAATTTTATTAAAAACTCAAGTCAAATTACACAGAAAAAATTTACAAAATTCTGTTTGTAATGTTAAACACCTTTTTTGCATAAACAAACAAAAAATTTTTTAAAAAGGCACCAACAATGGAATTTGTATATACAAATCCCTTTTTGTAACTTTTTTGTAATTTGTTAAAAATAAAATCAATTTTTTTTAACAATGTGTTTTGTAAATACAATAATTTTTTTTTGTAACTTGTTTGTATTTGTTAAAAATAAAAAAATAAAATTTAACAACGAGTTTGTTATATTAAAACAATTATTCGCTTTAATTTGTCGTATTGACAAAAAAAATACTTTTTTGAAATTTTTGTTACAATTTACAAACATTTGAGCAATTGAAAACAAAAAATAAATGATTTGTTTTTTTTTTTTGTTTCAAAAAATTCTAAGGCTTTTTTTTTAATATTTTTGATACAATTTACAAACATTTAATAAAAAAATTGTTAGATATCTAAGTAAAAAGCCAACAATTTTTTTTAATTACTTAAAATTTTGTGATACTTTTTTCTGTGTAGTTATCACAATTTTAATGTATTTTTCTCATTTTAAAATGAGTAGCCCAAAAATTAAAGATTCATTTGAACTTTTCTCACTTTCAAAATAAGAATCTCACATTCAGTGAAAAATCCAGTAATGTTTTATGGAAAATTATTTGAAATTTCATTTTATTTAGAATATTTTTATTTTATGGATTATTCTTGAACTATACTATAGCTGTGTTTTAGACTTAACTATATCCGTTAACTCATAAAAACCCCTCAAAGTGCATAAAAACGCTTTTAAGACAAAAACTAACACATTACTTTTCGTATGCACGTTAACTTTCAACACGGATAATTATCAACGTTGAAAACTCAACGTTTATACATTTTCACATCTAACGTAACTTATTCGCGTTACTTCCTAGGAACTTTTGCTGACGTAGGTTCGATTATTCGGGGTGTTCTGAAAAACGAAACCACATAAAATTATTCGGTTTCACATAAAATGATATGTTGTTGTTGTACAAAGACGAATAATTTTATGTGGTTTTGTTTTTCAGAACACTCCCGTTTAACGGAAAATTTATAAACATAACCTGTTTAAAAAATTTTTATACTACAATCGGTTTAACGTAGATTTGCTTTAAAGATTTAACGTTGATAGGCATGAGACAAAATTCAGCTTATAGCTCCTATAAGTACTCATTAATAAGTAGATACTTATTATGTATGCCGTTTCACATAAAGACTCCAAAAGTTACTAGATTTGCTTAGTTTACACGACCCGATTAAAAAAGATGATATGGTGACATATATAATTTGATATAATACAATAACTAATCGCATACAATTGAATCCGAAAAATCGTGAATACAATTGTATCTACGTGGATAAAATTGGATTTAATTACTTTAAATTATATACAATTTAATCCGAATTTTGACCAGACATTATTGTATGAAATAATATCTTAATATTTAAAAGTTGATGCAATTAGGTACAGTTGGATAAAAATTTTCGTATTTCTGTTTTTATTAAATATTGTACTGAAAAATAATGGGGGATTCACGTACGGTTTCGTGTATCGTGTGAACTAAGCAAATATAGTAAGTTTGCGAGTCTTGATACAAACTGCATACATAAAAAGTATCTACACATTAATCAGTACTTATACGAGCTATAGTATAGTTTAGGAATAATCCATAAAAAAATTCAAAATAAAATTAAATTTCAAATAATTTTCCATAAATCATTACTGGAGAGATTTTCATTTTGAAAGTGAGATATGTTCAAATGAATCTTTTATTTTTGGGCTTTCACTTAAAAAAAATGGGAAAAATGCATTAAAATTGTGATAATAAATTTGACATGAAACAGTTTTTAATAAAATTAAATGTCATGAAATAATCGTTTAAAAGTATTTTAAATTTGTAAATAGTGAATAAAAATCTAGATTTCACTAATGGAGGAATTATTTATTAGGTTTTTAAGTTATTTATTACACAATTTTAGTCTTTCTATTTGCATGTATAGTCTGCTTGCGGGTAGACAATTTTTTGTTTTAATTTTCATTTATATTTTATGGTATCCTTCAAGCCTATGGATAAATTTGGTGGTACGTTATTCCTAAACCAAAATAATTACTTCGAAGAATTGGCTAACTATTATTAATATGACCCAATATTCAATTTGAAAATAAAATAATCTGTTGTTTCGATGTAAATTTATAACATTTTAAATGAAAATGAATTTCAATTTGAATTTACTAAGATATTAAGAGTTCATTTAAAACAAGAATATACCATAGATTATATAGGGAAAATAAATGTTTCTTTTTCAAATCAAGATGCTTGTTTTGTTGCTATACATATGTGGTAAGAAATCCCATACAAAGTCTGACTGCGTATGTTAAGTATTTAACTCTTTTAACATATTTTCAATGTCGATAATGTATGGGCCATCTGTCAGATAATATCACTCAGATTCTATGCAAAAATATTTTACCGGTTTCTCGTTTTCATGTTATTATTTTTTAAATCATGTTATGCGCTGTTTATTAAAATTTTGAAAATAAAATTTATTTTAACTTTTTTACAAAATACCAAAAGTATTTATATAAAAAAAAGAAATATGGCTAAGGACTTGACAAGGTTTTCCCAGCTAGCTTAAATATTGGTAGAAGTTTGCTCTTAACTCATATTCTGACGCATAATCATATAACACACTACTTTGTCATCTAAAACTACCTATAGTGTGCAAAAATTAAAAAAAAATGAGTAACTTAAGTGACAATATAAATTAACTCATGGTAAGTTGGTATGCCATGAAGGGTACAATTCTCCCCACCCAACTGACTGCAAAAGCCAAAAACACCTTGACAGTTGTAATACCCTACATTTCCAATACTGTCCCTAAATTTAGCATGATCGACATATTAATACTTACATGTTGTTCGATTTACCATTCCCATAATTAAAATATCTTAGCAGTTCATTTTAAATCCAACAATTCAAATTAGGAATTTATTACATATAATAATTTCATCAAAGTTAAAATTAATACTAAACAAAAGAATCATAACCTATCCCTATAATAACTGAACCTCGTTCTTTGGGAGTTCCTAATATACTAAAATTTCTTATTATATTTAACAATGTTCCTTTCCCTTTTTATAAATACACAATTCATTAGACGTATTAAGTAAAGCAAACAATAACTAAGAGAATTTATCAAAATAAAGCGTAAAAATTAGAGATCATTACTTACAATTTCATCAAGTTTCAATTTTGAGTGTTCTTATTCACGCCGTTTCGTTTGATGGGCCCAGCAATAAATATGCGTGTTGTTGTTTTAGGAGTTATACTTCAAAAGAATTAAATAGTTTTTTTTTGTAAATAATGACAAAGAGGAATACTACAACAAAATATTAATAAACTAAATGTAATTTGACTTTATCATAATTTGTATTTTTTTTTTCCTTTCTTTATGTTAACGGGAAAAAAAAACACAAAAGATACTTTGGGACGCGCCCATAGAAAAATGTTGGTTAAACTACGTACTTATGAATGATTAAAAGGAAAGTACTTATTCATATTAAAATTTTGAATTTAATTTCAATTATCAATAATTAGGCAAGTCTAAATTTAAGACGATTATTCTGAATTGATTATGGAAAAATATGTACATTAAAGATGTGTTCGCCCTCCCAATTTTACTTCAATTCATATCCATAATTGAATTTGTATGTAATTCAAATCTAATTTATATAAACTGATTTTAGATTCATTGTATTATAAAAATCAATTAAATTCATGATAATCCCAAAATAAATTCATTAAAATTCCCGTTCTGGATACGTTCAAATTTATATCATTTTAAAGCACACTAATTCAGTATTAACTTTAGCGAATAATTTTGCGTTATAATATTTAATTTTACATAACAAAAAAAAAGATTTTATTTTCTATTTCCCGAATTTCCAATAATATTACCGAATGTGAAATTAACCGGCCAAAAGCTTATATAAGTGTAGCAATTTATGTAACGTATTTTAATTTAAAAATTTAACTATATTGTCCATATTTTCGATAGTTTGTTTAAATTATTCTCACTTGCTCATATAATTTCCACAAGGAACTTTACCAACTTCTGCAGCGCAACGTGGTGTTACGTAATCAACTTCAAGCGTCTGCTCCAAAATCACTTTCGTTGTGAGAAATACGGGTGGGCTAGTAAGCCTTATCCAAACCCCTCACATCCACTTGGGGACCTGAGTTACGTGGAAGCTTTTGAGCTGTTGATGTATACTCCCAACCCTGGATGTTCATCAATAGATTCTATGTGGGTCAAATAACTGTCTCGGAGTATATTGATGAAGGATCATGGAATACGATGCCGAGGCAACAATCAAGGGTTGGAGCCAAAATTTCCTCTTCGTTAATTTATATGATCGATGAAATGTTTAACGTTCCAATTATATATATTCAGAAAAATATATACACAAAATTTTCTTTAAAATAGCAATTTAACTCCTTCAAAAGATAATTGTACAGTCACCATTTTTCAGTTTAATATCAAATATTCTTATTAATTACGGACGTTTTAACTTCTTGCTTTTTCAAGAATCACACAGTCAATGATCAATAAGGAAATTTGTTATGTATTACTGCTTCATTTTTAGAAAAAAATGTGATTTTTGGAGGTGATGTCAATGTCAACGAAACTATGATTGATTTAAACTGGTAGAAAAAAGACAAAAAATAATTCTGCAACAAGGGTCATAAAAGTATTTGTGCCTAGTAACTCCTCTCTTTGTGTCTGTATTCTAATACACAGTTTTACCTACATATAGTATCTCTCACTATATAAGTTAAACATATTTATGAATGCAAGGCATTTAGTGAGGGTTATAACAAATACAAATATTGAAAATCTATCATGATATAAAAAGTGGGATGTATACATACACGTAATTATCCTAATTGACCTTAGAATATTCTACAGGCTTTACTAATATATTTACTATTACTTCAGTCCATATATAATGTGGATGAACTTGGCAAGTAAAAACTTTCTGAGACAAAGTACTGTATTTCTACTAAATGATTCATATCTTCAGGAAAAAAAAATTATGTATAAACAAAAATCGTAACAAAGCTGCTTCGATCTGAGGATTTCATCGGAAGACGAACAGAAGACCGATTTTTGCTTTAGGTATCACCATTAATGCTCAACCAGTACACAAAAATTTAAAAACGACTTTAAATTACTAAATTGATAATATTAATTGGTATTTTAATTGATTTTTCACCCATCACGCAAATGATATTACCAACCACTAAAATTTGTGTACGATTAGTTGAAACAATTACATGATTCCAGTATTTAACTGATTAAATTATATATGTGTCCAGATATTCTAGATTAATTATTTCTGTGTGAGCCTTCAGCCAATAAACCGAAATTCATTGCGGTATTTAAAATTTTAGAGAAAAAAAAAACCCGCTGTTAGTTCGATTTCCAGAAAATATACGTTTGTCTTCAAAATATGTGTGAAAAGTGAAAATTAAAAGTGTGGCACGACCCACGAAAGCCGGGCAACTATGGTTTCAAATCTAAAGCATGGAATTTTCCTATGTATTTGCCGCCCATATCCTCGATATCGTATAAATTGTTCCCTATTTTGTCCCTTATTTTACATTTGATAAATTTCGGCAAAAATTTTCTACTGATATTCTTAGACATACTACTTAGAACGTGGTTTTTTCTGTATACTATTTCTCCCTTTTCGAATTGTATTCGTTTACTTCTAAGATTATAAGTCCTACTAGCCTTTTCGTGTGCAATGGTAAGATTCTCCCTAATTTTTCCGCGAATTCTTAACAATTTGTCAGAGTTATCCAAAATATTACAATCCTCACCTGATAAGCACTGAAGTTTGTCTAATATCCCGTATGCAGAACCATGTTGTACCATATTCTGGCCGAATGCGGCATAGTACGGAGAGCATTTTATCGAAGAGTGATAATCACTTCTAAGTATGGACAAAATTTGAGGAACGTACTTATCCCAATCCTTGTGCTCCTTATTGTCTCGCAAAAAACACCTTATCTTTGTAACAATTTCACGGTTTGCGCGTTCCGACGCGTTTGAATGTGGAGCGTAGAAACCAGTAGTGATATGCGTAATTCCGTAAAGTTTGAAGAAATCCTTCATGTCGTTCGAAGTAAATTGTTTGCCATTATCACTGTGGATATATCTAGGAACGCCAAAAGTGGGAAAAATTTCCATTTGGAAGAAAGTAATAACATTCGAAGTCGTTGCTGCCCTTAAAGGCTTTAAAAAAACAAACTTGGTAAGGTGGTCAAGGCATATGAATATAACCGACATCTGGGTTTTCGAAAAAGGATAAGGACCCAAGAAGTCGCAGTAGAGCCTTTCAAATGGTCGATTTGTTACAAATTGATTTCCCATGAGAGGTTGTGATACCCGATTATTAGATTTAATACATTTACATATGTCACAATCCTGTATGTACGTCCTAGCGTCGTTAACCATAGTGGGCCAGAAATATTTTTGTCGAATTCTCGATAAGGTCTTGGCCAAACCACCGTGACATGAATTCACAGAATCATGGGCCGATCTTATTACTACACTAGCCAAGGACTTCGGAATCCAGAGACGCCAAAGAGTATCTTCTTCATCCTCTGAACCCTCGCGGAATTTTACACGTTTATAAACGAGATTTCCAGAAATACGAATGTCCGGGAGAGATTCTTTATTCTCTTCAGCAGATCTCCTAATTTTATCATACTCCTCATCGTTAAACGCAGGTGAGGATAAATCAACCTCAAGTGGGATGTCAGATAAAGCTACCTCTTCCACGTCCATTCTAGAAAGCGTGTCAGGAACGACATTCAATGAACCCTTGCGGTGTTCTATCCTGAAGTCGTACCGCTGCAACTGTATGCTCCAGCGAGCCAATCGTCCGCTTAAATCTTTCGTCGACATAAGCCACTTTAAGGATGAGTGGTCCGTTACAACTCGAAAAGGCAGGCCCTCAACATATGCCCTAAATCTGTTAATACATACAACGGCAGCCATGCACTCGAGCTCAGTCGTCGTATAATTTTGCTGGGATTTATTTAATTTCTGTGATGTATAGGCGATTGGGTGTTCCAAACCATGGTCATCGTATTGAAGTAATACACCACCAACGCCCTTTCTTGATGCGTCGCACTGAATAGTGAATTCCCTATTGAAATTTGGCTTATTTAAAACAGGTGCCATAGACAGGGCTACTTTCAACTTTTCGAATGAATTCCTTGCCTCATCGGTCAGAGAAAACGGCTTGTTAGACTTCCTCAAACAATCCGTTAAGGGACTGGCAAGATCGGAAAATTGGGCTATAAAGGTCCTATACCAATTTGCCATGCCAATAAATCTACGGACTTGCTTTGGTGTCTTTGGTAAAGGAAATTCACGAATTGTTTTAACCTTTTCTTCATCAACTTTAAGGCAACCGTTGCCAACAATATAGCCAAGATATTTAATCTGTTTCTGGCAAAATTTACTCTTACTCACATTTATCGTGAGTCTCGCTGCCTTAAGGCACGAAGCGACCTCAGCTAATGTTTTCATATGCGAGTCAAAATCAGAACTACAAACGAGTAAATCATCAAGATATACGAAAACACACTCTCTTAATCTGGACGGTATTACTTTGTCCATGAGACGACTCATGGTCTGGGGACCATTGCAAAGTCCAAAGGGCATGTACTTATATTGAAATAATGGCCTCCCTGGCACGGCAAAAGCCGTTTTTTCCTTTGACGATTCCGAAAGCCTAATTTGAAGGAAGGCGTCCTTAAGGTCAATTCCGCTGATAAAGAACGTGTCTTTAAGCCTACTTAACAATCCGCCAATATGTGGTAAGGGGTATGAGTCCTTTTTCGTAATGGCGTTTAATTTTCGACAGTCAATACATAAGCGCACCTTTCCCGGTTTCCGTACCAATACTACTGGAAAACACCAGGGTGAATTGGACTCTTCTATAACGCCCATTTTAAGTAACCTGTCTATTTCCTGGTATGCCTCCTCCTGTCTGGGCGGCGACAATGGGTAGTGCCTACATTTTATTGGAACCGCATCTCCCGTATCGATATTGTGTTCCAGCAAATCTGTGCTGCCTAGACCGATCTTTTCAAATGACGGAAACTCTGCCACGGTCCTCTCGAAAATCAACCTCTGTTCCGGGGTCAGTTCGTGTATATTTTCATCAAGATCTGGGACATTAGTTATCTCGGATATGTAAGAAAAGGGCTTGATTATATCGGGAGCCAAAGCAAACTCCCGCCAAAAATCGACACCAAAATACGCCTCTTGAGTAAGAGAAGGAACCATATAAAAAGTCATCAACCTCATAACATCTTTAAAATAAATGGGTAAAGTACAAAAACCGACAACTTTCTGCTTCGCTCCATTGGCAGTACGTACAGAAGACCTAAAATGTTTATATAAAACATTATTCCTTTCAATAAATGACATGCACTCTTTCCCTAAAATTGAGACATTAGCTCCCGTATCTAGCAAACCTATTAAACTTTCATTAAAAACTTTTACTTTAGCGAACGGTCTATCATCGGGTCCATGAATTATTGTTGATTCTAAAAGTTTACGTAAATATCTTCGTTTGCCATATCTTAAGCGACATTTCATTATCTTGAGTGTTGGTTTCCGGCGTAAATTGCAAGCTTGGTTAGAAAAATCGGAAGCAGAAGTTTGTGGAGAATAATCACAACTATTTGTCTGAGTATAAATCTCCCTATACGAAATTTCCGGTACACTCAGATTACGTGCTAAATTACTACAATCAACAGAAGGTTTCGGTTCGTTATTAGATTTATGTATTAATTGGAACTCGGGGTTCGAGGGGATGGACGATTGTCCCCGGTAGCCAGATCGCCCATCTTCCGGTTTCCCTGGACATTATGCTTGTTTGGACACCTCGGTGTCAAAACTCCTTTCTGTCCGCATTTAAAGCAAAATGGCTTTCCTATCTCCTGCGAACAATATATATAGGAATGCCCATAGGACGAACAATTCCAGCAAAGAATTTTGGAGTAATCAATTTTCACCCTATTCTTAGGAATATAGAGAGCCTCGATCTGAGGATCAATTTCCTCCAAATTCTCCTCATCCTGATGTGAAATATCAATCTCGTTAACGGTTCGAAGTTGACCTGCAGTCGTACTTGGAAACTTTGTCTCACGTAAGGCCATTTCCGCCTGTCTGGCTAAGTCTCTAAAATCATCCAAATTATCAGTATTATAGCTAAAAATCATTGCCCTCAACCTCTCGTTCGAGTTTTTCTTTAAAATTTCCACTATTCTATTATCCGGCAATGGATTCTCAAGCCTTAGATTCATCGACACAATTGCCGTATGTAAGCTGTCATAAGTTTCCTTCAATTGTTGCTTACGCGAATGCATTCTGAAAATAATGTCGTGATCAGTTTCCAATAAACCGAATTCCTTAATAATAGCGTGACGTAATCTGGCAAATGTCACATTTGGATTCTTTCTCATAAAACACCAATACCAAGTTTCCGCGCGACCGTCTAACAATACATGGAAATTTGATAGTAGATGTTCAACAGAGCATCTTGTTCTTGCACAAAGTGTTTCCACTTTGAACAGAAAATCTGATACTGATCCTGTCCCGTTATATGATATTTTCCATCTCTCCAGTTTAATATTTGTACCTACATTTAAATACTGAGTTCCCTGACTATTAAATGAACGGTTATTATTTGCATTACTCATCTGTGAAATATTATCCCTCACCGAACTTAATTCTCTTCTAAGCTCCTCGCGCGTCTGTCTCATTGACCGCTCCATTAAAGCCATAAGAGATTCAATCGAAACAGGTTCATTTACGGCATTTAAATTATCGTTACTTGAACCAGAAGGAACGTTAGCTGAATTTGAACCAGAACGAAAATTTAAACGAGAATTATCTCGTAATTCAATTCCGGATGGAAGGTCAAAACGAGGTTCCTCATTCGATGTGAAACCAGACGAAAATTCAAATCGCGGGTCCCTGTTCATGTTCGGTGGATCTCCAGGGTGGTCAGAATTAGGTGGAAATTCAAATTGAAGATCTCTCACCGAAATAGGACGTGTAGGTTGTTCGTTCTGAACATTGTCTTCAGCGCCAATTTCAGACGTCCCAGGCTCAAAGGGTGGTGCCTCAAGTGATAACCTCGAATCATTCATAGTCTCTTTGTCCGAAAAACCATGTAAATTAGAAATGTTTGATGTTCCACCAAAGGGTGAGGCTGTATCCCTTCGTTCAACAATAGAAGAAAGAACTCTAGGCCCACCTCTAACACCCGAAACTCCTAAACCGATTTGAGTATTACCTCTTGAAGACGACAAGACTCTACCTCCTCTAACTTTACTCAAAGAGCTATTGTTACCTAATGAACCACGAGAATTTCGCGTATTCATAACGAGACACAACTGTCCACTTACAAAAAAATTTTGATATTTGGATGTATTTCTATGTATCAGGATAAACATAAATAGGAAAAAGGAAACGTGTATATATATACAATATTATATGGGAGAAAACAGTAAAAAAAAATACAATAAATGGATATATCGTCTAGGTGCCAATGTGCTATCCTCGCACATTAGTACGCTTTAAAAGCACTACGCAAAAGAAATTACTCATAAAACCAATGCAGTAGTACAAACTACAAAAGTTTTCAAAAAAAAAATTTTTTAAAAAATGAAAATAAAAGAAAAATAAGTTAATGATGAATATGTAATATTATGATTACAAAAAAAAGTATAAACTGAATAAAGTATGTTCCCATAAAAAATTTGGGAATGGTAAATCAAAACAAAAAAAAATAAAACATTAAACATCGATCATGCTAAGAATGAAAAATAATAGCGTATTCCCCCCGCTATGATAATTGTCACTGCATCTAATATGTTTTAAATATTTGTGCTAAAACTGTTACACCGCAGCAATAAAGACCAACATTCGATCTAAACCGGACTTGCATAACGATATCAACACGATACCTTTGATTGCTACTAATGCAGCAAACCTGAAAATTTATAATTCACTGAGTTTGGACTCTTAGAATACAAAGCAAAGGTATGATATGGTTAAATGTTGTCGTCAAATACATATATTTTATATTGCAATTAGATTCAAATTTAATGATATCTGGAAACTAAGACTCATACAAAAATATACATATTTAGGTGTTAAATATTTCTTAAAGCTCAAAGACTTTATAAATTTCGTTCAACCAACTAGATAGTTGTGTTAAAGATTTACTCAATTATAATTATTATATAAAATAGAGGTAGGAAAATTAGAATCCAACCTAAATATTATAGAAAAAATAATTTTTTATTAGCTCGCATGAGCTTTTCGTTGGGCGCCACATATGTTATGCGCTGTTTATTAAAATTTTGAAAATAAAATTTATTTTAACTTTTTTACAAAATACCAAAAGTATTTATATAAAAAAAAGAAATATGGCTAAGGACTTGACAAGGTTTTCCCAGCTAGCTTAAATATTGGTAGAAGTTTGCTCTTAACTCATATTCTGACGCATAATCATATAACACACTACTTTGTCATCTAAAACTACCTATAGTGTGCAAAAATTAAAAAAAAATGAGTAACTTAAGTGACAATATAAATTAACTCATGGTAAGTTGGTATGCCATGAAGGGTACAATTCTCCCCACCCAACTGACTGCAAAAGCCAAAAACACCTTGACAGTTGTAATACCCTACATTTCCAATACTGTCCCTAAATTTAGCATGATCGACATATTAATACTTACATGTTGTTCGATTTACCATTCCCATAATTAAAATATCTTAGCAGTTCATTTTAAATCCAACAATTCAAATTAGGAATTTATTACATATAATAATTTCATCAAAGTTAAAATTAATACTAAACAAAAGAATCATAACCTATCCCTATAATAACTGAACCTCGTTCTTTGGGAGTTCCTAATATACTAAAATTTCTTATTATATTTAACAATGTTCCTTTCCCTTTTTATAAATACACAATTCATTAGACGTATTAAGTAAAGCAAACAATAACTAAGAGAATTTATCAAAATAAAGCGTAAAAATTAGAGATCATTACTTACAATTTCATCAAGTTTCAATTTTGAGTGTTCTTATTCACGCCGTTTCGTTTGATGGGCCCAGCAATAAATATGCGTGTTGTTGTTTTAGGAGTTATACTTCAAAAGAATTAAATAGTTTTTTTTTGTAAATAATGACAAAGAGGAATACTACAACAAAATATTAATAAACTAAATGTAATTTGACTTTATCATAATTTGTATTTTTTTTTTCCTTTCTTTATGTTAACGGGAAAAAAAAACACAAAAGATACTTTGGGACGCGCCCATAGAAAAATGTTGGTTAAACTACGTACTTATGAATGATTAAAAGGAAAGTACTTATTCATATTAAAATTTTGAATTTAATTTCAATTATCAATAATTAGGCAAGTCTAAATTTAAGACGATTATTCTGAATTGATTATGGAAAAATATGTACATTAAAGATGTGTTCGCCCTCCAAATTTTACTTCAATTCATATCCATAATTGAATTTGTATGTAATTCAAATCTAATTTATATAAACTGATTTTAGATTCATTGTATTATAAAAATCAATTAAATTCATGATAATCCCAAAATAAATTCATTAAAATTCCCGTTCTGGATACGTTCAAATTTATATCATTTTAAAGCACACTAATTCAGTATTAACTTTAGCGAATAATTTTGCGTTATAATATTTAATTTTACATAACAAAAAAAAAGATTTTATTTTCTATTTCCCGAATTTCCAATAATATTACCGAATGTGAAATTAACCGGCCAAAAGCTTATATAAGTGTAGCAATTTATGTAACGTATTTTAATTTAAAAATTTAACTATATTGTCCATATTTTCGATAGTTTGTTTAAATTATTCTCACTTGCTCATATAATTTCCACAAGGAACTTTACCAACTTCTGCAGCGCAACGTGGTGTTACGTAATCAACTTCAAGCGTCTGCTCCAAAATCACTTTCGTTGTGAGAAATACGGGTGGGCTAGTAAGCCTTATCCAAACCCCTCACATCCACTTGGGGACCTGAGTTACGTGGAAGCTTTTGAGCTGTTGATGTATACTCCCAACCCTGGATGTTCATCAATAGATTCTATGTGGGTCAAATAACTGTCTCGGAGTATATTGATGAAGGATCATGGAATACGATGCCGAGGCAACAATCAAGGGTTGGAGCCAAAATTTCCTCTTCGTTAATTTATATGATCGATGAAATGTTTAACGTTCCAATTATATATATTCAGAAAAATATATACACAAAATTTTCTTTAAAATAGCAATTTAACTCCTTCAAAAGATAATTGTACAGTCACCATTTTTCAGTTTAATATCAAATATTCTTATTAATTACGGACGTTTTAACTTCTTGCTTTTTCAAGAATCACACAGTCAATGATCAATAAGGAAATTTGTTATGTATTACTGCTTCATTTTTAGAAAAAAATGTGATTTTTGGAGGTGATGTCAATGTCAACGAAACTATGATTGATTTAAACTGGTAGAAAAAAGACAAAAAATAATTCTGCAACAAGGGTCATAAAAGTATTTGTGCCTAGTAACTCCTCTCTTTGTGTCTGTATTCTAATACACAGTTTTACCTACATATAGTATCTCTCACTATATAAGTTAAACATATTTATGAATGCAAGGCATTTAGTGAGGGTTATAACAAATACAAATATTGAAAATCTATCATGATATAAAAAGTGGGATGTATACATACACGTAATTATCCTAATTGACCTTAGAATATTCTACAGGCTTTACTAATATATTTACTATTACTTCAGTCCATATATAATGTGGATGAACTTGGCAAGTAAAAACTTTCTGAGACAAAGTACTGTATTTCTACTAAATGATTCATATCTTCAGGAAAAAAAAAATTATGTATAAACAAAAATCGTAACAATCACTTGAACTTTATATCAAAATTTGTTTTTGTAAAAAAATATTTTCCAATTAAAAATGGATTGTAATTGATTTCGATAAAATCTTAAATGAAATTTAAATTAAACATGAAACTGGGCTATATTTGGTCTTACAAATTAAATTCCATGGTCGAGATCTGATTAAATATGACAACATATGTAAAAAGATATATTTAGATATTGGGTCATATAAAATTTTTTCGAAAGACGAAAATTACGTCTTATTATATATAGTGCCATACAAAGCAATATATAACGAGATATAATTGTATTAAATAACATAAAATAATGTATAACCCGTTTTACTCGGGGATACACGAAACCTTACGTGAATCCCCCATTGTTTTTCAGTGCAATATTTAATAAAAACAAAAATTCCAAAATTTTGATCAAATTGGACCTAATTGCATCAAATTTTAACTATTAAGATATTATTGAATACAATAATGTCTGGTCAAAATTCGGATTAAATTGTATATAATTTAAAGTAATTAAATCCAATTTGATCCACGTAGATACAATTGTATTCACCATTTTTCGGATTAAATTGTATCTGATTAGTTATTGTATTTCATCAAATTAGATATGTCACCATATCATCTTTTTTAATCGGGCTGTTTATAATCTAGAGATTTTCTAGCGATTTTTGGGTCTGATCTAGAAATTTATTTTGAAAATTTGTTGGCAACACTGCATTGTATATTGAAATCAACAACAAATTATTACTTATTATTAAGTAGTAAACAAAGGGATTAGTATTCTGCTATACTAATCCTCTGCTGTTACAGCAGAATGAATAGTAGCAGCGAGTCTACTGAAGAAAGCGATATTGTCTGGTAGACAGTCGCTGAAAACAAAACAACGAAACGACGACAAAATCGATCACCAGAATTAGTTAAGCATGCAATCAAAATAACAAAAACTACCAACAATGATGATTAGGGAAAGGAATTCCATGCAAATGCATGTTATTTCTCGATAGTCCAAAACTAATATGGACTAAACATTTATCCGACTCATCAAATTTAGAACAAACTGGCATCGATTTGTAGTTGCATATTTTGACATAAATGCATGTTTTTGCATATTTCGACTTTAAATGCATATTTGGTGGCTTTTTAATGCATATTTTGTGCTTTTTAATGCATATTTGTGCATATTTTTCATTTTTAGTAGCATTTTTTATTTTGTAAAAAAATATAAAAAATTTAAACTTTTTCATATTTTGATTCAATCAAAACAAACATTTTTAAAACTTTATTGACCTATGGGAAATCTTCGAGTTCTGTGTCTGTTTGCAAAATAACTAACTTAAATATATTTTTAAGTTTTAAAGTGCATTATTTTTGCAAAAATTATAGTTTTTAGTGCATGTTTCTTATATTGTTAGTGCATATTTTTCTTTTTTAACCGCATATTTTAGGCGCATATTTTTCATTTTTAAGTGCATGAAATTCCTTGCCTTAATGATGATATACCAAGTACCTACTAGCAACAACATGTTTGCTGTTCTTAATGTAGACAATAATAGCTCTGTTTCTTTACTTTTTGGGTAAAGTTCGGTAAAATGAGAGTTAACAAGAAATACTCTCCCGAAATAACAAAAATGCACAAAAGTAAACGAACGCGAAAAACCACATTTGAAGCACGAAAACAAATGTCAATAGATTTGTGCATTATAGTTCGTTTTTGTGAGCGCTCTTTCTACACCTTTTGCAACTGTAATTCAGAAAATATCAATTGAAATTCAGAATTTCCATTTGAAATTCAGAAAATATCAATTGAAATTCAGAATTTCCATTTGAAATTCAGAAAACATCAATTGAAATTCAGAAGTTCCATTTGAAATTCAGAAAACATCAATTGAAATTCAGATTTTCCATTTGAAATTCAGAAAATATCAATTGAAATTCAGAAAATATCATTTGAAATTCAGAAAATATCAATTGAAATTCAGAAAATATCATTTGAAATTCAGAAAATATCATTTGAAATTCAGAAAATATCAATTATTATTCAGAAAACATCAATTGAAATTCAGAAAATATCAATTGAAATTCAGAAAATATCAATTGAAATTCAGAAATCGTCATTTGAAATTCAGAAAATATCAATTGAAATTCAGAAACCGTCATTTGAAATTCAGAAAATATCAATTGAAATTCAGAAAATATAATTTGAAATTCAGAAAATGTCAATTGAAATTCAGAAAATATCATTTGAAATTCAGAAAATATCATTTGAAATTCAGAAAATGTCATTTGAAATTCAGAAAATATCAATTGATATTCAGAAAACATCAATTGAAATTCTGCAAAAGGTGTAGTTCTTGTTCAATTTGTTGTAAAAATCTAGATAGCTTTTCTAGTTAAACCCCTTTTTAAATCAAAAATTTAATAAAAATTTCCTTTTTAGGCATTTCTATTTACAAAAAGGAATACATAGTTTATTAAATTTGGAAAAGATTTTAATATTAAACAAAAGCTTCGATTTATTTACATATTTAACTCTTTAACTTTACACATTTAAACAAGCGTCTTCACAAAATTGTCGGTAATTTTATGGAGTTGTAAAATCACCGATAGGCTTTTGCAACTATTATACTACACTCAGGGAATTATGTAGGTAAAATCAACTGCAAATGACAGTTAAAAGAACTGAATTTGCACTTTAAAAGGTGTAGACTACATTTGCAGTTAAATTAACTGCAATATGAAGTTATTTTTAACTGTTAAAAATCAACTGACAAATGTAGTAAAAACAACTACAAATGCAATTGAAACAACATACATGCAAATTATTGTAAAACTGTACAAACAACTGCAAATGTAGTTAAAAAACATAAATAAAAATTATTTTAAAAATTATTAATTTAATAAAAAACAAATTTATGTAAACACTCCTAACTTAATTTTATTCTATTTAAAATTGAGAAATCAAACTTTACACTAATGTCACTTTTATTTTTCACTAGTAAGATATTGTTGTAGATGTCCGTCTGTGAGGGATGAAATATGGCGTTGTTTGGCTTCCTTTTTTTCTCCAGGTAGAAAGAGATGAGAATATAAAAGAACTGAAAGAAAATACAGTGCACTCGCGATAATATTAACATCCTAATATATGAACATCCCAAAATATGAACACTTTTTCTTTACCACTGACTACTCTAAAATATGAACTTTGTGCAAAAGCTTTAAAATATATATATTTTTAAAATGTCTACAGCGGCCTATATACGAGCAAGCATGCTGTCCAGCTTGTTTGATAAACAAAAAATGAGTTTTGGAATACACGGACAAGCATGCTGTAAAATTTGACTTCAAAACCACAAAATCAACACAGCGGATGATAATGACAAAATTATTTTTATTAATTTTTTTCATTGAATTTCATTTTTGAATTTCTGCTTTTTCATTTTTTAGTTTATTTATTAACGTTATCACTTTCTTGTCACAAAATATGTAAAATTCTCCAATGTTGATGATTTTTGTCAAACTTGCCGAAAAATCAAAAAATTTTGTTTTTCGTCCAACATGCATGACAAACCGTCAAATTAGACATTACATGGTCAAAATTATACAGCCATCCAGCATGCTAAACAGCATGCTTGGTCGTATATAGGACGCTTACGAATTTCAACTGCATAGTATTGTAATTTAGGGAATACCCGATTTATTTGCATTTATTACACATTTAAAATATCTTTGGCTGTCAATCAAAAATGAAATTGCATTAAAAAAGCGTTATGTAAGAGTATGTATGCAATTCTATAAGGGTATTCACGATGGTACATGTGCATATTTGCAATTTGCTAATTTGCTATGCAAATTGTAACATATCGTGAGCGTCTTTTTTAAGATCAATTGCATATTTGCTTTATGAGCTATTTAGTTCACTGTTGCCAATTTTTTCCCTAAAAATATCGCTAAATCAAACTAAAAAATCACTAGAAAATAGCTGAAAATGGTAAAATATCCCTAGATTTGACGAAAAAATAGCTAAGTTGGCAACAGTGATTTTGTTTACGTCAAAAGTAAAAATTAATCGTATTTTTTTGAGAAAATTTGTGAATCATAAAAATAATAATAAAATAATAAATAAAAAAAATTTTATGTTAATAAAAAATCACAAGCAATTTTTTTATTACATTTCTTATTTTATAAATAATAATATGGCGGCTTGTATGTTAAAAACAGATGTTTTGTTTTATTTGCAACTTAACTTATATGCAAAGTGATTTTTGCTAAAGGGTTTTTTATTGCAAATGAAGAAAAATAAAGCAAATTGCAAATACATACATTTTGTTGTTGTGTTGATGCAATCGTTGTTTTTTTGCAATCATTTGCAACGTTTGCATCGTTTGCAATACCCATCGTGAGTACCCTTTATATTTCACTATATGTTGAATTTGAAGCCGTCGACATATTTAATAATGCATTGGAGTGGGCTGAAAGTTAAAAGTTTGAACAACGGGCCTTAAATGTTTTGTGGGAGTTAGGGGATAGGCAATTTTAAGAGTACTTGAGCAAAACAGCACAGAAATAGCAAAAGAGGACAATCGATTTTTTCGCTAATTATGTTATAATTTTTTCTCGAAATTGAGGCAGAAAATATGTTTATATTTATGTGTGCATTACATTTTTGGTTTGCATTCATTCTTGTTAATTTCTTTGTTCGTATATATGTATGTTAAGCGGGCTATAGCTGATAAAGCATGCTGTATAACAAGTATAGAATTTCATCATGTAATGCATTGTTTGATGAAAATAACAAAAACAAATTCATGGAATCATCAAGCCAAGCTGTTCTGTATGCTTGATCCCGTTTACGAACAAAATTAGTGAAAGAAGTTCCTTTTAATTTTTTAAAATAAAGCAAAGAATAATTTTAAAACAAATTAAATTTTCATTTACACAGAAAAAATTTACAAAATTCTGGTTGTAATGTTAAACACCTTTTTTGCATAAACAAACAAAAAATTTTTTAAAAAGGCACCAACAATGAAATTTGTATATACAAATCCCTTTTTGTAACTTTTTTGTAATTTGTTAAAAATAAAATCAATTTTTTTTTAACAATGTGTTTTGTAAATACAATAATTTATTTTTGTAACTTGTTTGTATTTGTTAAAAATAAAAAAATAAAATTCAACAACGAGTTTGTTATATTAAAACAATTATTCGCTTTATGTTGTCATATTGACAAAAAAATACTTTTTTGAAATTTTTGTTACAATTTACAAACATTTGAGCAATTGAAAACAAAAAATAAATTATTTGTTTTTTTTTTGTTTCAAAAAATTCTAAGGCTATTTTTTTTGATATTTTTGATACAATTTACAAACATTTAATAAAAAAATTGTTAGATATCTACACAGAAAAAATTTACAAAATTCTGTTTGTAATGTTAAACACCTTTTTTGCATAAACAAACAAAAAATTTTTTAAAAAGGCACCAACAATGGAATTTGTATATACACAGAAAAAAGTATCACAAAATTTTAAGTAATTAAAAAAAATTGTTGGCTTTTTACTTAGATATCTAACAATTTTTTTATTAAATGTTTGTAAATTGTATCAAAAATATCAAAAAATAGCCTTAGAATTTTTTGAAACAAAAAAAAAACAAATCATTTATTTTTTGTTTTCAATTGCTCAAATGTTTGTAAATTGTAACAAAAATTTCAAAAAAGTATTTTTTTTTGTCAATACGACAACATAAAGCGAATAATTGTTTTAATATAACAAACTCGTTGTTGAATTTTATTTTTTCATTTTTAACAAATACAAACAAGTTACAAAAAAAAATTATTGTATTTACAAAACACATTGTTAAAAAAAAATTGATTTTATTTTTAACAAATTACAAAAAAGTTACAAAAAGGGATTTGTATATACAAATTCCATTGTTGGTGCCTTTTTAAAAAATTTTTTGTTTGTTTATGCAAAAAAGGTGTTTAACATTACAAACAGAATTTTGTAAATTTTTTCTGTGTACAAATCCCTTTTTGTAACTTTTTTGTAATTTGTTAAAAATAAAATCAATTTTTTTTTAACAATGTCTTTTGTAAATACAATAATTTTTTTTTGTAACTTGTTTGTATTTGTTAAAAATAAAAAAATAAAATTCAACAACGAGTTTGTTATATTAAAACAATTATTTGCTTTATGTTGTCGTATTGACAAAAAAAATACTTTTTTGAAATTTTTGTTACAATTTACAAACATTTGAGCAATTGAAAACAAAAAATAAATGATTTGTTTTTTTTTTTGTTTCAAAAAATTCTAAGGCTATTTTTTTGATATTTTTGATACAATTTACAAACATTTAATAAAAAAATTGTTAGATATCTAAGTAAAAAGCCAACAATTTTTTTTAATTACTTAAAATTTTGTGATACTTTTTTCTGTGTAGATGACTTTTTTACTCACTTTTCATACCATTCACAAATATGAACAGTCCTGCAAATATGAACAGTCTTGGTTTTAATTAGTTCATATTATCGCGAGTTCACTGTAAATACAATAATTTTTAATAATTTAATAATAAATTTATATTTTATATTATAAAACTTACCTTATTATTTTAATAATTTAATAAAAAATATATAAGTTTTTCCGTATTACACGTCCTCACTCTTTGGCGTTGTTTTATGACTAAGACAAGAGAAAACATGTTCTACTCATATTCTTTCACTAGAAATTTCTAAACAAGCGCGTCATACACATGCTCCTGATTGCTTCGTGTGTGTGCACACACACTTGAAAATATAAGTATTTGTAAAAAAAATTCAAAATAACTGCATAAAATAAATGTTACTACAATGTGGTAGTTTTTGTAGTTATGTAGTTTGAAAAAATAACTATCAAAAACATTGAAATATTTTGCTCTAAGTAAATTAACTACAATTGTAGTTAAAATAACTACAACCGGATTACTACATAAAAACTGTCATGTAGTAACTGCAGAACTTTTCTGATTGTAATTTTTGTAAATGATAAACATATTTTCTGAATGAATGAAATGATCGATTGAACTAAAAGAGCTATTAGTTGTGAACTAAGTCTTTGGTTCAAATCAGTGAAGAGTTCAATTGAACTAGTTGCACCCAACTGATGATATAACAGCTGATTAAAACAATTTACCCAAATTTACACGAAAAAAAGTCTGGGCTTTCTCGTGCAAGAAGAACAAGAATATTACTCTCTCATGACAGCTCCTATTTACCCAATTGTGTAGTAAGAAAACGCCTTGAAGATTATTCGTACAAATCTTTGAGAGATGGTCAGGTAAGAGTAATGGCAAAAAACATAAAGGCATATAGAGTGATAGTAAAATATCTATCTTTCGTAAAAAAATTTAAACGTTTTCAAATCACATTACAAAATGTTGTTTTCAGCCGATCAAGCCGCCGCCGCCGATTTTTATCCGGCTCAACCTCAATCGCCGCCGCCGATTTTTTGCTTGCGCCGCCGCCGCCGATTATTTTGGTCGGTTTGTTTCTCTGATCCACAATACATAAGTCAAGTTCAGAAATATCGTTGGAGAAAGATCTAGAAAGAGCATCAGGGACTACATTATCAACACCCCTTCGGTGCTCAATCACGAAATCATACGATGCCAGTGCCATTTTCCATCGAGCCAACCTACCAGAAAGATCACGCTGGTTCATCAACCACTTCAAACTTGCGTGATCCGTTATAATTTTGAATGGTTGCATTTCGAGATATGGTCGAAACTTTTTTACTGCAGTCACCGCTGCCAAACACTCGAGCTCAGTTACAGAATAGTTACGTTGACATTTATTAAGTTTCCTTGAAAAATAATATATAGGTCGTTCATTACCCTCACTATCTTTCTGACATAGAACAGCACCTATACCAGATTTAGAAGCATCACATTGGACCATTAATGGACTTGAGTAATCAGGGTGTACCAACACGGGTGTCTACAGTCTACAAATTGCCCCTAGGGCCTGAGATGTCATTTCAAATTTAGTACCTTTCCTAATCAAATCTGTAATAGGAGCGGCAATATCTGAAAAATTCTCTACGAACTTTAGTTCACAAATTTTTAGTTCAAATCGATCGATAGTTTAGATAGTTTACGCGATTTAATTTAACTTTTATTTTTCCGCGTTGCATAGCTAATCAGTTTTCATTTTTTTTTTTGTTTGGTTTTGGTTTCTACACCCGACCAGTTTATAATTTTAACCATTTTTTTATTTGAACACAACAATTGTACTCGCGAAAAAAAATTTAAAAGTTATCGTGGAATATTCATTTAATAATTATCCGTACAAATTTAAAATTTTAAACCTTTTTTTATTCAATTTTCCCCAACTTCTTAATAAAATTTTTCTTCTATAGAAAATTTTTTTCCAATAAGCTTTTCAAAGAAAAGTTGATTTAAAAAATTTATTTATAAAAAAGCTTTTCAGAGAAACATTGGTAGTATTCGGCAGAGAAACCTTAAACTGATACCGGTGACTTGTAGCGCTTTTTGATTACTTACTCTGCTGAACGATGTTTTCTTTGTTTTGTTTTTAAATACATTTTTTCTATATTTTCCTTTGATTTTTTAAATTTTTTGTTTTTGAATTATATTTGTATGTTTTTATTTGTCAATCATACAAAACCAAAAGTTTTTAAAAACAACAACAACAAATGTATCACTATTTGATCAAAAGTAGCGAACATTTTTTACGCTACCAAAATATGACAGACTGAGCGGTTATGCGGCCTATAGACTACTCAAGTTACTTGCACAATAATGAGTTTGTGCAGGTCAGTTGAACAGTGTGTGGCTTGGTTTGTGTACTTGTACAAGTATATTTTTAGACTTGAGTAAAAATCAAAACGATTTTGATTTTTACGCAATATTTTAGAACTTGTGCAAGTCATTTGCGAGGTGTATGCTGAAATTAGCACAGTTCAGCAGTAATTTTTGAAGAGTGAACATCATAAATACGGATAAAAAAATTAAAAGTATCAATAAACGTAAAGTAAAAAATGTTAATATAAATTTATTGACATCACCAACGAATTTCTGGTATTTTGGCCTGCGCAAAGTGTAAAATAAAGCTTTTAAGGACTAATATTTCCTCATAGCAATAACAATCCGCTACATGTTTCTGCTGCTATGTGTAAATTAAAATGAATATTGCACAGTTTACTTGAGTGGTGTGTGACGAGTAAGGTGACTTGAACAAACTCGTTATTGTGCAAGTGACTTGTATAGTCTATTTGCCGCATTAGTGATCAGGTCGTTCAGCAGATAGATGTGCAACTGTTGTAGAACTGTTGACTAATAAAGTGTATCTGCCGAACGCACCCATTGATTTAGATTTTTAAATTTTCATTTTGTAATGTTTCCCATCAGACATTTTAACCCCCCGAAATTACCACCGTAACAATAATAACAAACAACAAAGCAAAAAATAAACGGATATCTCAAATCTTATTATTTGAATATATTCCGCGCTTATTTTTTCCTTATTTTGAGCAGTTTTCATCAGTTTTTGAGCTTTTAAATATAGTTTCAGCTGATACTAAACTGATACTAAATAGTTGCTCAGGTAATACTAAATTTCAGCGCCCTCTACCGGTGAGTTGTGTAAGTTTTGATTACCTATCTCTATAATCAATACACTCAAAAAAGTTTGACAGTTACAAACACACTCAGAAAAGTTCTGCAGTTACTACATGACAGTTATTTGTGTAGTAATGCGGTTGTAGTTATTTTAACTACAATTGTAGTAAATTTACTTAAAGCAAAATTTTTCAATGTTTTTGAAAGTTATTTTTTCAAACTAACTACAAAAACTACCACATTGTAGTAACATTTATTTTATGCAGTTATTTTGAATTTTTTTTTACAAATACTTACATTTTCAAGTGTGTGTGCACACACACGAAGCAAACAGGAGCATGTGTCTGAAGCGCTTGTTTAGAAATTTCTAGTGAAAGAATATGAGTAGAACATATTTTCTCTTGTCTTAGTCATAAAACAACGCCAAAGAGTGAGGACGTGTAATACGGAAAAACTTATATATTTTTTATTAAATTATTAAAATAATAAGGTAAGTTTTATAATATAAAATATAAATTTATTTACGGGAATGTTAAAAAAATAATATTGTATTTATTTTCTTTCAGTTCTTTTATATTCTCATCCTGGAGAAAAAAAGGAAGCCAAACAACGCCATATTTCATCCCTCACAGACGGACATCTACAACAATATCTTAATAGTGAAAAATAAAAGTGACATTAAGTGTAAATTTTGATTTCTCAATTTTAAATTTATTATAGAATAAAATTAAGTGTTTACATAAATTTGTTTTTTATTAAATTAATAATTTTTAAAATAATTTTTATTTATGTTTTTTAACTACATTTGTAGTTGTTTGTACAGTTTTACAATAATTTGCATATATGTTGTTTCAATTGCATTTGTAGTTGTTTTTACTACATTTGTCAGTTGATTTTTAACAGTTAAAAATAACTTCATATTGCAGTTAATTTAACTGCAAATGTAGTCTACACCTTTTTAAGTGCAAATGCAGTTATTTTAACTGTCATTTGCAGTTAATTTTACCTACATAATTCCCTGAGTGCAGGGGTATGGCATCACCAAAAAAATAAGTTATAACAACGTCGTTATCACTAGATCGCACTTTATTCAAAAACTTGAGAATTTTCTTTTTTATTTAAATTTAAATAATAAACAACAAACGAAAAAATCAAACGGATATCTCAAATTTTATTATTTGAATATATTCCACGCTTGTTTTTCCTTATTTTGAGCAGTTTTCAGCTGTTTTTGAGTTTTTAAATATAGGCTCAGCTGATACTAAACAGATACTAAATAGTTGCTCAGGTAATTCTAAATTTCAGCGACATCTACCGGTGAGTAGTGTAAGTTTTGATTTCCTATCTCTATAATTAATAGTCTCTGGTAACTACATGACAGTTGTTTGTGTAGAAATCAGTAGTTGTTGTTTTTAACAGAAATTACAGTTGTTTTTTTTTTTAAAATGAAAAAAAAACTTTTATGACGGTTATTTAAGAAAACAACTAACAAAAAGTACTGTAATTTCGTACCAGTTGTTTAAAGCATTATTTTTAATATCATAATAAACAAATACCAAAACAGTAATTTTACAGTAAACAGTTATTTTTGGTAGTTATTTAAAAAATAAAAAATTTCGTTGATTTTTTTTTTAATTTTAAAAATTCCTGTTTAGGTTATATTTGCTATTATTGATATATTTCTAGTTTGCAAATAAAAATCAGAAACTTGTATTGTATCTCCAATGCATAAAAGTATAATAACTGGAAATGGGTTCGGAATTTTTACTTCGAATTTTAAATAGGCTGAAGTATAACACATATTTTCGTAATCGGAAGAAAAAAAATTATTTTTTTTTATTAAAATATACTTTTATAAAGAAAAAGAATTGACTGTAAAAAACAATAGTTTTTACCGATTTTGTCAGTTGTCTTGAAATTTTTGTAGTAAAAAATGTATCAGTTAATTTTACGACATTGATAGTTATTTTTAATGCATTTGTTAGTTATTTTTCAACAGTTAAAAATAACAAAAGTTTTAGTTATTTTAAAGATATATAATACCTTTGTCGCCTTTTTAACTGCATATACATTTGTTTTAACTGTCATTTTCAGTAGATTCTACCGACAAACTTTTGTGAGTGTACACGCAAAAAATTAGCATATGTTATATTATACAAACATGCTTGGTAAAAACGATTTCCTATAGAAAAAAATAGTTTTCATTAGCTTAGTTTAAATCAAACCCTTAAATTTTTATATAAATCACCTAAAAATATAACTTATTATTGGTACATTATAAATTCTTTTGCACATTATGTTAAATCACCCGATCAAAAAAATTTATATATAGTCGTATATAGTAATATCTTGTTTTATCTTATAATATGTGAGTATATATGTTGTCATGAATAGCCATATATAATCATATGTTTCTTATGTGGTACCTTATATAACCATATCAGCCATATATGCTATACATAATGAGATATGACAGATCTGTTGTCATATATAATTATAAATGATCATATATAACATAATATATGATCACATATGGTGGCATATATTCACATAAGACACACTCAGAAAAGTTCTGCAGTTACTACATGACAGTTATTTGTGTAGTAATGCGGTTGTAGTTATTTTAACTACAATTGTAGTTAATTTACTTAGAGCAAAGTTTTTCAATGTTTTTGACAGTTATTTTTTTAAACAAACTACAAAAACTACTACATTTATTTTATGCAGTTATTTCGAATTTTTTTACAAATACTTAAATTTTCAAGTATGTGTGCACACACAAGAAGCAAACAGGAGCATGTATATGAAGCGCTTGTTTAGAAATTTCTCGTGAAAGAGTATGAGAAGAACATGTTTACTTTTGTCTTAGTCATAAAACAACTCCAAAGAGTGAGGAGGCGTAATACGGAAAAGGTTATATATTTTTTATTAAATTATTAAAATAATAAGGTAAGTTTTATAATATAAAATATAAATTTATTTACGGGAATGTTAAAAAAATATTGTATTTATTTTCTTTCAGTTCTTTTATATTCTCATCACTTTCTACTTGGAGAAAAAAAGGAAGCCAAACACACCATATTTCATCCCTCACAGACGGACATCTACAACAATATATTAATAGTGAAAAATAAAAGTGACGTTAAGTGTAAATTTTGATTTCTCAATTTTAAATTTATTATAGAATAAAATTAAGTTAAGAGTGTTTACATAAATTTGTTTTTTATTAAATTAATAATTTTTAAAATAATTTTTATTTATGTTTTTTTAAATACATTTGTAGTTGTTTGTACAGTTTTACAATAATTTGCATGTATGTTGTTTCAATTGCATTTGCAGTTATTTTTACTACATTTGTCAGTTGATTTTTAATAGTTAAAAATAACTTCATATTGCAGTTAATTTAACTGCAAATGTAGTCTACACCTTTTTAAGTGCAAATGCAGTTATTTTAACTGTCATTTGCAGTTGATTTCACCTACATAATTCCCTGAGTGCACAACTATCGGTGCGTTTACAAATTTATCGTCCATATTTTCATCAATGGGTTCACCTAAAACTTTTCGGTTAGCAAAACTATTATATAATTAAAATAAAATAGTTAATAACTTTCATTTTTATTTGCATTGCAGTTTAAGTTTTCAACAAGTTGATGCCATCTGGAAATGGTTGGCTGATTATCCATAATATGCTGATTGTCATTTTTCATGGTTGCTAGTGGTGATCACCATGTTTTAGACGTGAAGGATATTATTTATATGGCCCAACGATTGAGACTGGAAAAGGAATTAGTATTACAACAGGACAGGCTGACAATGCTTTGTTTGGAATGGTAACAAATTAAAAAATTAGTTTTTATATTGTAATTAAATAGTTTTCCAAACTTAATATTTTAAACAAAAATGAAGTCTATAATGCTTTAATTTGTATCCAACTATTAATACTAGTAATAATTTTAAAATAAATAATTAAATAAATTAATCAAATTGTTTTATTAAGGGAGAAGGAAAGAGCTAAATAATTTAACGTAGATTAATAAATAAAATATGGCTTAAGTTTAATAAATTAGTGCTAACAATTCCAAAAACAGAATAAGAAATAATTACCAAGTTTTTTTTGTATAGTTATTGTTAGTTTTTGTTTTCTTATTTTATGCCAAGCATATTATATAAGTTATACCCAAAACTTGGGTAGAGCTATAATACATACTAAAACTAGGTAACTTATACCCTTATTTTATGCAATTTCCCCCTTTTTATTTTTTGCGTGTAGTCTCTGCATCAGCCTATTTAAAATTTTAAGTAAAAATTCCAAACTGTTCTCCAGTTATTATGCTTTCGTTCATTAGAGATACAAGTTTCTGATTTTTATTTGCAAACTAGGAATATATAACTAATAACAAATAAGCTTTACAAGAACTTTTAAAGTTAAACGAAATTTTTGATTTTTAAAACAACTCACAAAAGCAACTGTTTACTGTAAAAATACTGTTTTGGTAGTTGTTTATTATGATATTAAAATTAACGGATTTAAACAACTGTTACGAAATTACATTACTTTTCGTTTAACTGTCATAAAAGTTGTTTTTTTATTTTTTCATAAAAAACAACTGTAATTACTGTTAAAAACAACAACTAAAGATTACTACACAAACAACTGTCATGTAGTAACTGTCAAACTTTTTTGAATGTACATTTTTTAGAAATTAAAATGAATTCTATTTACATTTTCTTTGTTTACATTTACGCCATTACAGACCCAGCAAAGCCTTGGGTCTTACCTGGTAATATATCAAACCGCTTACCCTTTCATTACCTTGGACCCTTATACCTTACCTTGCATTACTTGTAATACCAAATTCATACATTTGGATGCCTTGTTGGTATAAATATATAAATTTTCCAGAAAATTTTAGAAATTCTATTTTTTGTTAAAAAATTGTGAATTTAAAATTGATATTCGGATTTAAAAATAAAAATTTAAACAAAATGTTTTTGAAAACTCCTTACCGGTAAGTTCAGAATAACATGTTGCTAGGTAAGGAGTTACATAGATGGACATTAGACCGTACCTCAAAAAAAAAGTTCGCCGTAAACCCTCTAATATTAAGTATTTTTGGAAGGCGATTTCAAAAAAAATTTTTTTTTTTTTGCCGAACGTAGGGGTCGCCTTTTTTAATTTTTTGTTATAGCTTTGGCATTTAAAATCGGATTTTAAAGTGTGATATATCGATTTTTTTGCATCGAGGAGACCAGTGTTTTGCTATATAGTAAAAATCCAATTAAAAAAAATTTAAAAAGGCGACCCCTACGTTCGGCAACCAATATATGAAAAAAAATTCTACTGGGTTTAGCGAAAAACTTCCTTAGCAAAAGTTTACTGATTTTTTGCGAGCTTTAATTTTCTGACATTAGGGTGGTAGCAACTGAGATCTGGTGGGTAACTACTAGAACGGGATACTTGAGCTCAAATTGCCCTTAGAGCAAAACACTGGTCTCCTCGAGGGAAAAACATGGATGTATCATACTTTAAGATCCGACTGTAAATGCCAAAGATATAACGAAAAATGTAAAATGGCGACCCCTACGTTCGGCAAAAAAAAAATAAAAATTTTTTTTTTGAAACCTCCTTGCAAAGTTACTTCATATTGGAGAGTGTACGGCGCACTTTTTTTTTGCCTGTAAGGTGGTACGCTCTAATGGACATGCCCTTGTTAAAATAATAGGTCTAGTAACAGAGAAGTAAGAGCTTACGCCCTTCATTATAAAATACTTATTTTTATAACCAAAACTTATTTCATATTTTTTCCAAAATTTTTTGTTAAAAATATGTAATTCTTAATTTAATAGTCAATATAAAACAAATTGAAATTTTAAGAAAAAACAAACGTATTATTTTAAGGTTTTTTGTAACCTAGAGGTAATAGGTAAGCGTAGCTTATAAATTCAGAATAACAGGCGGTCAGTAATCAAATTTCTTAAATAATTTTTTATAAAAAATTTTCTTTTATTTTCAAGATTTGAAATAATAATAATAAAAATATTTTAATAACAATTCAATCAAAAATCTATTAATAATTCGAAGAAAACATAATTATAAAAATTGAACAAAGTAAAAACATTTATATACATGGGGCCTACACATATTACTAGGTAAAGGCTACCTCGATGGACATGCCCTTGTTAAAATAATAGCTTTGGTAATAGAAAAGTAAGAGGTTACCTACCTTTATTTCTTCTTACCAAAGTCATTACCGGGTAATATAAGGTTTTGCTGGGGAGTATGTTCAGTGCAAGCAAAAATGAAAAAAATCAACTGTAAATACAAGAAAAACTGTTGGAACCCTGAGTTTTAAGAAATAATTGATGGGGTTTATAAATTATCTCATCAAATTAAAGTGGTTATTAACAGAAAATTTGTATGAAAAATCTAGAGATAATATATGAGATAATGCAGTAATCTTCAAGATAACTGAAACCTCGTTTATTTGAATGGGGTATCCTAGAATCGGCACAGATTTTAGATTTTTTGCGATTTAGCAAATTTCGAAATAAAGTTTCTGGCAACACTGATGCATTCAGTTTTAAAAATGTAGCATATTTCGAAATGAAGTCTATGGCAACACTGATGCTTTACCTTCAGCTTTTCAAAATATGGCATCCCTTAAAATTGATAACTATTTGTCAAAGCATGGTTGTACAACAAACAATGCTGCCATATAAGAGGTTTTAGCCCCAAATTGATGATTTCAAATTTGATTTAGGAACAAATATTCCAGGGAAGGAATTTCATAAAATTTTGCCCTAGGTGTTTTAGGTGTTTTTGGGGATTTCTAATACTTGTTGTATATTTTTATAATAAAAAACTACACTCACAAAAGTTTGTCGGTAGAATCTATTGAAAATGACAGTTAAAACAAAGGTATATGCAGTTAGTTACCTTAAAAATAACTAAAAATGTTGTTACTTCTAACTGTGAAATAAATACTATAATAACTAATAAAGTAACGAACAGTGTCATAAAATTAACTGACAAAATTTTAAAACAACAGACAAAATGGATAAAAACTACTGTTTTTTACAGTTCATCATTTTGGTATTATAAAAGTATATTTTAATAAAAAAAAACAATTTTTTTTCTTACGATTACAAAAATATGAGTAATTACTTCAGTTTGTTTAAAATTTTAGGTAAAAATTCCAAACGGTTCTGCAGTTATTTTATGCATTGGAGATACACTACAAGTTTCTGATTTTTATTTGCAAACTAGGAATATATTAATTACAAATATAAACTAAACAAGAATTTTTAAAAATGTTTTTTTTAATAACTAACAAAAATAACTGTTTACTGTAAAAGCACTGTTTTAGTAGTTGTTTATTTTCATATTAAAAATAACTGCTTTAAACAACTATTAAGAAATTACAGTATTTTTCGTTACACTCATACATAAAAAAAGTTAGTACAAAAGTCTGTTAAAGGCGTTCTGATTAAATTGAACTAATTATTCTGTTATTTTCTTTAAAAAAAAAACCGTACAAATAGGTAAAAATTCTGCTAAAATAACAGGAAATAGTACATGTATTTGCGCCAGCATAATTTTGGCCTATTTGTACGGACTTTTTTTTATTAGTGTTGTTGTTTTCTTAAATAATAGTCATAACAGTTGTTTTGTATTTTTCCATAGAAAAACAACAGTAATTACAGTTGAAAATAATAACTACTTATTACTACTCAAACACCTGTCATGTAGTAACTGTCAAACTTTTTTGAGTGTGGGAATATGTTGGGCATACGTTTTATATACAAAAAATATTGCAAATTTCCCTATTCCTTCCCCCTGGAGCCACGCATATTCTTAGTTTACAAATAAAAATCGGAGAATTGTATGCATAAAAGGGTAATAACTGGAGAACGGCTTGGAGTTTTTACTACAAATTTTAAGTATAATGAAGTAATTACACAATTTTTTTATAATCTACAACAAGTTTGTAACTTAGTTTAATTGTTAAATTTAGCTACATTAATGTTTTTTTCGGTTGCCTAGACCATTCTCAACGTAAAGGATGAGATGGAAACCAACATATATATTTATTAAAAAAAAATTACAAATCGTCGCTGTGGCTAAGAAAATAGCTGTTTGTTTTTTCCCAACTTAACAGGAGAGCAAAAAAATGTTTAATTTTGTAACTTCGCGATATTTTTTTAATGTTATATTTTTTATTTATTCCTTCACCACTTTCCCATAATTATACCACACGAAAAATCCAGCTTTTTAAGGCGCATAGGCACTGTTAAAGAGTTTTCCCAAAAACTACACATAGCTATTTTTTAAATTGCCATTTGATGTACCTTACCTTTGTACCTTTGCTTTTCATACAAATAGCTATTTTTGTTTATAAGGATCTTTTAAAATGCTGAGTTCCTACAAAGTAATTATATTAGAATTGGATGATGGGCTTCTGTTAATATTACTTGTGTCATATGCAACAATACGCTCATAGAAATGAACCTGTATAAATGGCAGGAAAATCTACCAAAAATTAGCTTAAAATGACCTTGCAGAAAACACTGCTGAATTTATCACATTTTTTTGCTAAATACTAGTAAAATAAGAACAGCAAACATAAATTTTCATAATTTTAGTTATATTTGAGTTAACTTTTAGTTAATTGAAAATAACAAATTATTCAGAAAAAAAACAAACCGTTATATCTACAAAAGTTTTGTTATTTTTAAGTTAAATCTAGTTGAATGCAAATAGCAGTATATCCTGGTAAAATCAGCAGAAATATTTGGTGATTTCTGAATGCTCGATTTTTATTTGCATTAAAAAAATCGAGAAATCTTTCAAGGCTTTTCATTTGTTTTTTTTTTGACCTACTAATTATTTAGCAAAATTTTTTACTGATTTTAGCAGGTTAAGTTGTTATTTTCTATTAACGAAAATTTAACTCAAATAAAACTAAAATTCTGTATATTTAACAGTTTCATTTTTGCTTTTCCCATCTTACTAATATATAGCAAAAATAATCTTCTAATTTCAGCAATTTTTTCTGTAACGTAATTTTTAATTAACTTTTAGTAGTTTTAACTAAATCTTTTACTACATTTTTTCTATTAGTGTATAATGCTTTTTTTTAGCGGTTTATAATAACATATTTTGCCCTAATTATTTATATTATCCTTTGGCCTAAAAATTTGATAGTTTGAGATCGTGGTGATGTATTAACCCTCTAACAATCCTTCTTCTGATTGCGATAATATATATTTAAACTATATATTTAGCATTAAAAACCTACTATGGAACAATTATTAAAATTTTAATTTATCGCATAATTTGGGCGATATAGCACATTAATGTTGAAGACGAATCAAAAAATCCAATTGTCAAATAATATCAGGTTTTGATATAAATAATACTATTAGTAAAATAAAATTACATACCGGAAATTGTTGATCTAGTGCTGTTATTTCAGAAGTTATGGCGATTTTCGATTTTTGAAAATTACGAAATTTGGCCAATTTAACAATAAACATCAATAAATTTTGATGAAATTAGTTTTGCTTACTAAATACTAACTCTGAGCGTATAATAATTAATTTCAGAAAAAATCTGCCAACTAGTTTTTGAGTTAGAGATATTGATAAGACGTATCCTGACGTTATCCTTTGAGTCCTGGAGCAAAACTCACTTTACAAGTAGAGACTACACTAGCTTCGTGATTATCGATAATATATGACAAATCGTAAATGTATTTTTGGAGACTTTTCAAATATTGTTTTCTGCTTTAAGAAGTTATTTTTTTTTTAAATCATTCCTTGTACAAAAAAGTCTGAAGGCAGAAAAGTAGCTAATTATGTTTTATATCGATACAATGTTACTGGTTTAATAAAAAATTGCTAAACACTATCTAAAATCTGAAGACCGGTTTTTGGCGGCCTCGGGCATTAATTTAATTTCTTCACACAGAGAAAAAATTTGTCATTTTCCAACTGAAATTCGGTTACGTCTACTAAAATAGGTTGGTACAACTGAATAATGGTTATCACAACAAATTTCGGTTTATACAACTGAATTTTAGATGCAATATCCAAAATATTTGGGAATCACATTACAATATGGTTTCACCAACCGAATTTATTGGTTGTAGCAACCAAAATAGGCTTAGTAATTCGGTTGGCAACTTTTTTTCCTGTGTGTTTATTTATAACAATAACCTAGCCTAAAGGCCATAATCGGTTACAAACTTCTAAGGTTAAGGATATAAAAATAAGTGGATTTTTAGTTAACCCTTTAATGATAATTTTTAGTTAACCTGTAAATGCAACTTAATACAACTTGGATATGTGCACTCTCAGAATAATTTCGTTGTGACAACAAAATTGTCGTCACAACCGAATTTGGCTGACATTCGTTTGCGACAATTCGGTTGTCACAACTTAATCCGTTTGGGGCAACCAAATTAGGGAGTTGGGGCAAGCGAAGCAATTCGGTTGGCAAAAAACTCGGTCACAACGGATTTAAAATCTAAGCGGAGATCCTTTTTAATAAAACACTATTTTCCATCGGTTTTCGTAAAATTTACTTTGATAATCCGATAAATTTATAACTGATATGATTTTAGTTAAAAATAAAATTCTTTACCAAGTATCACTTTGACAGAAAACGCAAAGAAAACGCTTGAAATGAAATTAACCATGTGTAGAAGGGCAAATAAGCTTTTTTAATGAACATTTTTAATATAGGAAACAAATAGCTACTTTTGCTAACTTCTGAACCAATTGAGATATCGAAAAACGCTTTGGTATGAAAACGCATGACCAATAATAAAAAAAATCGGAAAATCGGTTACAAACTTCTGTAACCGATTTTCGCATACACTATAGCGCATAGCTATTTTTTTAGGCGCAGCAACCAAATACCACTTTTTGAAATACAGCTTCCTTAACCTCGGATTTTAAAAAATATCCATTAGATCTCTGAGATAAGAGTTTGTTTAAACTCGTGGAGAGAGAAACGAATAAAGAGAAAAAATACAATTGTTATGCAAAATAAGAAAAACAATTTTTCTCTATTTTCATTTAACCAGAAATCTACACCCAGTTATTTTTAATATCATAATAAAAAAAAACACCAAAACAGTATTTTTATAGTAAACATTTATTTTTGTTGTTATTTAAAATATAATAAGTTTTGTTAATTCTTTTAATTTTAATTATTCTTGTTTAGTTTGTATTTATTATTATTGATATATTCCTAGTTTGTAAATAGAAATGAGTAACTTGTATCTTATCTCCAATGAATAAAAGCATAATAACTGAAGAATGGTTTGAAATTTTTGCTTCAAATTTTAAACTATGCTGAAGTAATTAAACATATTCTAGTATTTGAAGGAAAAAAAATTGTTTTTTTTTTAATAAAATATACTTTTATAATACCAAAAGAATTAACCGTAGAAAAACAGCAGTTTTTACCCGTTTTGTCAGTTGTTTTAAAATTTTTGTAGTAAAAATTAGTCAGTTAATTTTACGACATTGTTAGTTATTTTTAATGCATTTGTTAGTTATTTTTCAACAGTTGAAAATAGCAAAAGTTTTAGTTATTTTCAAGGCCAATACCTTTGCCGTCTTTTTAACTGCATATACCTTTGTTTTAACTGTCTTTTTAAGTAGATCCTACCGACAAACTTTATTGAGCGTACAAATTAATAAAAAATTTATAAAGAATTTTAACACATTCAGGAACAGAATTAAATCTCTACGGTATAATTATATTAAAATTTTATTTCGAAACTCTATATCTACATTAGCGACGTAAATAGCGCAAATAATTTCAAAATATGTGTAGGTACATAGGAATTAGTTGCCATTTTTAAATAATACTCTAGAAGACAGATTGATTCAAAAAAAATTGTGTGTTTATTATTTTTTACATATATACACAAAATCAGTTGTAACTATAGCTGTGTTTTCGACTTAACTACCCAATAAACCATAAAACTATACAGTGTCATTAAAAATTTCATATCAAACCTTCTTTGCATGGTGATGGAAATTTCCATCATAAAATTTATTGAAGAAAAAAATACATACAAGCACGTAATTTGTAATTTTTTTTGTTGCTGGCAACAATTTACAACACTATTGTTTCAATTGGAACACATCTGTCAAAAAATTAAAGTAAGCTTCATTTTTAATTAGCAGGTTTAAACTTGTCACCCAATATATTACAGTGATTTTTTTCACAAAAAGAGAAAAAATCATGCAAAGAAAGGTTAAGTATCATAATTCCTATCGTTTATGATACAAAAATATGAACTCGTAATGATATCATAATTTTTCAAAATAACGATAAAGTTCTTGAAAAAATCATATTTTTTGTTCTAATTTAATCGTTAAAGATATCATATATTTGTTTATTTCGATATCGTTAATGACATCATATTTTCATCGAAAAGTGATAAAATAACAACAAAAATTTTTGAATATGACGAAAATATTATCGCGCTGCTTGATATTTTCGATATCATAACGATATCGTTATATTATGAAAAAACGATATCATTAACGAATGTGCATTTTTCTTCACAGTACCTATCACTTATGAATCGTTAATGATTATTAAATTTAAAAATTAAAATAAACAAATGCAATAAAATGTGCAAAGAAATTTGAAAATAACACACAAAACAACAACAACGAAAATAATTTTGTTGTTGCTTTGTGTGTTATTTTCAAATTTCTTTGCACATTTCATTGCATTTGAAGGCACTAGCTTAAAAAGAAGAGGAATTCATTCAATTCTAAAGGAATTCATTGAAAAACTAATTAATTCTTTAAAGCTCTGTTTACAAGCTATCCATCCCTGTCTATCCATATCTATTCTTTCCCAGTATTGGCGATGCGATATTTTTTATGGGGATTTTCAGGAATTTCTCTTACAAAATGGGGAATGAACTAAAACTTTTCTGGCCACACTGAAAAGAAACAAAAATTTCTACTTGCTGGTTAAACGACGCTTAACTTTAATTTCAGTACATTTTGTTAAAAAAATAAACTAGGATCAAATAAATCTTCCGTTATTTAATTTGAATTAACGAATTTCGTAGCAATATGTCGCAATCGTTTAATGTATTTTCAAACGTGGATAAAAATAAACGCAGCAGCAACTTTTCAACCAAGGAGGTTCAATTTTTATTACAATTGGTGGACAAGAGAAAAGAAATCGTAGAATCAAAGAAGACGGATCGCATAACATCAGATGAAAAAGTTAAAGCATGGTTGGAAATTGAAGAGGAATTCAATGAAGTTTTTAATGAATATCGTTCCTTAAAGGTTTTAAAAACTAAATATGAAAATTTAAAGAAGAATGTAAAAAAACAAGTACCAGCGAACGTTTCGAATACGGAACTTCTAAAAATAATGCAATCTAATGAGCAAATGGGAAAGATAGGAAATGAACCCATATCGGATAATGAATATACTGGTAAATGATATTTATATATTTGAGAATAGTCGTCTTACATTTTTAATCTAGATGACGATGAAACGGGCCAAAATAGTAATGATGCTACTGATTTTGATACTAAACCACAACCTGTCCATAATAATGATAATGGTGGCGCAAATTCTGCAGGTAAACTTTCAATATCATTTGCTTTTTGTTTCTAAAAGAATTTAACTTAGATATTAAACAAAATATTTTATATAACCACATGTCGTCATATGAAATCAAAAAGCCGTAAGTTACAAAAAAATCGATTTTTTGATTGAATTTAATTCACCGTATCAAAATACACAAACCTGCAAAATTTTACACTCCTACGACTAAAAACGACGATTTTATTAACAAAATTCTAAAAAAGCAAAATGCAAGCACAAAAAAATTCATACCCCAAAAAGGTTACTTGAGCCGTTCGAAAAAAATAACTGTTTTTATAAACAGTTGCACATTACATGTAATTGTAATTGAAAAAATGTCAATTACAATTGCATTTTATTGGGAAAAGAAATAATGAGAAAAAGCGCGAGTTAGGGATCGGCCCAACATGACGCATACTTTTATGCTTGGCCACGCCTATCTTAGCCAATTTTTTTTTTTTGCAAAATTTTAACAACAAACATTTACTAATTCTAAATGTAATTGAAATTTGCAATTTTTGTAATTGAAAATTTTCAAATACAATTACATATAAATGTAATTGAGTTTTTTTAATTTTAACTACATTTTCAAGTAATTCTGATTGCATATATACAAGTTATTTTAATTGAAATGTAATTGAAATCCCCAGGTCTGGGTTTTATTTTGTTGGATAGTGAAACTATTTTATATTTAGCCTATTAATGAAGAAAATAAAATATTAAATAAAAATTTCCAAAACCATTTTTTTAATTTGACTAACGGCCTTTTCGGTTTCAGAAAAAACTAATCCTCAAAGGCGTAAGTTTCGTAGCTCTCTAAATAATGCAAATATTGAAAATTTTTCTTCAAATACTAATTCGATAACCAAAAATAAGCTTAGCCTGAAAAAATTAAAAAAAAATTAAATTTCATTTTATTAAATTTTTTGCTTATGCTGTAAAATTATTCAAATGTAGCTTGCGGCTTTTTTGATTTTATATGACGATATATACAAAGCAAGAAATTTTAGACTTTAACGGTGGGTCTCATACTATATATATATATTCGTTCCTTTTACTCCTGCAAGGAGCATAGGGCCGCTCATACTATAGGTTTAACTTTAACTTAACTAAAAACAAAATAAAATGTCAAAAAAATGTACACAAAACAACAACAAATTTTTGGGTTAACTATTAACCTAAGTTTAAACCTGCAGTATGAGACCCACCGTAATAGATTTTTTTAATTTGTAATTTTTTTTTTTTTGTAATTTTAAATTTTTTTTTTTTTTTTGTAATTTTAAATTTTTATTTTTAAACAATTTTTATATGAAAGACTAGCGGGCACAGCCCGCTACGTTGTTAGCGTGCCTTAAAGTTTAGGGGGCGGGCTGCGCCCCCCGCCCGACAATTTTTTTTTAAATTCGCTTTTTATTTAAAGTACAGTTTTTATAATAAAAGCCTTCACCCAGCCACCACAAATAAATAATTCTGCACAACAATGGGTTTAAAATAAATAAATAAATATTTGATCACTTTTTCTCATGAAAGTGGATTGTTAGTAATGAATCCATAATAAATTTCAATATACGTGTGTATGTTAAGATAATTTGGTAAAGTGCGAACTTAGGTAGATAGACCCGTAAGTAGTTTTGTTCATTTGTGTTTTGAATGAAAATAAATAACGTAAAGCAGGGTTGGAAAGCATTTTATAATATTAAAAATAGCGGGCAAAGCCCGCTACGTTGTTAGCGTGTCTTAAAGTTTTTTTTTTTAATTCCAGTTTATGTAAAGGTAGACCTGGCAATTCAAGTAAATTCACAAATTCAGTTGGAAAATTTACTGCGTCGGTTTCTTCCACCGGTGCTTCGTTACATGAAGTTTAAATATCGGAATATATAAGTTCCATTCCTTTTCTAAGATTTTTTCTCTTTTAGAAAATTTGTTTAACTTTTTGGAGAGTATGTTTCAATGCTACATAAGTTTCATATTCCGTGGATAGTGTTTGAACAGGTAATTCCTTTTCCAATCCATTTGCATTGTCTATAATTTCAATTCCACTCGTTCAACGTTTATATCCATTTCATTCCACTTGTGTAGTGTTTCAATTCCACTCGTTTCCTATTTAGTTTCTTAATTTTAGTGTTTCAATACACTTGTTCTTTAAGTTTTAGGTTTCTAGCTAAAGACGCAGACGTTAAGCGGGGGAGGCAATTTTCCCCTTTTGAACCACCATTTTTACCACGTTCCTGTCCAAAGTCCTAGAAATGCCTTGTCGATAAGTTAGCCCATACTCCAAGGAAAACATATTATATATTACAGGTTTCTGGCCGAAGGGTTCGGTTAGGCCATCAAGGGGGAGAATTATTCCGTTTTTACCCCTCCCGGTAGGAATTTCCAAAAATTCCGTCTTAGAGGACGTCTGCGTTGGAGGAGGAACCTACTACATACATAATTTTAGGTCTCTATATCCAGCAGTTTGGCCAGGCCAGGAAGTTTTTCCCTTTTTACCCCTCCCGGTATGAATTTCCAAAAATACCATCTTAGGGGACGTCAACGTTTGAGAAGGAACCCAAATACCGAATTTAAGATCCCTTGTTCCAGCAGTTTCGCCAGGCCGTTAAGGGGGAGACTTTTCCTGTTTTTGACCCTACCTGTAGAAATTTCCAAAAATCTCATCTTAGCGGATGTCTACAATAGAGGAGGAACTTTAATACCAAATTTCAACTTCCTACCTCCAGCGGTTTGGGCAGGCCTTTAAGCGGCACTTTTCGCTTCATTAATCCCCATTTTTGCAATGTCCCTGGCCAAAAAGCACCTTCCCGGAGCCCATACTCCAAGTAACATATGTTTTACATTTCAGGTTTCTAGCCAACTTTTACTATTTGTGCCCCTCTCGGTAGGAATTTCCGAAAATCCATCGACAGGTAATTTCAGCTTCCTAGGTCCAGCAGTTTGAGCAGGCTGTCAAGGGGGACACTTTTTCTTTTTTTGTCCCTCCCGGTTGGAATTAGGCTGGAAGAGGAACCTAAGTACCGAATTTCAGCTTCCTAGTTCCTGCAGTTTGGACAGGTCGTTAAGGGCCAACTTTCCCTTTTTGAGCCCCCATTTTATAACGACCCTGTCCAAAATTCAAAAAAGTATCTTTCTAATAAGTTAGCCCTTACTCCAGGGACCCACATTTTAAGCTTCAGGTTTCTAGCCGAAGGGGTTTTTACAGGCCCCCAAGGTGAGGCTTTTCTTCTTTTTGCCCCTCCCTTTAGGAATTTACAAAAATTCCATCTTCGCGGCTATCTGCGATGGATGAGGAACATTCATACCAAATTTCAACTGCATTGCCTAAGCGGTTTGGGGACGTTAGTGGGGACATTTTTCCCTTTCAACCACCATTTTTACTAAGTTCCTGTTCCAAAATAGAAAAATTACGTTGCCGGTGAGTTAGTCCTACTCCAAGGAATACATATTTAAAATTTTAGGTTGGCCAAAAGGGATTGGGCAAGCCGCCAGGAGGAGACTTTTACCTTATTTCCCCTCCCGATAGGCATTTCAAAAATTCCGTCTAAGCGGACGCCTACACAGAAGGAGGAACTCACATACCGAGTTTTCTTTTGGGATATCCTGTAGGGAATTCCAAAAATACAAACTTAGTCGATGTCTACTACAGTGGAGGAACCTTTATACGAAATTTCAACTTACCTCCAGTGGTTTCGGCAGGCACTTTTCCAATTTGTGAGACTGTTTATGGGGAGACTTTTCCCCTTTTTGCACGTTCCGGTAGGAATTTCCAAAAATCCCGTCTTAGCGCACGTCTATGCCGAATATCAAGAAACCCTGTTTTAGTGGAGATATCCGTGGGGGGAGGAAAAAAAGTAGTTTTTTGAAATTATATATTATTTTAGAAAGATACTTTGTTTTTACAAAGTACTTTATATGTACTTTTTTTGGAAAAGGTATTTTTTTTTAAAAAGGTGTTTTTTTTTTGGAAAAATGTATGTTTTTTGGAAAAGGCACTTCTTTTGGAAAAGGAAAATTTTTTTAGAAAAAGGTACTTTTTTTGGGAAAAGGTACTTTTTTTGAAAAATGTACTTTTTTTGAAAAAGGTATTTTTTTGGAAAAATGTATGTTTTTTGGGAAAAGGTACTTTTTTTGGAAAAGGTACTTTTTTTTTGGAAAAGGTAAATTTTTTTAGAAAAAGGTATATTTTTTGGAAAAAGGTACTTTTTTTAAAAAAGGTACTTTTTTTACAAAAGGTACTTTTTTTTGGAAAAAGATACTTTTTTTGGAAAAAGGTACTTTTTTTGGAAAAAGGTACTTTTTTTGGAAAAAGGTACTTTTTCGGAAAAAGGAATTTTTTTTTGAAAAAGGTACTTTTTTTGGAAAAAGGTACTTTTTTCGGGAAAAGGTACTTTTTTTGGAAAAAGGTACTTTTTTTGGAAAAAGGTACTTTTTTTGGAAAAAGGTACTTTTTTTGGAAAAAGGTACTTTTTTTGGAAAAAGGTACTTTTTTTAAAAAAAGGTACTTTTTTTGGAAAAAGTACTTTTTTTGGAAAAAGGTACTTTTTTTGGAAAAGGGTACTTTTTTTGGAAAAAGGTACTTTTTTTTGGAAAAAGGTACTTTTTTTGGAAAAAGGTACTTTTTTTTGGAAAAAGGAACTTTTTTTGGAAAAAGGAATTTTTTTTGGAAAAAGGTACTTTTTTTGTAAAAAGTTACTTTTTTTGTAAAAAGTTACTTTTTTTGTAAAAAGGTACTTTTTTTGGAAAAAGGTACTTTTTTGGAAAAAGGTACTTTTTTTTGGAAAAAGGTACTTTTTTGGGAAAAAGGTACTTTTTTTGGGAAAAGGTACTTTTTTGGAAAAAGGTACTTTTTTGTCCCCTTTTTGCCCCTCCCGATAAGAATTTCCAAAAATGCCGTCTCAACGGACGTCTACACCGGTCAAGGAACCTACATACCAAATTTCAACTTCATAGCTCCAGCAGTTTGAGCAGGCCGTCAAGGGGGAGACTTTTTCGCCTTTTTGCCCGTCCCTGTAAAAATTTCCAAAACTCCCGTCTTGGTGGATGTCTACGATAGTGGAGGAACCTTTATACCAAATTTCAACTTCCTACCTCCAGCGGTTTGGGCAGGCCGTCAAGGGGGGCCTTTTTCCCCTTTTTAACCCCCATTTTTACAACGTCCCTGTCCAAAGTACTTTCCAGAAAAGTTAGCCCATACTCCAAGGAACACATATCTTAAATTTCAGCTTTCTAGCCAAAGTGGTTTTGCCAGGCCGCCAAGGGGAAGACTTTTCCCCTTTTTGCCCGTTCCGGTAGGAATTTCCAAAAATCCCGTCTTAGCGGACGTCTACGCCGAAAGAGGAACCTACATACCAAATTTCAACTTCCTAGCTTCAGCGGTTTGGGCTGGGCGATGTTGAGTCAGTCAGTCAATCAGTCAGTCTTTAAATCAATGATTGGACATTGAATAAAGTGAGATAAGATTTGTTCCTATTTGTGTTGATTCAATTTTGATTCGATTGAATAATTTGGACGTATGTTGGCTTTAGAGGCACCTCACCGATTGATTCTAAATTTTTACTACTGATATCTCTTTTGGGGGCCCGAAGAAATTTTTTTTCACCGAAAAGCCAGTATGGGGAGTTACTTCCGTTTAAAGTTTAAAAATTAACTTAACGATATTTTCTTCATTTATGATAGGGTTGGAACAATATGTACACCATTGGAAAGGTAATAAAAATATCTTTAGGATAGCATTTTTTTGTTGACCCATTATGATTCGGCGTAGGAATTTTAATTTTTTTGTGTTTTTAATGTTTTTATTCCATAAAAAACCTATATAAGAACAAAAATTGTGCTTATTCGAATGTTATCAAGACCAAAAGCTTTTATTTGATATATAGATCAAGTTTTGATCACTTCAAACACCGAAGATATTAGAAGTTAAAATCGTGAGATTTTTTTTCTTTCAAAGTATGGCTAACTTTTGACAAATGCAAAATCTCAATACCGACAATAGGTTTAAAATGTGTTTACTCCCAAATTATGTTCGATTCTCGATGAGTTAATTCAGTATAATTGTTGGTTAGAGTCAAAGTTGTATCTTTTGTACCATCTGCAAAAAAATTAGGCTTGACTTCTAATATCTTCGGTGTTTGAAGTGATAAAATTTGAACTACATCTTAAAAGTTTTTAATCTTGAGAATATATTAATAAGTAAAAAATTATGTGGTAGTATACGGTGGTTTTTATAAAAACGGTTTATTTTAAAAAATCGTAAAAATAAATCTCATTCGCCGATAATTGGTAAACAAACAAAAAAAAATGTCGTCCATAAGATATTTTTACTATCTTTCAATGATATATATATATTGTTCCAATCTGACTATAAATGACTTAGATATATGTAGCTAAGTCCATTTCCAAACTTTTCACAGAAATAAACTCCCTACAGAGGTCTTTCCGCGGATTTTTTGTTAACAGCTTGAAAAGTACTACATCGGGGTAAAAAAAAATTCACTGAGATCAACTTATTGCAAAATTGAGATTTAAAATACGAATTAAGCAATTATATTTTTAAAGGTCTGCACACATCTATATGAATAACATAAGCAGTGTTGCCACTTTATGGGGAGGGCATGGATGATAGCAATTATTAAATTGTTTAGTTTTTCACTTAAATTTCAATTCAAATGAATGAATTGAGAAAGTTATCAAATTTGTAAATAAAAAAATATATTATACATAAAAAAAGAATTTAATTCATAAACTAGCCAATAGATAGTGGGTCTATGAATACAACTTAGCAATTACTTCAAAGCATTGTTGGTAGCAGAAACGGTGCGATTATCGGTGAGGGTAAGTAACGCTATCATAGATTATTTCGGTTACAGTATTTTAAGGATAATTGTATTGCAATTATTTCGATAATGGTATTTTAAGATAAGCGGTATTCAGTTATTTCGGTGCATTCCGCAAATTTTTTTTATGAAAAAACAAAGTAAAGTAAAATAAATTTATTAACTAAGTGTATGTAAAATTCCCAATTACGACGTGGAATTACAAAAAGTTGAGACAAAAAAATAATAACGTTGTAAGGATAATGGGATAATGGTATTTCATTAATTTCGGTACTGGTATTTTAAATGTATCGATATTTGAATCTATAACAGTATTCTAGCGATAGAGCCTACCAACCCTGCCTCAATGTATGTAATTACTTTTGGCTTATGAATGACTTAACATCTAATTGTGAAGTTTGCATAAAAATTCCAATATCTATTTTTTATTCATACGAGTTAATGAATTGATTCACAGCGACTGATCATCCACGAATTAAACCAATACATCAGGAAAGTGTATTAATCTATACATGCTTTGAGATTCTTTCGTTATACAAATAAGCTATTAACGTACACAAAAAAATCGTTACCAAGTAATTAAGCAAATTTCAACTAATAAAGTTTTATCGAATAATTTATTATATTGTGTATGCCACAAAAACATTATTTTAGTTGAAGTGCTCCCAATTGCTTGCCAAAGATTTTTTTGTGTGTATTTAAAAACGCAAATAAAACTTGATTTTTGAAAGACTCTAAAATAAGACTATTTTTAAATCGTTCACATGTGATCATAACTGACTCTTGTTTACAAGCTTTTTAAGTGTTTTGTTCTAAAGTTAATTTTTTCTCTAAATTTTATGAAGATTCATATAAGACTCAAAAGTTCATCATAAATGCTGCATATTTAAGGAACTTTTCTTTGTAATAATATAACGCCCAGAACGATGGGACAATTGAAATGGCCAAATCACTTTTCTTTAAGTTTACTGATGAGGTTATTACCTTTTTTCGGAGTTCAAATTGTAATAATATGTTAATTGAAGTCATTTATAATTTCATATTTTTTATGTAATTTTGTCTACACTTTTGGGAATTTTGAATCTTGCTTGTGGCAGCACTGAGATTAAACAAGATTAAACTGAAATATTTACTTGTAGTGGTGGAAAAAATCATACACATTTGTTGCACAGTGGATTGACCGAATACAAAATGGGTAATAATTCATACTTGTTTGTACTTAGTAGAATCCCCGAATAAAAACACCAGGATGGAAGGTATCTAAAGACTCGGCACAGCCGAATTTAAACTTTGGATTGTATAAGTTCCCAGTCACCTGGGGACTATTACAAACCATCGAGCGGGCTTTAGCCCGCTTGTTCATGTTAATATGGAAAATTCTAGAGGTGCTTCTACATTTTCTTTCTTAACTTTTAAACGTTTGGACCAAATATGCCCATTTCCAATAGCAAACTGCTTGAGAAATTGGACCAAAATTTTGACTAAAAATTAACATCCTAGCATAACTATTTTGAGCGTGATCGTGATTTCAACAGACAGACAGACGGATACGGCTATATCGGTTTCGCTATTGATAACGATCAGGAATATATATTTTTTTTATGTCCCAGATTTTTTTTTCGATGAGTTACAAACGGAATGACAAAATGATATATACCCTCCTGCACAGTGGGATGGAGGGTATAAAAATACAATTTGTGAAAGAAAAAAAAAACAAATAAATACATACATACATATATACATATATAAGGGTGGCTTTTTTCATTCTATGTTAAACAAAAGGTTTTCGATTTTTTTAAAATCAATATCAATGATTTCAGTGTATTTACATATTTATAAAATATCTTTAATCTGCATTTATAACAGAGCTTCGAAAAACTTAATTCAATTTAAGCTTAAAGCCACATTCACAATGATAGAGTACTCCACTCTGCAGAGTGGATTTTGTTCCGTTCTTTTTCGCACTTACATATTTTTTGTATCATGCCATCTCTATTTTAGTACACTCCACTCTGCAAAGTGGAGTAATCCATCATTGTGAATGTGGCTTAATTCACGAAAAATTAAATTCAGATTTTGAAAATATTCATGTACCATTCCCTTAAACCATTCGTAAATAATTCATTCATAAGCTTCATTCCCAAAGCTTTAATACGAATTGAATGAATTCCTAACTTGAATCATTCAAATCGCATGTTCATTCACCATTTTACTAATTGAATGAAGAAATTTTATTACCATTCACTTAGTGCAGTGTAGTTTGAAACTAACATATAATCAAAACCAAAGCATAAAAGCTGTAACAAAGCATACGATACTATTTACTTCTGTTAGATGAATTTTAAACGTTTTTCATTGTATTATGATAATATTTCAGCAATTACATGCAAATTTAAATTTTTCATTTGATTAAGTGAATGAAAACAAGTCATTTTTCATTCACCTTTTTATTAAATGAATTCAAGTAAATTGGGTTTCATTCAGTTAGAATTCAATCAAAATAGAATTAATTCATATAATTTAAAGCTATAGGGAATTAAGCTATCGAATTAATTCCATAATAATGCTATTAAGGAATGAAATTTAACCCAAATTTCATTAATTTTTAAAAAGTGAATGAAAGAATTAAGCTTTTTAAAGCTTTGATTTATAATCATAAAATGTTTGTCGTACATTGTTATTAATTTTTTTTTTCAGTACATTAAAAAAAAATCAGCATCTATCCGTACTCATGTTCATTCGTCGCTGTTTCAGTGACGACTAAAAGCAAGAGCGTAAGAATACGTTTGAATTGAGCAGGGACAATTGTCCTATGGAATGAAAACCACTGTTTTAAATTCTAAACGAAGAGCTAGCATTTGTTCTTCTCAAAACTCTGACAATACTGTTAGCCAGGGATGATAAATGAGATTTTCAAAATAGTACCAATCTGCTTAAAAAATAGTACTTTTTCGACATCTATAGTACCAAAAAATATTTTTTGCATTCTACACCACTCTATGGGAGTATTGAGCTGGTGCTTATTATGTCGGTTCTTCTGTCCATATAAAACAGGTGTCGGCACAAAGAGAGAATGTGAATGTATTGTGTTTCTACACTGTGAGAAATTAGTTTATCATTTTTATACCCTACACCACTATGTGGTCAGGGTATTATAAGTTTGTGCTGATGTTTCTAACACCAAAAAATATTGGTCCCAGACTCACCTTATAGTATACCGATCGACTCAGAATTTTTTTTTATTTCGATTTAACGATGTCCGTCCGTCCGTCTGTCTGTCCATGCATTCTTGTGCGCACTCATCAGGTCGCAAATATTAAGATATTTTGATGAAACTTGGTACACCGACTTATGTCGGCCCAAGGACGAAGCCTATTGATTTTGGTTAAAATCGGTCCATGTTTAGACCTAGTGCCCATATAAGGGTCCCCCCAAAATTATATTGTTTATACGCTGCAGGTCGCAAATATTAAGATATTTTGATGATATTTGGTACGCGGATCTATGTTGGCCCAAGGACGAAGCCTATTGATTTTGGTTAACACCGGTCCATGTTTAGACCTAGTGCCCATATAAGGGTCCCCCCAAAATTGGCTTGGTTACAAACTGCAGGTCGCAAATATTAAGATATTTTGATGAAATTTGGTACACCGACCTATGTCAGCCCAAGGACGAAGCCTATTGATTTTGGTTAACACCGGTCCATGTTTAGACCTAGTGCCCATATAAGGGTCCCCCCAAAATTATATTGTTTATACAATGCAGGTCGCAAATATTAAGATATTTTGATGCAGTTTGGTACACCGAACTATATCAGCCCAAGGACGAAGCCTATTGATTTTGGTTAACACCGGTCCATGTTTAGACCTAGTGCCCATATAAGGGTCCCCCCAAAATTATATTGTTTATACAATGCAGGTCGCAAATATTAAGATATTTTGATGAAATTTGGTATACCGACCTATATCAGCCCAAGGACGAAGCCTATTGATTTTGGTTAACACCGGCCCATGTTTAGACCTAGTGCCCATATAAGTGTCCCCCCAAAATTGGCTTGGTTACAAACTGCAGGTCGCAAATATTAACATATTTTAATGAAATTTGGTTCGCTGACTCACATTATAGAAAATTTTGGCACAAGTCCCATTTTAACGCATTCAAATTTCGGATCCAAACATTAGTTGACTTTTAACCAGACTGGTGTAGGGTATTGTATAGTCGGCATGCCCGACTTTAACCTTTTTACTCGTTAAATTTATATTTGTATATTAAGAACATGAATTAATGAAGAAATGTAATAATGAAGGCATGAATGAATTAAAGAAATAAAAAAAAATAATTTATAGTAATTTAATTTTTTTAAATAATTCATAATAAATTTTATTATACACATTATTTATAAAATATTTTTTTGTATATAAATTATTTATTATTAAAAAAGTATTCCATTAGTTAGTAAATTTTAATGAAGTAAAGAAATCAAAATAATTCATAATAAATTTCCTGTTCTTGTAAAATTTTAAGAGTGTAATATTTTTCTAAAATTTCTTAAACAAAGCGACGTCAACCTGCTTTGTTGAAAGCTACCATGCTACTGAATAAATTTTACGCTCTTAGTTGAGAGTTTTGTGGCCATTCGTGTTGTGTACGTGTGAAAAGCTGATTATGATCGGCCACTGGTGGCTATGGGCGCCGACCACTGATATAAAATGAACACACAAAAAAACTTATAGGTAAAATTGCCTAAAATTGTAGGGTGATTTCACCTATTTCCAAAGGCAACATAGAGTTTGCTATCTTTTACGGCAATATTACTTTAAAAAATAGGTGATTTCTATTTGACGTTTATGTTCGAAAAATCTCCTAAAATTTTTGGTAAATTAACTCAGAAATATAGGTGTAGTACCAATTTTAATGTAGGCAAAATATTGGTAATATAACTTTGATATTAGGTAATTTTTTATTGCAAAAATCCCCTTTAATAATTCAGTTTTATATTCCCTTATATAAGATAATATTTACTCTTTTGTTGTTTATCGAGTTGGGGACTACTTGCGAACAAAAATAAAGAGTACCAGTTGAGTACGTACACTAAAAAAAAAATAGTAAGTAAAGTCATAAAAAAAAAATGTTGCTGTGTCAGCAAATTTTTAGTCAGTAGAGTGCTTGCGAAAAAGTTGGTAGTTTCAGCAATAAGGGTTTGCTGAAAATCAGCGATCTGATTTTTACCACAAAAATAGTAATCTCAGCAAAAGTTTTGCTAACGCACAAAACAAAATCTTAACGACTGAAAAAAAATATCCGTCTTTGTATTTCACATAATGAATATTTATAAACATTTTGTTTATACATTCACATTTTATCTTTATCTTCAGCTGTGTTTTCGACTTAATTATGGGTGAGTTCCTAAACGTCAAAACACATTGCAGTGTTTGCGGTTTTACTACACCGAAAAAATTTTTCAGTTACTGGTTACTAAAATTTCAACTGAGCCTCAGGTGAAATACCCCTTACTGAGTTTCAGTTAATTGATTAAGTTGGAGTTAACTAATTCTATTTTAAAATCTAATTTAACGGAGCCCTCAGTTAAAATAAAACAAAACTTGAAATTACTAACAAATAACGGATTCAATAGTTTGAATTAACATATATTTTTATACACTTGTAAATATACCCAGTAGCAAAAAATACTAGTTCAGAACCAGTTATGTACTAGTTTATTTGAACCAGGCAACTAGTACGAGTTCTACCGCCTTTCCATACAAACAACTGTAGAATTTAACATGGAGATGTCATAGGAATGGGGGCAATTGTCGCCAAACTCCCACTTTGGTACTAGTTGTAGAACTAGTTTGAAAATTACAATTTAAGGACGAAAAATAGGGAGCAAAACTGGTGCTAATGTAACACTCGCAGAACCAGTTCTGAAGTGACTCTTTGGAAATAGTAGTGTACTAGTTGGTTAAAACCTGAATTATATTGATAAAAAACAAAGATTTTTCTTGGATGAAACGTAGATTAGACCGATAGTTTGCCCTTAATGAGATAATTAGGTCCATTTACCGAAGGGAATTTAAAATATTTTATGTTTACGATTTCTAATCACAATAAAAAAATTTAGTGTTTATTTTAAAACTCAGACTATATTAAAAACAAATGTAAACAAAACTCGAATTTCAAAACTGTTATTTAAATTTAATCTTTTTAAAGAGTTTCCGCATACGTTCAATAAAAACATTGAATACACAAGAGGTTCAAAATTATTGTTTAAGCAGGAAAAACAGAAAGCTTTATTGGTACTTATACGAAATTTATCAAACTAGTTCTGGAGTGACTCTTTGGCACAAGTACTGTACCAGTTGATTTGCACCTAAATTCAATTCACAGTTAAAAATTATAGTATTTATTTCCAAACTCTGGGTTTTTAATTAAAAACAAATGTAAATGAAATAATAATTTTAAATCTCGTATTTCGATTTATGTAATTTTTTAAACAGGTCCTACATAGATCGGGTTTAACTAGTACACAAGTGGTTCAAAATGATTATTTTGAGAACTAGTTTCGTAATACCAGTCAAAAAACTAGTACTTTTTAGAACTAGTTCGCCCATTTGCTACTGGGTAGAAACAAATGCATTTTGTTTACTAAATTGACCCTTTATTTAAAATAAATACAAAATGAAAATGACCTCAAGCCGGACAAACAAAAAAACTCACATCAAAATCAAAGGTCCACAATACATACTGTCAACATGAAAACTAATTTTGACTTATTCTGCTTCTGTTTCCATCAAAGAAATTTTTCACCAGATTTGTTCCATTCTCAAAACATCAATACTTCTTGGAACCATTAGTTACCTGTAATCCATTAAAACAATTGAAAATAATTAAAATCAATTTTATTTTCCACAAAAAAACAAGAACTTACCGTAAATTGAAAATATTTCATAATTTTCCATTTTGTTTTATTTTTTATTGTTTATAAATTTCTTGGCAACTAAATGATTTGAAATTCACAGGCAGACTCAAAATTAGTCTTTATTTTCTAAATATTAGTTGCTCAGTTAATTTTGATTTATTTTAAATCAACTGAGAGTTTCTTTAACTGAGCAATTGAGGAATTTTTTCGGTGTACTGTTTCGATACAAAGCAAACAAGTGTGTTGCTTACTTTGTAATAAAAACATGTCAACAAAGCATCAACAACATTTGTGATGCACAGTTTGCTTTTTATATGCGCATCAATTGCGTTTACGAATGCATGACTTTGTTAAGTTGCATTGCAAATGACGTTTTGGAACTCAGCCTATATAACTTTTAAAAAAACTCAAAGTGCATAAAAAGGTTTTTTTAGATGAAAACTAACATATACTATTGCTATGCACGTTAACTTACAACGTGGATAATTATCACCGTGGAAAACTCAACGGTTATACATTTTCACACCTAGCGTAACTTCTTCGTGTTACTACCCAAAAAGTTTTGCTGACGTACTTTCGATTACACCGGAATTACCATGAACACTAACAAATTTTTATACTCCAATCAGTTTAACGTAGATTTGCTATAAATACTTAACGTTGATAGGCATGAGCGAAAATACAGCTTTCATTAAATTTAAATATTTTATTTTGTTTAAATTAAAATCACATAATTCAAATAGGGGAAAAAACTGCATAGAGTTTTCTGGCTAAATTTTCAATGAATAAATAAGGAAATATTCAATAAAAAAACTGCCCAGAGAGTTTCGCGGATAATTCAAATAGGGGAAAAAAACTGCATAGAGGGAACTCTACGTAATAATCCATTAACATCATGCGGATAATTCATTAAAATCATGCAGATGTGTCATTGCAGACCCCTAACGTACACCTAAGGGGCCTAAAGACGATTCTTTAGATGGCCAGTTTCCTACTTGGGTCATCTACGATCTATGTACCCTACCGGTCCGCCAGTCCGGTAAACCTGCGGAAACACAAAACCGGGGAAAAAAGGAGCCCTGAAATGTCAAATTTACCGGTTCCTCCATCCATCGCAACACCTTAATAACAAAATGAAAAAAGAAGAAAACCCACACAAAACTAATAATAGAACACAAAAAACCCAAAAAACCACCACCCATACAATATAGCCGTGTAGGCACTTGGGCAATTTCTGAAGCGCTTTCGTCCCCTGCCAAATGGACTTATCAGCAGGATTAACCTACAAGTTCCTTGGAACGCCTGTAGGACGCATATATAATATGTTCCCGAAGAATGTCCATAATAGACCAGCATAATAAAACAAATTCCAATCCATCACAAAAAACAATAAATCAAAATACTCATAAAAACCTACCCAATCCATCCCAGTATCACGCCCGAGAGTCAATAGCCGCTACTCATAACACCCGAGGACTATAACACATACTCAGTAAACCACACAATAAAATTCGTCCAACAAAAATAGCCCATCAACATCCCACACATAAACAATCGCGACAAAAGAAAAAAATATTGAACAGAACAATTCAAACGAAAATCCAAAAAATAACTTCAAATTGTCAACCCCATTTAACCCTCTAATGCCCAAGGCCGCTAAAAAGCGGTCTTCAGATCTTAAATAGTTTTTGGCTAAATAACATTTTATTTATTGTAAAATGAGTTACATTTTTTACTCCAGGACTCACAGGATAAACTCAGGATTTGTCTTACAATTATCTAACTCAAAAACTAGCGCACAGATTTTTTTGAAATCAAACAGATTATATACATAGAGTTAGTAGTAAGAAAAACTAATTTCGTCAAAATTTATTGATTTTTAGTGCAAAATTCGCCAAATTTCGTAATTTTCAAAAAGCGAAAATCGCCATAACTTGGCAAACAACAACACTAGATCAACAATTTTCGGTATAAATTAAAATTATAATATTTATTCCATAGAGATTTTCGCAATCAGAAGAGCATTAGAGGGTTAAGATACCAACCATATAAGTAAGCAGCGGCAGAAACATCAAACTGCCCATCCCCTGAAGTTAGTCCATTAACCCCACAACTTCCGCCATATCTCAGCCCCAATTCCCATCCACTCAGAGGATCCTCCACTCAAAAAAGTTTACTAGTAAAATCACCGTAAAACAGACATCCAAAGCCAAAGTATATAGCAGAAAACAGACATCCAAAGCCAAAGTATTCAGCCTAAACCAGATAAACGCAGTGTCGACCGCCGTGCTACGTTTTGTCGATAAAGCAGTTTTTTGTTTCTTTCCTCTTTGTCACTGCCGAGAAATTAGAAAAGTTTCTAAATAAACAAGAGTTGTTTTTAAACAAAACGCAATAAGCTATTTTTAAAAATATTAAATCGTTTTCGCGAAATTCAAGAACAAAGTTTGACAGCACTGCCACTGTCCACTGGCACTTTCACTATGTTGTTTGGGTTTAAGAAACAAAATTAATTAAAAATCATAATGCTAAAAATCTGCACTCCAAAAATTCTGCAAAACACACGAAAACCCCTAGTCCTTACCAATAAATTGACAAAAATTAAATTATTTACTCACTAAAAACCCGTCACGAGAACATGATCAACACATCCACAGGACCTGAGAGAGATATCTACCGAAACGTGGCTTTTCCAAAAAATTCTTCAAAGTTAATAGGCAATGTTAATCCCCGCCTAACTACGCGGAGATGAGGAGCTACGGGAGCCATCTCCGGAATATTAATGGGTCCTGTGAGATCCCTAGTGACACATCATAGTCCGCACCCAAGCCACACAAATGTCATCACCAGAGAAGACAGAAAGAAGCAAAATCCGATGTGTTTAAAGCAAAAAAAATATTGTAAAAAAGCAAGAAAAAAGCAAAAGTAAAAAAACTTGGAAAAACAACAGTTTTTAAAAAAAAATTTTTCAAAGTAAAGAGAAAAAATATTTTCTTGTGAGCAAAAAAGTATTTTTGGGCAAAAAGTCTTACAAAAAGCCATTTTAAAGTTAAAAAACGGAAAATCCAAAAAAGCAAAAAGAAGCAAATATGAGTAAAACAAGCAATAAAAAGCATAAAAAGCTAAAACAGCAATTTTGTCTTCTCTGGTCATCACTAAAACATATAATTTGAATAATGTTCCAATACTAATATCTCCTAAACCCCATACAAGGTTGAATGAGCAATATGCCACAAAAGTGATAGGAATGCCCAAAACATATTCCCACTATTATCCAGGTTGGTCAAATGTTGACAGAGATCCATCTAACCCATGTCTACGTATCCATCAAGGGTTCAGATCAACTCATACACTCAGCCCCTGGTTCTACCAGATCAACCCATACAAATGGGTACACTTTTCAAGCTTTTAACATTTCTGTATTGGTATCACGCAGAGTAGATATGTTTTTACCGTTTGTATGCGATGTTCCGTTTCCCTTAATCGAAATATAGACAACGACGAATATTAAATGCGAAGGCGGTGTTGGTATCAGCCCTTTACGGGCACGTTTATACAGATTGCGGCCTAGCTTCTGGTCCCGACAAAATGGATAATTTTGCATAATTCAAATAGGGGAAAAACTACAAAGAGAGAGTTTTCTGGCTAAAATTTCAATGAACTCTACGCAATAATCCATTAATAAGTGCGTTCCTTTACTTTTTGGGTAAAGTTTGGTAAAATGAGAGTAAGCAAAAAATCCTCTCACAAATTGACAAAATTACCCAAAAGTAAAGGAACGCACAAAACCAAAAATGCATTTCAAAGAAAAATATGAAAAGGCGTATAATTTTAGATTGAAAAATTGAATAAACACACATATTTATTTGCATTTAAAAGTTCTTATTGATTTTGTTCAATTAATTATTATAAATAACACATTTATTTTGCGTATTGGTTTCTTCAATTTAATTTTTCAATTTATTTTCACAATTGTTGTTTTTGGTTATCATTGCATCACATGTTAGTTTTACAATTTACCAAAGTTACCCCAAGAAAAAATTTGGGTAACTTTGGTAAAAAGAGAAACACAAATTCACTCTCTTGAACGTTCTCGTTTACCCCATTTTCGAGTACGGGAACGCTTTTTGGGTAAGTTTGGGGTCCCGCGGGTTCTCGCGGTAACGTAAAGGAACGGACCTAATATCATGAGGATAATTCATTAAAATCATGCAGATAACTAACTCAATGTCATTGCAGACCCCTAACGTAAACCTAAGGACCCTAGAGACGATTCTTTAGATGGCCAGTTCCATACTTTCAGATCTACGATCGATGTACCCTACCGGTCCGCCAGTTCGGTAATCTTGCGCAAACACAAAATACTAAATTTAAATATTTTATTTTGTCTATAATTTAAATAATATTTTATCTTATTGTATTATATTTGTATGTACCTATTCTTTCGGCGTCCTTTTGTTTTATGTATGATTGGGTAATCTTTCACGGTAGTGAAAGATTACCCAATAGTGCCTTCCCGTAGTATTGGGTAATTTTGTAATTTTGTGAGAGGATTTTGTGCTTAACCTTCCTATACCCGCGCTAATTTTTGTAACACCTATACCCGCGCGCGGTCTCACAGACCGAGGGTTTGTAACCCTGTTTCTTCATAGTTTTTCCTAACAAAACCTAGATAGATAATTTTTTTTTTAACTTAAAGATATAATGAAAAAAATTATACCATCCCAGTGTAGAAAATCATTACCAGATATGTGGTTATGTAACTACATACTTGGTAATGGTAACTAGTTACTTTGGATATTACATTTCTTATTACCTTTATATGGCGATGTCGCGAAAAATAATGAGTTATGGTTACACACCACCATACGAAAAATCAAAAAATATATCGTCACCTATGTGTTTACCAGTACTGACAAAAATAATGAGTATAAAAATAGATTTTCAAAAAAATAAATTATATAAAAAAAATATTTTTTATTATCGGCGCTGTTCTCAAATCCGAATCCACATAAAGAAATTCTAAAGTGGAACATTCCGAACATTTTTGCTGTTTTGTCATTCACATCCACAAAAATTTTTGTGAAATATTCCGTGTATAAAAAGCTGTGTGGAAGTAAAAACGAATGCACTTTTTTCTATGAAATATTTATTAAACTATTAAAAAAACATTTGTGAACAAAATTTTAAATGTTTTCTTTGTATTTTCACTAAAATATTGAAATTTGTAGAACATTTAATACATAAAAAGATTATTTTAAAAACTGTCTATAAATTTTAACATTTTCTTTCGGAATCAAAAAAAGAGGAAGAAGAAGAAAAAATTATTTAAGCTGTATTTTGTCTCATGCCTATCAACGTTAAGTATTGAAAGCAAATCTACGTTAAACCGTTTGTAGTATGAAAAAATTTTAAACAGGTTATGTTTATAATTGTTCCGTTATAATCGAACGTATGTCAGCAAAAGTTTTTAAGAAGTAACGCGAATAAGTTACGTTAGATGTGAAAATGTATAAACGTTGAGTTTTCAACGTTGATAATTATCCGTGTTGAAAGTTAACGTGCATACGAAAAGTAATATCTTAGTTTTCGTCTTAAACGCGTTTTGATGCACTTTGAGTTTTTTATGAGTTAACGGATATAGTTAAGTCGAAAACACAGCTTTAATCAAAACTTCAAAATTATTTTCACAATTGTTTTTTGTTTATATTTACATCAGCTGTGTTACCAAAGTTTACCCGAAGAAAAAGTCTGGGTAAATTTTGGTAAAAAGAGAAACACTAATACACTCTCATTTGCGCTCTCATTTACCCAATTTTCGAGTACGGGAACGCTTTTGGGTAAATTTCGGTAACTTTGGGTAAATTTCGTTAACTTTGGGTACGTAAGGGAACGCAAGTAATGTGTGAATACCAAAACAGCAAGTTTCCGAATATTTTTATTTCATGTGCTTTTAGAAATCCATTCTAAATCAAAACCTCTAAACTCAGAACAGCAGTGTATATTTTTTTAAAATAAAATTTGCTGGTGCGGGAATCGATCCTGGGTCTACAGATTGCCAGTCAATAGCTCTACCATCTGAGCTATATCGACATGTAATATTTAATAGATAAAAACATAATTGACCTGCTGCACACAAGTAAGCTTACTCGCCAATATACAAAAAATCAAAAAATATGTGGTTACATACAGCTATGGACATGGAAATAGGACACTTTTATGTGTTAAGAAACATAATATATTTATTTTGAAAAATAAAACAAAAATAAAATTTTTTATTTCATATACGGGAAGTGTTATTATAGAAGTGTTATTATAATTCATTCTTTATTTAAATGAAAATCCTTCAACTATTTTATATACATATATTGGTAAATATGTATAAACTAATAAAAATACATGGACACATTTTATATTTTTACAAAAAACCGTAAATTTTTTGGGTTTTTAAAACAATTATTATTTTTTTAGCGTTAATATTACACTAATATTTTGTGCTGTATCCATTATTATCAATAACCGCTTCGCATCTTCTTTTCATACTCTCAACTAATCTCTGGCATCTTTCTTTTGGTATAGAATACCAGGCTTCTTGAATACAAGTTCGGTGGAATTTTTGGAATTGTTTTGCGAAACTTTTGTTTTTTTATCATTCCATAGATTTTCTATTGTATTAAGGTCGGGACTTTGGGCTGGCCAGTCCAAGACCTTAATTTGTTCTTGTAAAACCAATCCTTCACTATGTTTGACGAATGCTTCGGATCATTGTCTTGCATAAATTTCCACTTAACTCGCAAATGGCTCCATAACATTCTTAAGAATGCTCAAATATTGAAACCTGTCCATTTTGTCCTCTACTTTTACGATAGGTCCAACACCACACAAGGAAAAATCCCCCATACCATAATATTACCCCCACCGTGTTTTAATGTCTTCTGAGTGTACTTAATGTTTAAAGCCTGATTTTTTCAATTTCTGAGGGTGGGTGGTTCAAATCTCATACCAAAAAATGTTTTTTTTTAAATATAACTATGTATACACTCACAATATTTTATCGTTAAAAACAAAATTAAATTAATTGAAAACACAATTAAAAAAGAAAAGGATAATTGAAGTCTGTTAAAACAATCGTCAATTTTTAACTGAAAACCGAAAATATTTTAATTTTTTGTTTTAAAACAGAAAACAACGAAATTATTTAAATTATTTTTTCTAAAAATAGATTATTTGACTGAAAATATCAACTCCTACAGACGATACATACATATTTCTTGTAGTTTGTTTTTTATTGACGAATATAAAAAGTTAAACAATATGTTTCAATGTATTTTAATTGATTTTTCAATTGAAAACAAACTTTACCTATTACTTTTCAAATTAACTTCAATCAGTTATGGAAAATATATTGTGAGTGTACAATTGTTTCGTATGCATAACCCTAACTCTTCAGTTGTCTGCAATAAGAAAATGATAGCTTTATTACACAAACCGAGACATTACATAAGGTGCAAAGAATCAACGGGACGAGAATTTTGTACTTTCGTATATGAACTGTCTGATTTGGTAAAACCAACTATAAATCAACTCCTTTTTGAGTAGCGTGATGCCTACATTTTAAGATACTAAAGTGTCTTTAGTACGATACTAACCTTAGTAAAAAACGTATTTGTTGCCATAATTTTTGCAAATGGAAACTTTTTGCTTGTAATTTTGCAAGAACAATTTTTAGAGGTGACCCCATATTATACTAAAAGTTGTACTTTGGGGACATCTTGGAAAGCTATGCTGCCATATAAAATTTTAAAAATTTTTATATAAAAAACTGAATGGAGAAATGCCAAACTTTAAAGACATTTAGCGAAAAATCTGTACCATTGATCCAAAAATAAAGTACGCCATTATAATCAGGATCTCCGAAGTATATAGAATTGATGGTCAGAGCTCTACTGTTTTCGAATTTATATTTTATTTGGATGGAGCATACTTTTCTCTATATGCTCCGAAAATTTCAATAAAAAATTCGAAGAAACTAAATTTCTACATATTTTTTTGTAAAATATGTTTAGTCCCAAAGTATATCTTATAACAGGGCAGAATAAAAAGATCCCAGTGTAGAAACGGTAATGACATATCATTATTTTTTGGAGTACCAGTAATGACATCCACTTACCTTCTGCATTATTTTAAAACATATAATAATGAGTTACTGATAATGACTTATTTTTATCATTATTTCATATAGAAAATAATTTTTTAGATTTTTTGAAAATTTTTTGAAATCTATTTTTAGACTCAATATTTTTTAAACACTGGTAAGGATATATGTAACCACATATTTTTTGTATGTTGGCGAGTAAGCTTACTTGTGTGCAGCAGGTCAATTATGTTTTTATCTATTAAATATTATCGTCGATATATCTCAGATGGTAGAGCTGTTGACTGGCAATCTGTAGACCCAGGTTCAATTCCCGCACCAGCAAATTTTATTAAAAAAAAAAAAATACAATAAAAAATATTTTTTTATATAATTATTTTTTTGGAAATCTATTTTTAGACTCATTATTTTTGTCAGTACTGGTAAGCACATAGGTAACGATATATTTTTTGATTTTTCGTAAGCTGGTGTGTAACGACAACTCATTATTTTTCGCGACATCGCCATATAAAGGTAATAAGAAATGTAATAACAAAAGTAAGTAGTTACCATTACCAAGTATGTACTTACATAACCACATATCTGGTAATGATTTTCTACACTGGGATAAGAACTATATCAAAAGATGTAAGAATTGCACGCAGTTTTCAAAGAAAAGCCAATGACGATTCTTTGATGGATGTTGAAGACACGTCATATGGGGCAGTGCTGATGGCTTAATATAAGTTATTAAAGTGGGGAAAAAATACGAAATAAATTAAAAAATGTACAAAATTATAGAATTTTTACAAAATAATATGAGTAGCATTATGTACCGATTCTTCCCAAATTTGGTGGACATGTAGTAAACTAGGAGATACTACTTTTCGTCATACACGATTTTTTTGAAATTTTGCTGTTTTCTTAGCTTAAAATTAACTTTAGACTTTAAAATCGGCTGCCACTGTACAGCCAAGGTGGGTTAACCGATTTCGATCCGATTTTTTTCTTTCGTAGTCAACAAAAAACTGTAGTCCTTATCGTGGCCCTTTTTTTAATTTCAGTCAAATAAATTTTATATTCCGAAGTAAAGTTGTTTTTTCTTACAATGGCGGATCGAATTAGATCAAGGTATATATTTGTGGATAAACTTAGATCTAACTTGATCTCAATTTTGGCAGATCGAATTAGATCCAGCAATATATTTGTGGATAAAATTAGATCTAATTTGATCCGAAAAAGTGGCAGATCGAATTAGATCCAGCAATATATTTGGGGATAAACTTAGATCTAAATTGGTCCGAAAAATGGCAGATGGAATTAGATCCAGCAATATATTTGTGGATAAACTTAGATTTAATTTGATCCGAAAAATGGCAGATCGAATTAGATACAGCAATATATTTGGGGATTAAGTAAGATCTTAATTCATCCAAAAAATGAAAGATTAAATTAAATCCAGTAATATATTTCGGGATTGCGTAAGATAAATTGCAGATCGAATTAAATCCAGTCATATATTTGGGGATTTGGTAGGATATTAATTTATCCCATAAATTGCAGATCGAATTAGATTCAGCAATTTATTTCGGTATTAAAATGGCAGATCGAATTAGAAACAGCAATATATTTGGGGATTGACATCTAAAACTATCCAGAAAAATGACAGATAAAATTAGATCCCGCATTATATTTGGGTACTACGTCTCCATTTATTTGGGATTAAATAAGATCCCAGACAGATATTGACAACAGTTCAAAAAATAATACACTGGCAGAGCACTGATTTTATAAAAATTACAATATTTTGTTAAAATAAGGTTTAAAATCAGAAGGTCTCGAGTTCGATACCGTTCACGGCTATGTATTTTTTTTTTATAAAATGAATTTCTAGAGTTGATTTTCTTTTTATAAAATTATAATTTTATTTTCTATAAATGTTTTTATAAAATTATATTTTTTCTTATTAAATTGAATTTTTTTAAAAAAATAATTTTATTTACATCTTTTTAACGCTCTACACCATTTCCAATTGTATTAATTGTTTTTAAGATTTATCAATTGTATTTCAGAAATAATCAATTGAATTTCAGTTTTATCAATTGTATTTCAGAACTTATCAATTATATTTCAGATTTATGAATTGTATTTCAGAACTAGTCAATTGAATTTCAGTTTTATCAATTGTATTTCAGAAATTATTTATTGTATTTTCGAAATTCACAACTGTGTTTCAGAAATTATCAAACTGTATTTCAGAAATTATCAATTGTATTTCAGAAATTATGAAATGTATTTCAGAAATTTTTCTCTATTAATTATGAAATACAATCAACAAGTTCTGAAATATATTTGATTATTTCTGAAATACAATTAATAATTTCTGAAATAAAATATAATAATTAAAATACATTTAAAATTTCTGAAATACACTTAATAGCTTCTGAAATACAGTTAATATTGTTTAAATGGCACCATATATGACAATATACTGTTTAAATGGCACCATATATGGTATATGTTCCCTATTAAAAAAATAATATGGAGCTTTATATGATAATATATAACTTAGAGTGATCCATGTACCATTTGATCCGAAAAATGCCCCGATAAAATTGTATCAGTTGTTTATCAGTTTTTATCAAATTGCATCAGTTTAGATCTGACCTGATTAAATTTTATTGGTTTATATCACATCTTATCAGTTTAGGTCCAAATAGATATATTTGTATACAAAATTATATAGTTATATCCCAATTTTGACCTGATATAATTGTATCAGTTTTAAACTTTGATACAATTGTATAAGGTAAATGTCGGATACAATTATATTATATTTATATAAAATTGAACCAATTACGATCAAACCTGACACCATTGCATATAAACCGATAAAATTGTATCAGGTCAAAAATCGGATACAATTTCATCTGATTAACACATAATTTAATCAGGTCAGATCTAAACTGATACAATTAGATAAAAATTGATAAACAATTGATAAAAATATATCGGCCCGAGTAAAAAAGTTCTGATATAATCATATATTATTTTATCTAATTGCATATATTAACTTATAGTTACATATGGCCACATTTGTTTTTAAATTCAAGCATATATACTTTTATATAGTCTTATATATGATATTTTTTCCTCAAAGGTTTTAATATGGATACATATGTTATTTTATATTATTATATACTGGCCTACATATAATTGTATGTGCTATATATAAGTACATAAGTTAACATATAAAAGATACATATAATTACATATGCGTTTATATATAATTTAGTATGGCGCTATACATAATAATATAAAACTATATGTGGAGCCATATAAGAAATATTTTATAATTTGTGTTAGTTATGATTATATATTGACGAAAATGAATGCATATATAACTTAATATGGTTCCATATCTACAATAGTTCATGATTTCTTTAATATATAACAATATAACGTTCTTTATAAAATCATCTGTAATTATATATCATCCCACATAAGCAATTTTTTCAAAGTGATTTTATATAAAAATATACAAGGTCCATATAAAACCGTATTATATTATATGTGGTTCCATGTTAACAATGATTTTGAACTTTTTTTAGATTTAGTAATTACTAGGGATTGGCGCGTGACTAGAAATGTTCGTGAGTCACGTTATTCACACGTGATCGTGAGTAATAATTACTATACTCAAGTGATTCTGAGAATATATAATTCGTACTTGAGCGTGAATAAGAATATATAACCCGTGCATGATTGGTGTGTGAGTTTATTTTTTGCATCATATATTTTTAGTAATTTTTACTATTTTGAAATATTTTACTATTTTTTTACTATTTTTCTTACTATTTTTCTTATATCTTGGTTGTATAACATAATCCTATTAACTTTAAAATTTCAGTCTTGTTAACTTTATTTTAAAATTACTAAAAATAAAGAAAATTTTGTTCATGTTTAATGCACTGTCATGGTAAATGTGGATAAAAGTAATGGAAGATTTATCGAAATTATAGGATCTCCAGCAGACCTTTGGGTTAATCATTATATTTGGAAATTAATTACTTATGCAATTACACAATTACATGTAATTGAAAAAAATTCAATTACAATTACATATTATTTGTAATTGTAATTCAAGAAAAAAAAACTACATGTGTAATTGAAAATTTTCAATTATAAATTACATATAATTGTAATTGAAAAAATGTCAATTACAATTACATTTTTTTCGGAAAAGAAATAATGACAAAGAGCACAAGTGAGGGGTCAGCCCAATATGACGTATTCTTTTTATACTTATCCACGCCTATCCAACCTATCCCAGTCAGTTTTGTCTACAAAATTTTAACAAAAAAACATTTTCATTCTAAATATAATTGAAATTTGTAATTGAAATCACTTTCAATTACAACTTGTAATTGAACATTTTCAATTACAGTTACATGAAATGTAATTGAGTTTTTTTTAATATCAATTACATTTATATGCAACTGTAATTGAAATCCCCCAGGTCTGATCTCCAGATATTGCATATCTTTTTTATTTAAAAAAATAATTTTTGTATATTGTTAGATGTGGTCATATATAATATGATCAAAAGTATAAGGTCAATATTTAGATATAATTGTATCCAACTATGTCCACTTTTATAACATTTTATATAATTTTATACAAAAAGATATAATTTGATGTAATTGGATGAGGACAAAATTCGGATACAATTGTATCGAATTGCATAAAATTGTATCAAATTGTACCAAATTGTATACAATTGTATACAATTCGATACAATAAGATAAAATAAGATGTTCTCATTTTTCGGATATAATTATATCTAATTACATAAAAGATTATATATAATTAAATATAACTTCATATGGCTCCATATATATTTTTTTTTTACTTGGGGGGCCATTCTTCGGATGAAACTGTATATTTATACAGACCCAAGTAAAAAAGTTTTGATATAGTCATATATTATCATATAAAATTTTGTATAATTATATATTGGAACATATGCACCAAGATATAATTATATAAAATTTTACCAAATTATATCCTAAATATGTAACTACATCTTGTTATATATTGCACAATATATAGTTTAACATATTACAATATCCAATTATATATAGACCTATATATAGTTACATATGCCGCATATAATTATGTATAATTGTATCGAATTATATACCATTATATCTAGTTGGATATGATTATATTATATTTGATACATTTGGATGAGGACAAAATCCGGATAAAATTGTATCAAACCATATCTTATTCCATCAAATTAGATCTAATTGTGTCAAATTAGATCTAATATGATCATAATACGATCTAATTTGATACAATTAGATGTTCTCATTTTTCGGATATAATTATATATAATATTAAAAGTTGTATACCCTCCCGAGTAAAAATGTTCATATATAACAGTATAATACAAAAATACACATTAACATATAGTAATATAAAATGGCTTCGCATCCATATGTATTCATATCTTATAATATCTTTCAAATATTTCCCAAAATTTTCTTATGTATAACCATATGAAATCATATACCAAAAAATGTGTTAATGTTAATGATACACATAACTATATATAATGGTTGATCCCATAAATTGAGGTTTAATATACAATAAGATATAACCAATACATAATCACATATAAACCCAAATCGAAGTCATTTTATATATAATTTAATATAAACCTTTATCAAAAAAATTTATAATTTGTTTTACATATAACTTTATATGATAAATTATCAAAAATATTTTCCAAGTCATTTTAGATAAAACTTTATATAATCTAGATTCCAAAACATTTTCTAAGTCATTTTATATATAAATTTAAATAAATATTAATTTAAAATATTTTCTGAGTCAATTTTTTATAAAAATTTATATTATTTAAATCAGAAAAAATTTCGAAAGGAAAATATTTTTTATGTCAGTTTTACAATTCAAACATATTTCAAAACCTAATATATTTTGGGTATAAATCTTGAAATCCAATTGCATTAAATAGTATATAACTATATCAGATTAGATATAATACGATTCAATTAGATGTGCCCAATTTTGGGATGCAATTGCATCAGAGTATATGCAATTGTATAATATTAGATTGAATTGTATCTAAAATAATACAATCTGATATAATTTTATAGACCCATTTTGCGGATCAGATTATATAAACACTTATATGATTATTTTATATTCTTATATATAAGATATATAAACTTTTTACTCGGGCTACTAAAAAAAATTATTTGACTTTTGATATTATATATTATTTTATCCGAAAAATGAGAACATCTAATTGTATCAAATTAGATCGTATTATGATCATATTAGATCTAATTTGACACAATTAGATCTAATTTGATGGATTAATATATGGCTTGATACAATATTATCCGGATTTTGTCCTCATGCAAATGTATCAAATATAATGTAATCATATCCAACTAGATATAATGGTATACAATTCGATACAATTATAAATAATTATATGAGGCATATGTAACTAGATATAGGCCTATATATAATCGGATATTGTAATATGTTGCACTATATATTATGCAATATATAACAAGATATAGTTATATATTTAGGATATAATTTGGTAAAATTTTATATAATTATATCTTGGTATATATGTTCTAATATATAATTATACAAAATTTTATATGATAATATATGACCATATCAAAACTTTTTTACTTGGGTCTAGTTATATATTTATGGCATCATATATGATAATATATGGTTTAAATGGCAACACATATTCTAATATATTGCTTAAATAACACCATATATAAATATATATGGCACTATATATAGTAGCATATATTATAATATCTGCAACTGTATTAAAGATTTTATTCATGAGGTACCATATATGACCATATATTGGTTAAATGCCACCATATATGATAATATCTAGTTTAACTGGCACCATATATACCCGAGTAAAAAAAATTGATCTCGCGCAATATCTAATCATATCGAATTTGATATTGTTTAAGATCTGCTGTAATATCTAGCTGATCCAATTAGATCTCAAAATTGGGCGTATCCAATCATATCGTATTAGATCCCATTGTATATATGGGGATAAACTAAGATCAAGTTATATCGCAAAATTGGGAGGTCCAATGATATCTTTGGAGATAAACCTAGATCTATTTTGATCCGAAAATTGGCGGATCCAGCTATATATTTGGGGATATTTTTAGATCTAATTTGATCCGAAAAATGGCGGATCCAATTAGATCCAGCTATATATTTGTGGATAAACTTATATCTAATTTGATCCGAAAAAGTGGCAGATCGAATTAGATCCAGCAATATATTTGTGGATAAACTTAGATCTAATTTGATCCGAAAAAGTGGCAGATCGAATTAGATCTAGCAATATATTTGGGCATAAACTTAGATCTAATTTGATCCGAAAAATGGCACATCGAATTAGATCCAGCAATATATTTGTGGATAAACTTAGATATAAATTGATCTGAAAAATGGCAGATCAAATTAGATCCAGCAATATATTTGTGGATTAACTTAGGTCTAAATTTATCCGAAAAATGGCAGATCCAATTAGATCCAGCAATATATTTGTGGATAAACCTGGATATAAATTGAATAGAAAATTGGCAGATCAAATTAGATCCAGCAATATATTTTGGGATTTAGTAAGACCTAATTTGATCCGAAAAATGGCAGATCGAATTAGATCCAGCTATATATTTGTGGATGAACTTAGATCTAATTTGTTACGAAAAATGACAGATCGAATTAGATCCAGTAATATATTTAGGGATAAACTTGGATCTAACTTTATCAGAAAAATGCCTGATCGAATTAGATCCAGCAATATATTTGGGGATAAACTTGGATATAAATTGATCCGAACATTGGCAGATCAAATTAGATCCAGCAATATATTTGGGGATAAACTTGGATCTAAATTTATCAGAAAAATGGCAGATCGAATTAGATCCAGCAATATATTTGGGGATAAACTTGGATCTAAATTTATACGAAAAAGTAGATCTAGGTATATGTGACCTTCTCCGAGAAAAGGGACCTAGTGTGTCAAAAAACGGGTTTGGACTTAAGAGTGGATTCTGGTACCTAAAAGGGTGTAGAATAAGATGAAATGAGTTGAGGCACCTAACCATACGAAATCGCATCTCCCAACTGAAGGTGTGTTTAAAGTGATAATACGTTATGAAACTTTAAATGCGTTCTTCTCAAAACTTAATTTTCACACACTAGGTCCCTTTTCTCGGAGAAGGTCACATATATATTTTAGGATTAAGTTGTATCTAACTTTATCTGGAAAACGGCAGATCGAATAAGATCGAGGATTATATTTGGGGATTACGTAAGATCTAAATTTATGAAAAAAATAACAGATGAAATTAGATCCAGTAATATATTTGGGGATTGCGTAAGATCTTAACTTTTTCAATAAGTTGCAGATCGAATTGAATCCAGTGATATATTTAGTGATTTGGTAAAATCTTAATTTTTCCTATAAATTGCAGATCGAATTAGATCCAGCAATTTATTTAGGTATTAAAATGGCAGATAGAATTAGAAACAGCAATATATTTGGGGATTGACATCTAAAACTATCCATAAAAATGACAGATAAAATTAGATGCCGCATTATATTTGGTACTACGTAAGATCTCCATTTATTTGGGATTAAATAAGATCCCAGACATATATTGCCAACTGTTCAAAAAATAATACACCGGCAGAGCACTGATTTTATAAAAATTACAATATTTTGTTAAAATAAGGTTTAAACTCAGAAGGTCTCGAGTTCGATATGCATTTTTTTACAAAATGAATATCTTTTTATAAAATTAAAATTTTGTTTTTTATAAATTTTTTTTATAAAATTATATATTTATTTTTTTATTAAATTGAAATCTTTGAATAAAATAATTTTATTTACATCTTTTTAACGCTCTACACCATGTCAATTGTATTAATTGTTTTTAAGATTTATTAATTGTATTTCAGAAATAATCAATTGAATTTCAGTTTTATCAATTGTATTTCAGAACTTATCAATTATTTTTCAGATTTATGAATTGTATTTCAGAACTAGTCAATTGAAGTTCAGTTTTATCAATTCTGTTTCAGAAATTATTAATTGTATTTCCGAAATTATCAAACTGTATTTTAGAAATTATCAATTGTATTTCAGAAATTATGAAATGTAATTTAGAAATTTTTCTCTATTAACTATGGGTGCGTTCGGCAGATACAACATAATAGACAACAGTTCTACAACAGTTGTACAACTATCTGCTGAACGGCCTGATCACTATTCGCTCAGTCTGAGCGCTCAGGTAGCGCTGTCACATTTTGGTAGCGTAAAAATGTTTGCTACTTTTGATCAAATAGTGATACATTTGTTGCTGTTCATTTACAATAAAAATTGTTTTGTAAGAATGACAAATAAAACCATACAAATAAAATTCGAAAACAAAAATTTTAAAAAATAAAAGGAAACTATAGAAAAAGTTTTTTTTAAAAACAAAACAAAGAAAACATCGTTCGGCAGAGTAAGTAATCACAAAGCGTTACAAGTCACCGGTATCAGTTTAAGGTTTCTCTGCCGAATGCTACCTATGATAAACAATCAACAAGTTTTGAAATAGATTTGATTATTTCTGAAATACAATTAATAATTTCTGAAATACATTCCATAATTTCTGAAATACATTTAAAATTTGTGAAATGCAATTAATAGCTTCTGAAATACAGTTAATATTGTATTTGAGTTACCATTTATGACCATATATTGTTTAAATGGCACCATATATGACAATATACTGTTTAAATGGCACCATATATGGTATGTTCCCTATTAAAAAAAATAATATGGAGCTTTATATGGTAATATATAACTTAGTCATCCATGTACCATTTGATCCGAAAAATGGCCCGATAAAATTGTATCAGTTGTTTATCAGTTATTATCTAATTGCATCAGTTTAGATCTGACCTGATTAAATTATGTGTTAATCACATGAAATTGTATCTGATTTTTGACCTAATACAATTTTATTGGTTTATATCACATGGTATCAGTTTAGGTCCAAATAGATATATTTGTATACAAAATTATATAGTTATATCCCAATTTTGACCTGATATCAGTTTAAAACTTTGATACAATTGTATAAGGTAAATGTCGGATACAATTATATTTTATTTATATAAAATTGAACCAATTACGATCAAACCGATAAAATTGTATCAGGTCAAAAATCTGATACAATTTCATCTGATTAACACATAATTTAATCAGGTCTGATCTAAACTGATACATTTAGATAAAAATTGACAAACAATTGATAAAAATATATCGGGCCATTCTTCGGATGAAACTATATTTATACAGATATAACTTAATCACATATATGACTATATGTAACTATTTTTATTCGGGTTGTTTAAATGATACGATATATCAAAGTATATGGTACTATATATGGTGGCATATATTAGCATATCTGGAACTGTATTAAAATTGTTGTTGAAATGGCACCATATATTATAATGTATGGTTTAAATGTCACCACATATGGCAATATATTGTTTAAATGATACCATATATCAATATATATTGCACCATATATAGTAGCATATATTATTATATCTGAAACTGTATTAAAAATGTTGTTCATGAGGTCCCATATATGAGCATATATTGTTGAAATGGCACCATTTATGATAATATATGGTTTAAATGGCACCATATATAGTAATATATTACTTAAATAACACCATGTATAAATATATATGGCACTATATATAGTATCATATATTATCATATCTGGAACTGTATTAAAATTTTCATCATGAGGTACCATATATGGCCATATATTGTTTAAATGGCACCATATATAATAATATATGGTTTAAATGGTACCATATATGATAATATATGGTTTGAATGGCACCATTTATGATAATATATGGTTTGAATGTCACCGTATATGATAATATATTGCTTAAATAGCACCATATATAAATATATATCGCACTATATATAGTACCATATATTATCATATCTGGAACTGAATTAAAGATTTTGTTAATGAGGTACCATATATGACCATATATTGTTTAAATGGCACCATATATGATAATATCTAGTTTAACTGTCACCATATATAATTATATATTTTTTAAATGATACCATGTATAATTATATATTGCTAAAATGCCACCATATATATTAAGATATAGTTCTATATATAACTATATATGCAATAAGATCAACCATGTCATGTAATATATAATTATATATGCCATATCTAATATTATGAAGGCCGATATCTAATTAGATGAAATTATATATGGCATAATATAAGGAAAATTTTTGTGGAAAAACGTCATATATAATTATATATGGATATACATAACGACATGTATAATTATATATTGTAATATATGCCATATATGATTATATATAATTTTTTTTACTCGGGTAGTTATTGTTTAAATTATACCATATATAATTATATATTGCTAAAATGACACTATATATATTAAGATATAGCTCTATATACAACTATATATGCAATAAGATCAGCCATGCTATGTAATATATAATCATATATACCATATCTAATATTATAAAGGCCGATATCTTATTAGATGAAATTATATATGGCATAATATAAGGAAAAATTTTGGAAAAAGACGTCTTATATAATTATATATGGATATACATAACGACATATCTAATTATATATTGTAATATATGCCATATATAATTATATATAATTTTACTCGGGTAGATTGGACGGTGTACGGCGAACTTGTTTCGATGACGGATAGAAAATCCTGATTTTAACAGAATGATCTGGTAAGCACGTTTACATTTACGTACTTGTGGTTTCGAAACAGCTGATTCGTTACAGTTACATTTACGGTTGGGTAACTCACCCTTTACAGCACAAATGTTAAAGTAAAACTATAACTTCGTTCGTTGAGTTCGACCTTTTATAGTTTTAACAGCCAGGTTGTAAATCATGCTACGCTCATAGAAATAAATCTGTAAAAAAGCAGAAATACTAGTAAAATAAGAACAGCAAAAATAAAACTGCTAAATTTACAGAATTTTAGTTATATTTAAGCAAACTTTTAGTTAATTGAAAATAACAAATTGTACTGTAAAATCTGGAGAAAATTTTACTAAATATTAGTAGACTAAAAATAGCAAAAACAAACTTTATATCTACAAAATGTTATTTTTAAGCTAAATTTAGTTGAATGCAAATAGCAGTCCATCCTGTTAAATTAACAGAAATATTTGCTAAAAAATTGTAAACTGCTGTTTTCAAAAGGCTCGATTTTTATTTGCATTTAAAACAAAATCTAAAAAAAATTTTTTTGGGTACTAATTATTTAGCAAATTTTATGCTGATTTTAGCGGGTTAATTTGTTATTTTCTATTAACAAAAATTTAACTTAAATATAACTAAAGTTCGGTATATTTAACAGTTTTAGTTTTCCTGTTGATATCTTACTAATATATAGCAAAAATAATCTGCTAATTTAGCAGTTTTTTTCTGCAGATTAACGTATTTAGTAAATCCCGTTTGTCGACATATTTTCTTCCAGAAAATTCCAGACTATACTAGACTAATTTCGGAACAATATTTTTTATACATTTATATATTACTTAATTGATCTAAATATGATCATATCCATTCATATGTTAGACCGTATAATCACTATCTGAATATATAACAAAAACGAATACTCGTAAACCATTACAAAACTTAATCTAATTGAATAAATTTGATTAATGTTGAATACAACTATTTTTTGCGGGAAATAAGGATATATTATAGGAACGTCCTACAAACATCCCTTCCGATTATACAAAAAATTTATTTTGTTTTCTTTTATATTTTTCTTTTTAGCCGAGCAATGCACCTTTGAAACTTTGCTACTTGGAGAAGCACAATCAACCCCAAAACCATCCAAATCTCTGACAGTGGTTCAAACGACAGAGAAAAGAAAAAAACCCATTGACATTTGGGATGAAGTAGCTTGTAAAAAGATAAAGAAACTCAATTTAGAAATGAGTATATTAGAAGACGAATGGAAGTTACGTAAAACTAAATTGGAATTAGAACTTGAAAATGAAAGAGCAGAAAATAAATTAAAAGAGGATAAACTTAAGTTAGAAATAGAGTTGCTGAAACAAAAGTTAGAAAATAAAAGTTTTCCTGATAACTTTTGAACTATGTATACTATTCATCAGACCTGGTGGATATCAATTAGATTACAATTACTTGTAATTGAAAATTTTCAATTACAAATAATTGAAATTAAAAATAACTGAATTACATTTACATGTAATTGTAATTGAAAATTGTAATTTGAAAGTGCTTTCAATTACAAATTTCAATTATATTTTCAATTGAATTTAGAATTAGTAAATCTTTTTTGTTAAACTGTTAAACTCCCTAACTCGCCCTTTTTATCATTATTTCTTTTCCCTATAAAATGTAATTGTTACTGATATTTTTACAAATTACATTTTATTGTAATTGTTCTTTTTAAATTACAATTACAAATAATATGTAATTGTAATTGAGTTTTTCAATTACATGTGATTGTGTAATTACATGTGTAATTAACTTTAAAATGTTATGATTAACCCCCAGGTCTAATCATAGTTCAAATCATTTCAAGTAAACAACATTTTCCATAACTTCCCCAATAAAAAAAGTTATATAGAAAATTATATAACTTAACATGGACTAATATGTTTATATATAGTTAAGAGTGACAATATATCTTTGCGGATATAATAATATATAGCTTTTAGTTTTTCAAAAATTTCAGATGTGATGGTATATGTATATAGATCAGTATGAATATATACAGTGGCACAGAAAAGTATATATACCTCCTTGAAAATGCTTGTTCTACAGAATGTATGCATGTTGTAAGAGAAAAAAAAAATGAAATTATTTATTAACGAAAAAGGCACAGAAAAGTATACATACTGTTGAACTTAATAATAATATTCTCATATTTTATGATAAAAAACAATCTTATCTAATACTTTGTGTGTCCAACTACAAGTGATAAAACGGCTGTCAATATGTTTTTCATAGAAAAAAAACTAATTTTTCAGTAAAACATCCTTTGAAATGCCGTTCCATTCCTCCAAAAGAGCATTTTTGAGATCCATCTTACTTTTTTAGATGTTTTTTCGGATACGGCGATACAATTCATCCTTCGGATGCTCTATGGGATTTAAATCTGGCGATTTGGGTGCTGAATGTAGTTGGTGAGGTACATTATATAGAAGCTATTCCTTAACAATCCCCGAAGTGTGCTTCAGGTCATTATCTTGCTGGAAATACTAGCCTGGTTTAAGACCCATTTTTACAGCAGTTTGTTTAATATTATCTTTTAGAAGATCAAGGTAAAGAAAATTATTCATTATTGTCTCTATAAATACCAAATTCCCTACTTTAGCCGAAGACATATATACCCACAGACCATAACATTACTTGCACCATGCTGACTGTTGGAAGTAAACTTTTCTCCATCAATTCTTCATATTTTTGCATCGTACTTTTTGTTTGCCATCAGATCCGAAGAAATTGAACTTGCTTTCATCGCTAAACATAACATTGACCCAAAAAATTTCATCTTTTCCAACATGTTTTTTCACTTCACTCTAAGTACACGACTATGAAAACCGTTGTTTCTTAGGACACTTCGAACTGTTTGTGGGTAGACTGAGGCAATGTCATTCATTAGATTCAAGTGATTAGCAATTTCCACTGTTAGTATCCTACTCTAGGACTCACTATTAGTGGTCGACCACTTCTAGGCTTACTTGCAAAACTTTTCGTTTGGTTATATTTTCTAATTATTTTTTGGATAGTAGCCTTTGAACATCCAACCAAATCACCAACTTCCCTCAGAGGTTTTCCTTTATCTCGAAGCTTTATAATAATTCGGCTCTTATCCAAACTCATTTCTTTCCCCATTTGCTTCATTTTTTAAAATTTACACTTTTATTTATGCAAACAAATTTACTAAGCCCTGGTGATTACGAAAATGGTCTAAGAGTCTTAGAGTATTTTCGTAATAGATAAACAGGCCCTAAATTATTCTTATCAATATAACGGTAAATTTACAAAAAGAGAATTCAACAGTTGGGTGCACTGTTTCAGCACTTAGTTGTTTATTTGTGGGTAGTATGTATACTTTTCTGTGTCATGAAAAGGTACTTTTGCTCATTAAGACAAGGTAAGAAGCAAATAAAATTTTTTTTTGAAAAGAAATATACTATTTTGCCTAATTTTTTTTCGGAAATGCAATTATATTTCATAAAACTGGATTTTCAATGGGGTATGAGCCACTTATATCCCCATATATATTTACATGTACGATATCTAGTTACATATGCTATGACAATTTTATATAATTAAAAATGGCTTTATCGGAAAACATCAAGCTTTATATGGCTCAATCCCAGTGTAGAAAATCATTACCAGATATGTGGTTATGTAACTACATACTTGGTAATGGTAACTAGTTACTTTTGTTATTACATTTCTTATTACCTTTATATGGCGATGTCGCGAAAAATAATGAGTTGTCGTTACACACCAGCATACGAAAAATCAAAAAATATATCGTTACCTATGTGCTTACCAGTACTGACAAAAATAATGAGTCTAAAAATAGATTTTCTAAAAAATAAATTATATAAAAAAAAATATTTTTTATTGTATTTTTTTTTTTAAATAAAATTTGCTGGTGCGGAATCGAACCTGGGTCTACAGATTGCCAGTCAACAGCTCTACCATCTGAGCTATATCGACATGTAATATTTAATGGATAAAAACACAATTGACCTGCTGCACACAAGTAAGCTTACTCGCCAACATACAAAAAATCAAAAAAATATGTGGTTACATATATCCTTACCAGTGTTTAAAAAATATTGAGTCTAAAAAAAGATTTAAAAAATTTTCAAAAAAATCTAAAAAATTATTTTCTATTTGAAATAATGATAAAAATAAGTCATTATCAGTAACTCATTATTATATGTTTTAAAATAATACAGAAGGTAAGTGGGTGTCATTACTGGTAGTCCAAAAAATAATGATATGACATTACCGTTTCTACACTGGGATGTTAAATTTTTTTTTCTAAGTTGTTTTAAATATGTTTAAGTACAGCCCAACGTAAAAAGAAAATCCTAAGTTTCTTTGAGATATATGTATTTATATATGATGTCAAAATATAAAATGCTTGGTTATAATTACACTGAACCAAAAGTCGTAAGTAAAATCAACATAAAAATTTCGTTACTTTTTGATGAAACGAATTATTAAAACAATACTTTTTTTATTCAAATTGATGTGTGTTTTTTGAAACCAAACTATTTTTTTTAAATGTACATACTTATTGTCGTCAAATATAGTCTACGAAGCAAACGTTGTTTGAATAAATTTTTGTCCATTTATTAACAAAATTTAATTTGTTAACTCTAAAAAGCTTTGTTAAAAAGGCAGTTAATTTCATATAATTTGTCTGCAGTTTGAAATAAAGTATTAAATCTGTGGAAAAAGGTTTAGTGTGGTTACCCAGGTGGAAATTATGTGTGGTAACAAAAAAGAAGCACTGGCAAAGCACTAAATTTGGACGCCTTCCCAACGCTTTAAAAGGGTGAATTCCCAGCATTTGTTTTCCTATAAAATTATTTTGTTTTTGAAAAAGAAACTCCAAAAGAGTGAATATTTAAATAATTTTTCACTCCACAATACAATAACTCCAAGAATCGTCTATTTTTAGAGTCATTTAAAATTCTTCAGTGATGAGGGCTCATACACAGAAAAAACAGTAGGCACCAACAATGGGAATTTGTAAAAGCAATCACATTTTCTTTTAAATTGAAATTTTATTCCCAACAATTTTATTGTTTGAAATATTTGCAACTCGTTTGTTAATTGTTATCTTTCATATAAAAATTGTTTAAAAATAAAAATTCAAAGTTACAAAAAATAAAATAAATTTTTTTTTGGATTTACAAATTTCTTTGTTGGTATAGAGTGGTGTTTAAAAATTTAATTAGAATTTTGTAAATTCGTTTGTGTAATTTGGTGGCAGGGAAAACACTTGATTTTTATGTTTCTTGGTGCTATCTCAATACTTTGCAAAGCATTAAATAGATCGGTGTTATCATTTGGGTGTCAGGAAAGCACTTTAATATTTTTTATTTGAGCGTTGGCAAAGCATTTGATTTTTATGTTTATGGGTGCTTTCCCAGGGTTTGGTAAAGCATTGACACCACCGTAGAACGGTGTTATCATTTGGGCGTTGGGAAAGCGCTGTTAACAAGCACTCATACCACCCATTTCGGTGCTTTGCCAGTGCTGGCCCCTTTGTAATTTTCTACCTGGGTAGTTTTGTCACGTCATTCCTCGTGCTAGCGTGTGACGCCATTTGTAATAGTCGAAAATATCAATAAATGAATATTTCACCTGCCAAATCGACTAACTCCACTTTCTGAATTTTATAAAAGTTTAATTTCAAAATACTATCCTAACAGTACAATATTCAATACATATTTCTCTGATAATAAATATTAACACTACTAAATGACAAAATTTGTAATTTATCAAAATTTTGATAAGTTTTAAAAAACAATATGTGACCTTCTCCGAGAAAACGGACCTAGTGTGTGAAAATGAAGTTTTGAGAAGAACGCATTTAAAGTTTCATAACGCATTTTTTCTCATTTTCCCAAGTTCGTTTTGTACGTTTTTATGGGGTAAATAAATTTTTATCAGAAATCTAACTCATTTCATCTTATTCTACACCCTTTTAGGTACCAGAATCCACTCTTAAGTCCAAACCCGTTTTTGACTAGGTCCCTTTTCTCGGAGAAGGTCACATATTCTATTTTCTCATTGAGACCCATTCAGTTTTCAATTAAATTGTAAATTTAAATTTCTGTCAATAATCTTTATATTATTTATGTGCAGTATATAAAATGAATTTGAATTATTAATTTAAATAAATTAATTTGTATGTTTTTATACATAAAATGTTTCATGTGTTTTAAATCAAAAGTGTTGAGTATGTTCGTATTTCATTTTTTTTTTTTTTATTTTATCAACTTTATAATAACAAAGACGTATATTGCTTAAAATAAATTTTGAAATTGGTAAAATATAAAAAAGAATGAAATAGAAGTCTAAAAATTAATAATGAATCGATAAAATACACTCAACCAAAAAAGTCTGTAATGGCTACTGAAAATTTTGCTGTTATTACGGGAGATTTAACTGTTTTGAGGCCAGCGGTATTTTTTGCTAATTTTAGCAACACATGTCTGCTGATCTGTAGTACAATAAAATTAGTAGAAAAAATTAGTAGCCGCTACTAAATTTTAGTATAATTTATGTAAAATGCAATTCAAAATCGATTTGCTAAAATCAGTTAAAAAACTTACTAAATATCATAATTTTAGTACAATGAAATTAGTATAAATAATTAGTTGCAGCTACTAAATTTCAGTAAATTGCTGTAAACTGTAATTTAAAATCAATCTGCTGAAATTAGCAAAAAATTGTACTAAAAAATAAAAAACTGTAAAATCTAAAAAAAAAAAAATTTTCTTTCGATTGTAACAAGCGTATAATTACTTCATCGTACTTGAAATTTGGAATCAAAATTGCAAACGGTTCTCCAGTTATTGCCGTTTTATGCATTGGAGATGCAATAAAATTTTCTGGGTGTTATTTCTAAACTAAGAATATATCAATAGTAACAAATATAAACTAAACAAGAATTGTAAAAAATCAAAAAAAAATATTTTTAAATTAGTATATTTTTCTGCTAAATTTAGCACTCTGTTTTGAAAAATTAGTAAAATGTTTTGCTGAAATCAGCAGCGAAAATTAGTAAAAACTCCGTAATTTGTAATAAGAGAATAGCAAAAATGATTACTAAAAATAAAAATTGTACTGATAATCAGTATAAAAATAGTATAGTGCGATTGGAAACTGTTTACAAATTTTTTTACAAACTTTTCTATCTGAGTGTATGAATTAATTAAATAATATGCATTGTGGAATTGAATAAACTGCATTGGTAAAACAACAAAATAATTATTCAATTTGATTAATTTTAATTAATTTTTGTTAATACATTTGACATAATTTGTCAAACCACATCAAATAGTTGAACTTCAAAATAGAAATGTACTAAACAATGTGTTAAATTGACGGACAGATTTTTGTTGTTAGCTGTATAGTGATCACTAGGGCAAGGAATTTCATGCACTTAAAAATGGAAAATATGCGCCTAAAATATGCGGTTAAAAAAGCAAAATATGCATTAAAAATATAAGAAATATTCACTAAAAACTATAATTTTTGCAAAAATAATGCACTTTAAAACTTAAAAATATATTTAAGTTAGTTATTTTGCAAACAGACACAGAACTCGAAGATTTCCCATAGGTCAATAAGGTTTTAAGAATGTTTATTTTGATTGAATCAAAATATGACAACGTATCAATTTTTTATATTTTTTTACAAAATAAAAAATGCTCCTAAAAATGAAAAATATGCACGAATATGCATTAAAAAGCACAAAATATGCATTAAAAAAGCACCAAATATGCATTTAAAGCCAAAATATGCAAAAATATGCATTTATGACAAAATATGCAAAAACATGCAACTACAAATCGATGCCATTTTGTTCTAAATTTGATGATTCGGATAAATATTTAGTTCATATTAGTTTTGGACTATCGAGAAAAAACATGCATTTGCATGGAATTCCTTGCCCTAGTGATCACTATCATTATTATTAATTATAATTATTTTTGCAAGGTTTCGAATTTTTTTTTTGCCAAACGTTTTTTAAAATTTTTCGTTATATCTTTGGCATTTACAGTCGGATCTTAAAGTATATACATCGAAGTTTTTGTCTCAAGGAGACCAATGTTTTGCTCTAAGGGCCATTGATCTCAAGAATCCCGTTCTAGTATTTACCCACCTGATCTCAATTTTTACCACCCTAATGTTAGCAAATAAAAGCTCGCAAAAAATCATTAAACTTTTGCTAAGGAAGTTTTTCGATAATTCCAGCAGACATTTATTTAATTTTTTTTGTTGCCGAATGTAGGGTCGCCTTTTTAAATTTTTTTTCATTGGAGTTTTTCTTTATATTAAAACATTGGTCTCCTCGAGGCAAAAATTATATATATCACACTTTAAGATCCGACTGTAAATGCCGAAGATATAACGAAAAATTAAAAAAGGCGACCGGCAAAGGAATTTTTTTCATCAATTTAATATGGATTTTAGTTGATTTCACCGATGTTTTTGGTTCAGTGTATGTTCAACTTCCAAAGACTTTCATTTGTATTTAAATTTTGAATTCTTAATTCTTTTGTTCCCAAATCTTTAAAAATATACCCCTTCAGGAAAATTCGTCTCAAACCCGAAGTAGACCGAATATCGAAAAAAACCGAAACACCCGCTCTTAAATTTTATAAGGATTAATATATGTGAATTTGGCCTTAACCCTATATGCGTCCCCATACGAATAAGTAAAAAATGTAAATGTGAATTCGATCAATTAAAATCATGATTATAAATAATAATTAATTATTAATATAAAATATTTTTTTTTTGTTTGTTTATATTGCCACGAACTATGTATACATACATATTACACTCAAAATAATAAGTTAGTATAAAAATTAGTAAAACAAGTGTACTAGTTTTCAGAATTTTTTTTTGCTGAAATTCCGTTTTCGGCAAAAGTTTTAGTTATATTTTTTAGCACTAAACTAATTTTGAACCAATGTTTTACTAATTTATTTTGCTACAAAAATTGTGCTAATATCCGCATTTATAGCGTGGACGACAGCCAGATAGACAAGCTTGCTAGATGTAGAAGTACAGGTAACGGAAATGAAAATAAAAAAACTACACAATTTCTACATTTAAATTTTCAGAAAATAAATTAACTAAAGTAAAATTTCTCTACAAATTCCCCCTGATTATGTAAGGCGTAGGCGGAGACGTTTTTAGGCGTTTTTACAGTAAAGTCGTTATTAAAAATATTTTTTCAATATTTAACAGTCAAGAAAGACATATTTTACTAAAATTTTACTAAATTCGCCAGGAAAATTTCACTTTTTGTTAATTTTAATTTTGAAAAATTCGATTTGTATGGAGGCGTTTTTAGTAAATACGCCAACGCCTTACATAATCAGGGGGATTTTTTGAGTTTTTTTAAGTCTACTAATATTCAACAAAAAGTTTAGTGATTTTAGCAAGAATTTTTTTTCATTTGCAATCGACTGAGTTTTAGCAAAACTTTTGCTGAGATTACTATTTTTTTGGTAAAAATCAGCTCGCCGATTTTCAGCAAACACCTTTGCTGAAATTACCAACTTTTTTGCTGACTTTACTAACTTTTTTTTAGTGTAGGACTACTCATTATAGCTCGTAAATGCCTTGTAAACCTTGTCTTAATATAAGACATATTTTTTATGTATGGAGTTTGACATCTCATAAACATACCTGGGTAGAGTACGAGTTTACGGGTAGAGTACGAGTTTATATGTAAACCCTTATTAAGATAATTGTTTCTGCGTATTTTTACTCGAACTTAATTATATTTCTTGTATTTTTTGTGATAACAATTTGGAATACTGAAAAACTAAGTACATACTATAAAATGTTATTTAGTCATACGTTTATCGTGCACCCAATTCTTATGAAAAATTTTAGATTAGATTTAAACGCTATTTTGCCTAGAAGGTACAACTTGATTGGCTGAAATCCATGATATAAATGATGAAACTTGTACAAATACCGATGGAGAATTTGGTTGTCCACATGGTAATTTACCCCATGAGACCACGCCAATTAAAACATTTTTATTATTAGCTTTCTGTATTAAAGGTCCACCAGAATCTGAAGTACAAATACCCACACCACCAGTAAGTGGACCAGTACAAAGATTTGTTTCATGAACATCAGATCCTTTAGCACCTAAAGCCGATTCACAGGTCTTTAAAGATATAACCGGTACCGAAGCTACTTGTAAGATCGATGGATATACTGCATTGTTAGTTTTTGTAGTGCTACCCCAACCATATAAAAGAGCGCTGCCTGTAGGTGTAGAACCGCCGACTGGTAACGTAATAGCTGCTACAGCACTTGACCAAGTAAAGGGCGATTTCGTATAAACCAAACCAATGTCATAGGGTGCAGTACCACCTAAATATAAATCGTTGACAACATAATGGTTAATAGATCTTCTCTGTGTTGTTGATCCGGTCCCAGCAATATAAATACTACCCGCTACCAAAACACTGCTCATCACTTGAGTTTTCACACTCAGACAGTGGGCAGCTGTAAGAACCCAATTTTGATTTAAAATACTGCCAGCACAATAGTGTATATCATTTTGTTGAAAAGACACCGCGAATGGTGCACTATTGACTGCTGCACTCTTTCCACCAATAACACGTCCATGTGGTGAAGGTGGAATTATTGTTGTTTCACCGCATGAATATTTTGCAGTTGCGAAAATATACGCGAAAATTAAAAGCTGACACAAGTTAGCCATCGCGCCTTAACTTGCAAACCAAAAAGTTTTGTAATTTTACTACTTAATTTTCAGAAGCACCGGTATTTATTAATAAAAAATTTAACAAAAAAAAAATTAAACAATGATAAGAATATTTAGGGAATTCATAAAAAGGCACATTTACCCGCGATAGAAAACTGCTAGAGATGGAGCAAAAAACACCTCTGAATTGCACTATTGTGATTGTTTAAGCTATTTAGGGGTGTTCTTTGCTCTATCTCTAGCAGTTTTCTCTCACGCGTAAATTTTTTTTAATTTAATTTATTTCAATTCATTGGTACAAATAAGACTTAGAGTCTCTTAAAGCACCTCAAACATTTTAAGTCACAGTGATTAAATGCTTAAATAAGATACTTAAAATCTTAAAAATAGAAATAGACAGTAATAATAACAACAATACTAAAAAACAGAACAACATAAACGATTAATCTTTGAACAAATTCATATTTGCCATTTTAAAAAACAATACACGGGGTTCGGATTTAATTTGATTAGGTAAAGAGTTCCACAATTTCACAGCACTAACAAGGAACAACCTTGAGGATGATAAGTAATTATAAGCAGGCGTAATAATATTGCTTGTACGACTTGATCTGGACATATTAATTTTCCGATACAAATAATCAGGTTCCTTCGTATATATAATTTTGTGTAAAAATATTAAATTTCGAATGTTTAGATATGAAGTTAAATTACATCCCAAGATTTGAAGGGAGTATTGAGATATTCTATCATATTTTCTCTTGTTTCTTATTAATAACCATTTGTAATTTAGTATTCGATGTGGCATCGAGGTTTCCAAAAACAATTGCTCCATAAGTCAAAATTGGTATAAGTAACGTTTTCACCAATTTGAGCTTAGTGTGACTCGGAACAAACGCTGATGCATACCAGAGTTTCCGTAGAGCACAATACATTTTAGTAATTGTATAATTAATATGATCTTTGCAATTAAGCTCAGCATTAATTAAAAATCCAAGATTTTTTACCACTCTCTTATATTCAACTACTTCATTCCGCATGGTGATATTTCAGAAGAGCAACTGCCAATTAATAGGGCTTGAGTTTTCGAAGCATTAATAAACAGATTATTTTCCAACAAACAACGGCAAAATTTCGTAAATGTGCCTTAAGGCCAAAGATTTCAAAGCTCTCTTAACCCTTTGCCGAGTGGCGTACATTATAATGTACGTCGATTTCATCAACTCGTCACTGATTCGAATTTTAACCCACGCGCTATTCATTTACTGTTATCGGTTCGTTATTTTGTTCTTATTCAAATTTTAAGCAGGGTGTGAAATTTCAAAACAACATGAGATCAGTATACTGCGTTTTGTCTTGTGATCATCAACACTGCCGAGAATGTATTAAAAGTTAAAAAAAGGCCAAAGTTTAGTCTCAAAAATTGTGTGATGAATAAAATTCAAAAACTCTGAATAGATCTACATTTCCAGGAAGTTTGGCCGGAAAATTCCAGTGTCAAAGGGTTAATGTATTGGACATACATACGTCGTATATCTACACAAAAGATATTTGAATGTGTGTAAAAAAATGTGTTTGGGATAAAATAAGAAGAGAGAGAGAGTAAGATACGTATCTTATTTATGCTTAAGGCCTCATATATTGTATATATCAGGGCTGGCAAAACTATGACACGCGTGTCAGTAGTGTCACGCGAGTGGATTTTAGGTGGAACGCGACGTTTGGTTGGATATTTTCGAAAAATTTAAACTATTAGAAGACCGGCGAAAAATTCAGTTAAATGTTAAATTTCGTTACAAAAATGTATGATTTAACCAGGCACTATCCACGGCTCTCATCTAAAAAACTGAACTGGTTTTAAGAGATTTTCAATGTAAAACAACAAAAAACGTGAAAAAGTGGTATTTTTAATTAATTATTTGTATTGTTTTACAGCAATTTTAATTAAATTATAAAGTGCACTTGTGTTGTTTGATATATTCTCTGCATTAGTTTTGTATAATTAGCACAAAATTTTGCTTATTAATATTAAAAAATACGCGTTAAAAAAACACTAAAAACTGTTTCTCTTAAAACCAGTTTGCATATAAAATTAAAGAGACTTTTTAACAGCAGTTGAGGCTGGTGGTTTGTCTTTAGTCCAGGGATCGGCAAACATTTACAACCTTATTTTGTGCTTGTATGAGTGAGTTGCAGCCTCTCACTCTCAATGCACTGACAAAGAACATTTGTATAATAATTCGAAAATTTTAAATGTTTATAATGGGAATATAAAATATAAATTTAAAAGCAAACAACAACTACGAAAACAAATATCGAAAAACAACAACACAAAAAAAAATAAAAACAAAAAACTTAAAAATAAATTACCAAAAAAATGTATCAATAAACATTATGCAGAGTGTAAAAAATCTGGCAAACAAGCGATGTGACAACCTACTTCATTGAAATCTTGTATGCGACTGATTATTTTTTTGTTCTATGTGTGAGCTTATGTGGGTGTGAGAGAGCGCCCATGGGCATAGGTGATGCCGACCTCTGCTTTAGTCTATATAGTCGTTGATTTAACTCCATAAAGGTAAAATTTTTATATAAAGCCCAAACCACATAATGAAAGTGCCAGTGGACAGTGGCAGTGCTGTCAAACTTTGTTCTTAAATTTCGCGAAAACGATTTAATATTTTTAGAAATTTCCTTTTGTGTGTTGTTTAAAAACAGCTCTTGTTTATTTAGAAACTTTTCTAATTTCTCGGCAGTGACAAATAGAGAAGATATAAAAACTGCTTTATCGACAAAACGTCGCACTGCGGTCGACACTGCGTTTAACTTGTAAATCGTCTTTAAAAATTAATAAAACTCTGTATTGCCATCATATTTCGTTTAAAGAATTATGGTTAATAAAGAACTCGCAAATTCGATTATCAGAAAATTCTGGGAAAATTTCTAAAATTCTAGATTGAAAGAAGTTTAAATGTTTCGATGAGAAAATGCCTCATAATCGGAGAAATAAAAAGTACCAGAAAATTGCACAAAAATGGAAAACAACTTGTAATAAAATTGGATCTAAAAATTAATTTTTTTTAAAGGGAAAATAGATCCTACGAAATGACCCTCAATGAAATAAATGCTGAAAACAAGTTTCATAATGAAACGAGTAAAAAGGTTAAAGTCGGGCATGCCGACTATACAATACCCTACACCAGTCTGGTTAAGAGGCAACTAATATTTGGATCCGAAGTTCGAATGGGTTAAAATGGGACTTGTGTCAAAATTTTCTATAAAATTATAAAATAAGAAAAAATCGTAAATATAGCCCATATGGGCGATAGGTCCAAATATGGACCGATGCTATCTAGAATCTATCTGCTTTTTTCTCTGGACCATGTGAGTCCACAAACCAAATTTCGTTAAAATATCTTAATATTTGCGACCTGCAACGTGTAACCAAGCCAATTTTGGGGGGACCCTTATATGGGCACTAGGTCTAAACATGGACCGGTGTTAACTAAAATCATTAGGCTTCGTCCTTGGGCCGCCATAGGTCGGTGTACCAAAAATTCATCAAAATATCTTAATATTTGCGACCTGCAGCGTATAAACAATATAATTTTGGGCGGACCCTTATATGGGCACTAGGTTTAAATATGGTGGCACGCAAGAAATTTTTATAAAAAAAATTTGTCTGTTTCTAGCACGAAGCGAAAAAAGTCTTGCCACCCCTGGTATATATTATGGTAAGTTGGAAAGTTTACGCATTTTATGTCAATATTCAATAGTTCAGGGACATCGCCAAAAAAGTCCCTAAACTATGCGGCATTAATTTAGACTAATGTCTAAAATGTCTTCAAAGTATTCGCAAGACCTAGGAAGAGTTTGAGGACAGTCCCTAACTAACAAAATGTCTCCATAGTAAACTGTGGATCGAAAAAATATCCTCGGAGTATGCGCTGTGCATACACTCATAGAAATAAATCCGTCAAAATAGCAGAAAAAGTTACTAAAAATCAGTTAAAAATGATGCTGCAGAAAAAACTGCTGAAATTAGCGGACTTTTTTTTTTGCTAAATACTAGTAAAATAAGAACAGCAAAATTAAAACTGTTAAATTTTCAGAATTTTAGTTATATTTAAGTTAACTTCTAGTTAATTGAAAATAACAAATTGTACTGTAGAATATGCAGAAAATTTTGCTAAATATTAGTAGACCGAAAATAGCAAAAATAAACTGTTATATCTACAAATTTTTTGCTATTTTGAAGCTAAATTTAGTTGAATGCAAATAGCAGTATATCCTGCTAAAATCACCAGAAATATTTACTGTTTCTGGCACGCACCGAAAAAAGTCTTGCCACCCCTGGTATATATTATGATAAGTTGGAAAGTTTACGCATTTTATGTCAATATTCAATAGTTCGGGGACATCGCCAAAAAAGTCCCTAAACTATGCGGTATTAATTTAGACTAATGTCTAAAATGTCTTCAAAGTATTCGCAAGACCTAGGAAGAGTTTGAGGACAGTCCCTAACTAACAAAATGTCTCCATAGTAAACTGTGGATCGAAAAAATGTCCCCGGAGTATGCGCTGTGCATACACTCATAGAAATAAATCCGTAAAAATAGCAGAAAAAGTTACTAAAAATTAGTTAAAAATCTTGCTACAAATTATTTAGCAAAATTTTTTGTTGATTTTAGCAGGTTTATTTGCTATTTTCCATTAACAAAAATTTAAATCAAATATAACTAAAATTTTGTATATTTAACAGTTTTATTTTTGCTATTCCTATATTATTAATATCCCGGGTAAAAATCTTAATATGGTGTCATACATAAGTATATCTTTTTTGATAAATCCCCATATACAACGACATACAACTTGATCCGAAAAATGGGTCATCTACATGTATCTAATTATATCAAATTAAATATAATTTGATACAGTTTGATCCGAGATTTGTCCATATCCAGGACATCAAATTATATCTAATTTGATATAAAAATATCTGATTTTATAAAATTTTTTCTGATATTAGGCATACTTTTTATGCATACCAGCTATTAAATTAACATTGAAATGTCTATGGTTTTAACACCTAAAGAAGACCCAAATTATAATACATTTTTTAATATGATTTTACACGCAAAAACATCACGTGAAAATTATTTGGCTAGGGAGTAATTAACTCTGAATTTGCAGATAACTAATTTTGATGTTATATTAAATTAAATTATATTTTTAGTACGACGACACATACAGTGTTATAAAACTTAGTATCAAATCATATATAATCATATCGATCACTACATATAATTTGATTAGTTTTATAAGGCTTATGTAGTTATATATGGAGTCAGATTTGGGGATATGTAATAATATCAATTACCTTACAAAAAATTCGTTGAAAAAATAATATCAGATGTAGTTGTATATAATGAAATGTGTCTTAATGTGACTCCATTCATTGTCAGATGTAGCCCAATCACATGATATATGACAATATATAACTATTTTTACTCGGGATATAGCAAAAATAATCTCCTAAATTTAGCAGTTTATTCTGCAGCATAATTTTTAACTAAAAATTTAGTTAAAACTGCTAAAAATTAGTTAAAAATGATGCTGCAGAATAAACTGCTAAAAGTCGAGCCTTTTGAAAACAGCAGTTTACAATTTTTTTAGCAAATATTTCTGCTGATTTTAGCAGAATAGACTCCTATTTGCATTCAACTAAATTTAGCTTAAAAATAGCAAAAGTTTTGTAGATATAACACTTTATTTTTGCTATTTTCTGTCTACTAATATTTAGCAAAATTTTCTGCAGATTTTACAGTACAATTTGTTATTTTCAATTAACTAAAAGTTAGATTAAATTTAACTAAAATTCTGTAAATTTAACAGTTTTAATTTTGCTGCTCTTATTTTACTAGTATTTAGCAAAAAAATCTGATAATTTTAGCAGTTTTTTCTGCAGCATCATTTTTAACTAATTTTGCTATTTTTACAGATTTATTTCTATGAGTTTAGAAATAGAGTTAACAAGGTCCAGTAAAAATTCCTCAATACCAAATTTATGCAACGCAAGACAAAATTTACGCTCACAGAGAAAACTGTAAAAAAATACTCAAACAGATACGAGTATGTAAGAACTTTCATGCATCCCCTAATTGTTTAATTAATACAATCTTTTAAATGTCTTTTATGAGTACTACACATGTACGGCGAATTAAATGCGATAGATTATTTTTTATGATTGTTAATAGAAAATTAAATTTTTATTTAACAACAGGTTTGTTTTTTTCGAATTTTGTATCTATAACTACACTCAAAAATGTTTGGCAGTTACTACAAGATAATTGTTTGTGTAGTAATCAGGGGTTGTTGTTTTTAACTAAAATTACAGTTGTTTTACTATGGAATAATACAAAACAACTATTATGAAAAGTATTGCAATTTCGTAACAGTTGCCAAATCGATTAACTCCATAAAGAAAAATGATTGAGTCTCAATGAGAAAAATTAGAAAATAGTATATATTGTTTTTTACAATTCATGTTAAATTATAAATTTTGTCATTTAGTAGTGTTAAGATTTATTACACAGTACAACAGCCAATCTGGGGGGTGAGAAATTCCAAGTCAGGGTGATGGTACTAGGTCAGTATAGTAAAACCCTCAAAGGGTTTGGCGTTCGTATGTGTCATTTTTTTTTATGACCTTTTAAATTTTTTCCTTATCTTGATGTTTTTTCGCTTAGTTGTAACTCGAGAACCACCTGTCCGATTTTGATGAAACAGATTTAGAAAAATTTAGAATTACAATTTCTTTAATCCGTTCATATAACATTTTTCTTTATAATCAACAGTTTTGCCGGTAAAAATATATTTATGGAGAAAAAAAAAATACTTTTTTGCCTAAAAATTAAAATTTTTTTTTTTAAATTCATAAAAAATTTGAATTTTTAGGCAAAAAATATTTTTTTTTCTCCACAAATATATTTTTACCGGCAAAACTGTTGATTATAAAGAAAAATGTTATATGAACGGATTAAAGAAATTGTAATTCTAAATTTTTCTAAATTTGTTTCATCAAAATCGGACAGGTGGTTCTCGAGTTACAACTAAGCGAAAAAACATCAAGATAAGGAAAAAATTTAAAAGGTCATAAAAAAAATGACACATACGAACGCCAAACCCTTTGAGGGTTTTACTATACAGACCTAGTACCATCACCCTGACTTGGAATTTCTCACCCCCCAGACAATAATCCCAAAAATGTTCCATAGTGTTATCAGAAATTTTTTTTTTCAATATTATGCAGTTACACAGAAAGAATTTACAAAATTCTAATTAAATTTTTAAACACCTTTCTCATACCAAATTTGTAAATACAAAAAAAAACTTTTTAAAAAGGCACCAACAAAGAAATTTGTAAATCCAAAAAAATGTCCTTTTTTTGTAACTTTGAATTTTTATGTCTAAACAATTTTTATATGAAATATACAATTTACAAACGAGTTACAAATATTTCAAACAAAAAAATTGTTGGAAATAAAATTTAAATTTAAAAGAAAATGTGATTGCTTCTACAAATTCCCATTGTTGGTGCCTACTGTTTTTTTTGTGTAGGGGTTAATAAAGTGTTTTGAAATTAAAGTTTTATAAATTTCAGAAAGTGGAGCTTATTGATTTGGCAACCGAAGCAGTCATATATAAAATTCATTTTCTGTTTGTTTTTTTTTTGTTTGTTTGTTTGGATTTGGTACGCTTGACTCTCATACCACGGGCGAGATTGCCATATACTTTTAATTAACCGCGCGCACTTTACGCCCACTTTTCCTTTAGAAATATAAATATGTCATATAGCAATGGATTTTCGCTCTGAAATTTCGTATTTTCCAACCGATTTTGCTCAAATTTAGGATACATGATTCTTAATGCCTTTCCGAGATCATCATGTGCTTCCCATTGGCCGCACCCCCTTTTACGCCCACATTTTTTAAATTTGTTTGTTATATAACAATGGATGATCGCTATGAAAATCTTTATTTTCCAACGGATTTTGCTCAAATTTGGTACACATAATCCTAATAATGCAGGCCAGGTCACGATATTCTCTTTATTGGCCACGCCCACTTTACGCCTACTTATTAAAAAGTTATGAATTTGTTGTGTAGCAATGGATTTTGCTACGAAAACTTTAATTTTACAACGGATTTTGCTCAAATTTGAAACAAATGATACTGACGACCCTGATATTTCAGGCCAGATCGAGATATACTTGCCATTAACCACACCCATATTCAGCCCACTTTTTCAAATTATGAATTTGTTATATGTATAACAATAGATGTTCGCAATGGAAATTTTGATTTTATAACGGATTGCACTCAAATTTGGTACACATGATATTAGTGTTTCCAATTCGGTTAATCGATTAACCGATTCCTCGATTAATCTCCTCTCTTTCGGTTAATGTCGAAACAAATAATTTAAAACGCAAATAATTATTCGACCCGAATAATCGGTTAAAATAGATCGATTAACTGGTTAAATTTTTAATATAGAATTTTTCCTTTGTTTTTTCCCAAAACTTCATAATTTTCTTAATTTTGGCTAAAAAATTGCAAGAAAAGCTTAAAAAAAAAATACTAACTAAAACACCATCAAATTCTTTTCAACTCGAGTGAAAGAGGTTCTTAAGCCTTTAGATACCTCTTTTTGAGCAACTCCAAGTAAGTCGACATTGCACCAGCGAGACACGTCATGTGTTTTAAGAAATTCTTAAAAACGGCTTTGTTTTACCTTTCTGCAATTAATTTTTAAGAAATTTTTTTTGCAGATATAACAAAAAATCAAAATTTCTATAAAAAAAAGCTTCAAAAAACATCGCGAAAGGCTAAAATAAAGGTGTTTTTAAACTTCTCAAAACACATGACATGTCTGGCTAGAGCAGCGTCAAAGCGCTATATAGGCTTTAGGAAATATAATAGAGTTTTCCATTACTTTTAATAATTAAAACTAATCCATATTATATTTCAATGTCCTTCAAGACAAAGTTTCATTTGTTTTAAATTTGTGTCACACAACTATCAAATGACATGTTACTACTTCCATAGGAAATCTAAATTTTCTTACATCTCCCAAGAAAGTGTGTATAGTCGGTTTAAAACCACATAAATTCTACAACATGTTCCAAACCATGGAGCCCGAACCCATTTCACTGAATTTAAATCAGGGTTGGCAACCGATACGAATTAGGGTCGATTTATATAGTTCATAGTTTAATGCAGTTAGCGCCATACTATCAAAATTGAAGCCGATTTGAATGGATGAAGAGTATTTTAGTGCTGTATATTCTTAAATATATAGAAACTCTGCCACTAAAAAGTTAAACCATTGGTGCGCATTTCATAGCACAATTCTGAATTTACTTATTCACACATATTCTTATGCTCTATAATTTAGTCGTCAATGAGACAGCGAGGAGTGCACATGCTTAGCGGGTGTTTTGATATTTTTTTCAAGTGCACTGAAAACAAATTTTTATGACATTCAGAAAATTAATGATGAACAATGTTTTTGATATCGTGCAATGCCTTTTACGTTATAAAATACTAGCGGGCGCAGCCCACTTCGTTGTTAGCGTGCCTTAAAGGTTAGAATTAACTTTCTTTTATATAAAATAAAACAAAATATTTGTTCCTAAGGTAAAATAATTGTTAAGGTAAATTTATTATAGATAAGTCATATTCGTGGTTAATGGGGGGGGGGGCACATCCCCCCTCCCTGATTTTCTTCAAATTTGCTTTTTTTAAATACAGTTTTTATACCCTACACCACTACATGGTCAGGGTATTATAAGTTTGTGCTGATGTTTGTAACACCAAAAAATATTGGTCCTAGACCCACCTTATAGTATACCGATCGGCTTAAATTTTTTTTTTATTTCGATTTAACGATGTCCGTCTGTCTGTCCGTCCGTCCGTCTGTCTGTCTGTCCATGCATTCTTGTGCGCACTGTACAGGTCGCAAATATTAAGATATTTTGATGAAACTTGGTACACCGACTTATGTCGGCCCAAGGACGACGCCTCTTGATTTTGGTTAAAATCGGTCCATGTTTAGACCTAGTCCCCCCAAAATTATATTGTTTATACCATACATGGGACTAATTAATTAGGTGGACTAATTAATTGATGATTTCATTACCATTGCATTGATATCAATTGTAATGAAATTATTTTCATTACCAACTTTTTAATTAATGGTAATGATTCTAAAATTTAATTTCATTGATTAATGACAATGGTTTTAAATTTCATTACCAATGATAATGAATAAATTAAAAAAATAATTGCCATTGACAGAAAAACGTAAAAATGGAGTAAAACTCGCTGAAATCGAAATATGCTCATTCAGGCTCATGTTCATTTGAAATTAAATATTACTTTCCATTCCATTGTTATTTGTATCCAGGTAAAGTTTAACGGAATGGAATGGATCCTCCTTATAAAATTATGTTTTATAACTTCCCCGGCCAACCCCGTTGTTCGTTTTCATTTGTCCGAATTTTTTTGTAAACAAATGTTTTTTAATCAATTGTAATTAGTTTTTATATGCATTAGTGTAATTTCATTACCATTAGTAATGATTTTTCTAATGAAAAATATTTCATTACCATTAAATGGTAATGAAATTTTTTTCATTGTCATTAGTATTAACTAATGGTAATGAAATTTCAATGGTAATGAAAAATTCCCATGTATGGTTTATACGCTGCAGATCGCAAATATTAAGATATTTTGATGAAATTTGGTACACAGAGCTAAGTTGGCCCAAGGACGAAGCCTATTGATTTTGGTGAACATCGGTCCATGTTTAGACCTAGTGCCCATATAAGGGTCCTACCAAAATTATATTATTTATACGCTGCAGGTTGCAAATATTAAGATATTTTGATGAAATTTGGTACACCCACCTATATCAGCCCAAGGACGAAGCCTATTGATTTTGGTTAACACCGGTCCATGTTTAGACCTAGTGCCCATATAAGGGTATCCCCAAAATTATATTGTTTATACGCTGCAGGTCGCAAATATTAAAATATTTTGATGAAACGTGGTACACAGACCTATGCTGGCCCAAGGACGAAGCCTATTGATTTTGGTCCATGTTTAGACCTAGTGCCCATATAAGGGTCCACCAAAATTATATTGTTTATACGCTGCAGGTCGCAAATATTAAGATATTGTTTTAGGGTGCGTACAGAGTGGCCGCTTGTTGCCGAGCTGACTGACGCTTATTGCGAGAACTTGTTCATGCGAGAAACAAGTTTGGGTGTGCATAGTGGATGCGAGAATCAGCACTGATATTTTATCTATTATTTGTGTTTTATGTATGTTTGTATGCATTTGGGTTTGTTGTTCATTCGTGTTTGTGACGCATTTCTTCAATTATTCTTGAAATTTTTATTACATTTTTTTTTTAAATTTTGTTTATGTTTTTTTTATAATTTTTTTATAATTGTTATAATTTTATTTAATTTTTATTATTTATTTGAATTTTTATTTTTTTGTTTAATTTTTATTTTATTAACATAACGTAAACAATGTTTTCGGCGCTGAAATACGCTTTGGAACTGTTTTCTCGCATTCAATCAGCTTTGCGTTCTGACCAGCTCGGCGCCCACTATGATCTGTTCGCGCTTATTTGTACTAATTTTTATAGTACGAGTTTTCTCGTATTGGTTCTCGCAATAAGCGTCAGTCGGCTCGGCTCGGCAACAAGCGGCCACTCTGTACGCACCCTTATTAAATATTATGTTCCACATAAATATTATTATGTTCCACAAAATTTTATTAAAATTAAAAAACTTTTTTTGAAATTTCTGGTATTGAACCCGGCCATTCAGGTTAATAGTTCACACTCTTACCCACTGCACCACAACTACTTTCAAGTTTATTAGCCATATTTACTGTTTATACATATATATGAATATTTTATTTTAATTAAAAAAAAAAACATAAATTTTTGTCTTGTCCGGGATTTGAACTCGGAAATCCGGCGTACTATAACTCTCTACCGACTACACCACAAACACTTATTAATTTTGAAGTCTAATTTTGAATTTCTATGTCTTGCTTGGAAAACAAATATAGAAAAAAATTCGTTTACCAATACCAATCAATAGTTGTGTGTATTATCAACACAATCCACAATTCGGTTGGTTCTACAGAAACTCGACTTTAAGGTCATATTTGATTAGGATACCCGTATTTGTAGTTACCACTTTCGAATATTGAAATTTTTTTAATAAAGGTTATAGGTTATAGGTAGCATTTTCTTGTATATACACTAAATAAATGGCTGCTTCTACTGCATAGAATTACTAAACTGATACTAATTTTAAAATTGATTGGAGATACCAATAATTTGTTAAAAGTATTGTTTTTTAATTCATTTTCCCTATTTTTAATACCTAGTAAAATATTTTTGGTGTAGTATTCACTTATAGGCAACTGCAAATAAAATAACGTCCTGTCAAATTCATTTTAATGGTTTTGATCGAATTCCAACCAATCTTTTTCCTGGGTGTAGTTTTGTTCATTTGTGTTTTGAATTAAAATAAAAAACATTTAAAGCAGCCCGCTACATTGTTAGCGTGCCTTAAAGTTTAAAATTAAATTTCTTTTAGATAAAATAAAACACAATATTTGTTATTAAGATAAAATAATTGTTAAGGTAAATTTATTGTAATGTTTAAGTACAAACACTATTTTTGCCTCTTCATTTTTATATAAATAAATCATTTAGTATACCAACACGTGAGCATTTAACAACTAATTGTCTGTTGTTCAAGCCATCAGCGTAGATAGGTCGTATTCGTGGTTGGGTGGGTAAATTCGCTTTGTTTATTTAAAGTACAGTTTTTATAATAAAAGCCTTCACCCAGCCACCACAAATAAATAATTCTGACACAACAATGGGTTTAAAATAAATAAATATTTGATCAGTTTTTCTCATGAAAGTGGATTGTTATTAATGAATCCATTACAAATTGCAATATACGTGTGTATGTCAAGATAATTTGGTAAAGTGCAAGCTTAGGTAGATAGACCTGTAAGTAGTTTTATTCATTTGTGTTTTGAATGAAAATAAATAACGTAAAGCAGGGTTGGCAAGCGATTTATAATATTAAAGATAGCGGGCAAAGCTACGTATCTACGTTCTTAGCGTGCATTGAAGTTTTTTTTTAATTCCAGTTTATATAAAGGTAGACCTGGCAATTCAAGTAAATTCACAAATTCAGTTGGAAAATTTACTGCGTCGGTTTCTTCCACCGGTGCTTCGTTACCTGCAGTTTAAATATCAGAATATATAAGTTCCATTCTTTTTCTAAGGTTTTTTCTCTTTTAGAAAATTTGTTTAACTTTTTGGAGAGTATGTTTCAATGCTACATAAGTTTCATATTCCGTGGATAGTGTTTGAATAGGTAATTAAAAGGGGTTCTTCACACCTCTTTGTTCCTCCCAGTAAAAATCCCAAATGTACCTATATAATCTGCCTCAATCGCATGCGAAATTTCAAGTACCAAACTCCGGCAGTTTGAGTCATTCAAATTCCATTCCATTTTGTTTAACAATTTCAGTGTTCCAATGAAACTCCTTCCGAGATTCCATTTCGTTCACCATTCCATTGTATTTCGTTCCCATTATCTGTTATTCCAATTCCACTCGTTCCCCGTTTCATTCCATTTCGTTCCTACTGTCTTGTGTATCGATATTGATATCAGTCGCTTCTCTTTCCATTCCATTTCTTTGCACTTGCTCCGTTCCATTCCTCTTTTGTTCCCCATTCTATGCCATCTCGCTCCTCATTCCATTTCGTTCTATAGTCCATTCCTTTTCGTTCCCTCTTCCAATCCATTTCCATTGTCTATAATTTCAATTCCACTCGTTCAACGTTTATATCCATTTCGTTCCACTTGTGTAGTGTTTCAATTCCACTCGTTTCCTATTTAGTTTCTTAATTTTAGTATTCCATATACACTCGTTCTTTAAATTTTAGGTTTCTAGCTAAAGACGCAGAAACATATTATAGATTACGGGTTTCTAGCCGAAGGGTTCGGTTAGGCCATCAAGGGGGAGAATTATTCCGTTTTTACCCCTCCCGGTAGGAATTTCCAAAAATTCCGAGAAAGTCTGCGTTGGAGGAGGAACCTACTACATACATAATTTTAGGTCTCTATATCCAGCAGTTTGCCCAACTCGGCAAGGGGGAAGTTTTTTCACTTTTTACACCTCCCGGTATGAGTTTCCAAAAATACCGTCTTAGGGAACGTCTACGTTGGAGAAGGAACCCAAATACCGAATTTAAGCTCCCTAGTTCCAGCAGTTTGGCCAGGCCGTTAAGGGGGAGACTTTTCCTGTTTTTGACCCTACCTGTGGAAATTTCCAAAAATCTCATCTACAATAGAGGAGGAACTTTAGTACCAAATTTCAACTTCATAGCTCCAGGAGTTTGAGCAGGCCGTCAAGGGGGAGACTTTTTCCCCTTTTTGCCCCTCCCTGTAAAAATTTCCAAAAAATCCCGTCTTGGTGGATGTCTACGATAGTGGAGGAACCTTTATACCAAATTTGAACTTCCTACCTCCAGCGGTTTGGGCAGGCCGTCAAGGGGGGCTCTTTTCCCCATTTAACCCCCATTTTTACAACGTCCCTGTCCAAAATTCTTGAAAGTACTTTCTAGAAAAGTTAGCCCCTACTCCAAGGAACACATATCTAAAATTTCAGCTTTCTAGCCAAAGGGGTTTTTGCAGGCCTTCAAGGGGGAGACTTTCCCCCTTTTTGCCCATTCCAGTAGGAATTTCCAAAAATTCCGTCTTAGCGGACGTCTATGCCGAAAGGTTCATACCAAATTTCAATTTCCTAGCTTCAGCGGTTTGGGCTGGGCGATGTTGAGTCAGTCAGTCAGTCACGTTATTCTTTTATATATATAGGGTTTTTCAATAAGAGCGCTACAAAAGTAAAAAAATTTAAATAAAACAAAAACTGTTTTGGATATCAATGAAATTCTTTATTCCTGTGAAAGTACGTTCGATGCCATTATGTATGGAAATCGATCTCTTTTGCATGGCCACCACGGGCACGCTTGCAGAAGTCCAGACGCTGAACCCAATTTTCGACGGTTTTCAAGCATAAATCGGCCGATACGCTGCAATTCCACATTCGATATTCGTACGAAGTTCATCAATCGTCGCTGGCTTGTTGGCATAGACCATAGATTTGACGTAGCCCCACGCTCAATTGTTGATCTGCTAGGACGATTATGACGACCATAAATTGGACGTAGCGCTCTTAACGTTGAGGCCACTGACTCCGAATTTCGGTAGTAAATTTTAATAATTTCGACTCGTTGTTGGCTCGTATATCTTTCCATCATGAAATGGCAAACCTTACTGAAGAGAAATGTCAAAAGAGCGGCAAGAAATACGGCGTCGTTTGCTGTCCCTGTCTTTGTACTTTTGTAGCGTCCCTGTTGAACAACCCTTTAGAGATTTAAGGAATCTAGGGAATATGTTATTAAAAGATATTACGATTATTTTTATAGTAATATCTTTCATATCTTTCATAATAGATTTTTAATAGAAATAAAAAAACATAATATAAAAAAATTGCCATAAAAGTATTAATGTAGAACATTTTGTTTGTATGTTGCAGAAAATTTCATTAAGATTGTATAAACAATATGGAGATTGATAAATATGTAAAAAGACATATTTTTTAATTCGCTCAATTTTTTCCCAGTGCAGTTCTCTCTCTTGCTCACTAATACAATTGCAAATCAATTTTGCGCATCACTGATGTAGACTGAAAAATCGTCCGGTTGCCATCCACGATTTAAATTTTTATTCGCATTGGTTTCATTAACAATAAACAAATAACCTTAAGTTAACACAAAATGAAAGTTAAAAAATTAAAATTTATATGGAATTTGACATCTGTACTCTGAGAGAATTGTCTACATGCCAGTATTTATGACTTTTTTCATTGATTCAATTAAGATTCGCTGGAAGTCGTCCATTGAAAACTTACATAAAACTTTATGAAAATTTTTATTTTATTTATTAAAAATTTCATACACCCAAAAAAATTTATTAGAAAGAGCTTCATAGTAAAAATTAAAAAGCATTTTCATAAAATTTAAGAAATTTTTCATTAATTTAGTAACAATTTTCAATAAAATTCAAACTTTGTTATTTTGTTTATTTTTAATGTCCCTTCAAAAACCGAAAAAGACTTACCCCTAAATTCATAAACGCTTCGTAAAATTATAGGAGGTTTATTGAACAAATTTTGTATGAAAATGACGTTTTGCAAACCTGCTATAAATTTACAAAGCATTTATGAATTGAGGCGTGAGAATTTAACAATTCTTTACGATATCCTTCAGCAAAAATTTTTCCTGATTTTTGTATTTTCAATTGACTAATGACTCGATGGTTCAATGGTAAAATTCTCGTTTTTTATATCTTCAGAGGAGAAGAAAGAATCTTAATAATATTTGAACTTTATTTTATATTTTATTGTTGGCAGTATTGAAAAAAAATTGTATCTAAAGTTTTTCAAATTTTTATAATTTTATTCTAAAGGCACATTTACACGGGATAGAAAACTCGCGAGACTTTATTAAAATGCAGCTCTGAATAAGACTACGAAATGTAATCTCTAGGCCATTGACAATATCTGTCATATATAATTTCTTTAATTAGTAACAATTTTTAGGATGTCTTGTAACATTAAGTGTGTTTGGGTACCCAAAAATTTGTACAAATTCGTACAAATTTGTACAAGTTTTTACTGGAAGGTGTTTGTTTACACAATTACTCAGTAAGGAGAGAGGAAAAATAGAGAGTAAAGTGACAGTTCAATACCAGAGAACTTACAAGTTTTTACTGGATGAATTTTTGCTAGTAAGAATTTGTAAGAAAAAAAACATATGATTGAAAACATATGATTAAAGAAACAAAATATTTGTCTAAATAATTTTGAAATAATTTTTTGTAAAAATAAAAGATATTTATTTAAGCTTATTTACGATGGAAGGAGTAAGTAAGTGATCATTTTATTAGGTTTTATTTATTAATCCAATAATTTGAATAGGTTTATTTCGCAATCAGCTATATTAATAACTGTTGCCAATTTAGCTATTTTCTCGGCAAATCTAGCGATATTTCAACTCGTTTAGCGGGATAAAATATAATTTAGCTATTAGCGGGAAAACTAGAGATTTTTCTTTTTAATACAGTCTAGACATTTTCTTAAGGCACATCTACACGAGAGAGATAACTACTAGATATAGAGCAAAAAACACCTCTAAATAGCTTAAATCATTCACAATAGAGCTAATTAGAGGTGTTTTTTGCTCTATCTCTAGCAGTTTTCTCTCTTGTGTAGATGTGCCTTTAGCATTTTTTTACATTTATTTTCTTGACAAAATTTTTGAATCATTATTATTCAGCGAAAAGTTGGGCGCTGTATCAATAATTTTTTAAAGGCACAGCTACGCGGTATAGAAATCTCGTAGATTTTGCGCTAAATTTGTCATCTCTAATATTGTTGGCACTAATTTTTATCGTAGAATTACCATCGCTAGTTGTCAAGTATTTGTTTTTATTTAAATTGTTGTATTTCAAAGAATAATTTTTTCTCAAAATACCAATAGGTGAGTTTAATAAATTGAAATGTTCAATTATGTTACAAGACATTTTAAAAATTGTTAATAATTAAAGAAATTGTATATGACAGCAATTGTCAACGGTCTAGAGATTACATTTCGTAAACTTATACAGAGCTGCATTTTAATAAAGTCTAGCGAGTATTCTATCTATATAGTTTTCTATATAGTTTTCAATTATCAATATAGAAAATTGCTAGAGATAGAGCAAAAAACACCCTAAATAGCTTAAATCATTCACAATAAAGCTAATTAGAGGTATTTTTTGCTCTATCTCTAGAAGTTTTCTCTCTCGTGTAGATGTGCCTTAAGAAAGTTTTAAGAAGTTTGAAAAATATAGCTATTTTTGTGAAATTTTTCAACAGGACCTAAACAGTTCGTGAAATTTAGAGATTTATCGTTTTTTTATTTTTTTTTATAATTTAGATATTTTCCAGTGATTTTTTTGTTTGATTTAGCGATATTTTTAGGAAAGAAGTTGGCAGCAGTATTTTACTAATTCTTACAATTTTTCTGTTTGCGTACATTTTTAGATATTTTTCTTTTTGAGAGTAAATTTTGCCTTACTCTCTGTAAATTTGTTACTGAGTAATTTTTACTGGACTTTACTGGAAAACTACCCAAACACACCTATTATTGAACATTTCAGACATTTAGAGGATATTTTTACGATAAAAATTAGTGCCAACTATATTAGAGATGACAAATTTAGCGCAAACTCTACGAGATTTCTATCCCGTGTAGATGTGCCTTAAAGAAATAAAAAATCTACATTAAGTTGTCGATATGCAACAGTTTTAGATTTGCTTTTCTTAACTTACTCAGTTTTTGAGTATCACCCCCCCCCCCCCTCAATTTTTATTTAATTTTTAGTAGCTTTAGCTAAATTTTTAGAGATCTTTTCTATTAAATAGTACAAGAAATGTTTCAATTTAAAAAATTTCAGATTCCGAAATTTTTCAACCAATATGAAATCTTTTTTTAATACATCGATTTTATATGCCACGTCGATATTTAACAAAAACAGGCATCTCTTTGTGTTTTTATTGATACATATTAAGGAAATTCATTAATTTTGCATTATACGATTAATCGATTAATCGCCAATTTTCTCGATTAACCGACTCGAACAACCGGTTAATCAATTTTAGCGATTTTTCGAATAATGCATTAACCGGTTAACCGCCTATGTCGAATAATTGGAAACAGTACATGATATTCACTACGAACATTTTTATTTTCCAACTGATTTTGCTGAAATTTGCTACACATGATCCCAGGCCAGGTCGCGGTATACTTTTCGTTGACCAAGCCCATTTTTACGCCCACTTTCTTTAAATTGCGAATTTGTTATAAAACACTGAATGTTCGCTATTGAAATTTTTACTTTGCAAAAATTTGACTTAACTCAAATTTAGTTAGTACGCATGATTTTTATAAGGTCAGCGCTTACACTAATAGAAAAAAGTCCGTAAAAAATTTAGTTAAAACTACTAAAAATTAGTTAAAAATGATGCTGCAGAAAAAAACTTTTGGTATATACATATGTAAATGTACATATACAATATAAGAACAGCAAAAATAAAACTGTTAAATGTACAGAATTTTATTTATATTTAAGTTAAATTTTTGTAAATGGAAAATAGCAAATTAACCTACTAAAATCAGCAAAAAATTTTGATAAATAATTAGTAGCCTAAAAAATAAAAAAATTTAAAGTTTCGAAATTTTTTTCGATTTTTTTTAAATGTAAATAAAAATTGAGCCTTCTGAAAACAGCAGTTTACAATTAATTTAGCAAATATTTCTGCTGATTTTAGCAGAATAGACTGCTATTTGCATTCAACTAAATTTAGCTTAAAAATAGCAAAAGTTTTGTAGATATAACAGTTTATTTTTGCTATTTTCAGTCTACTAATATTTAGCAAAATTTTCTGCAGATTTTACATTACAATTTGTTATTTTTAATTAACTAAAAATTAGCTTAAATATAAATAAAATTCTGTAAATTAGCAGTTTTCATTTTGTTGTTCTTATTTTACAAGTATTTAGCAAAATTTTAGCAGTTTTTCTGCAGCATAATTTTGAACTAATTTTTAGTAAATTTTTCTGCTATTTTTACAGATTTATTTCTATGAGTGTACTTTTTCATTGACCACGCAAACTTTTGCGCCCTTTTTTTAATATATGAGTTCTTTGTGATCCATTTTGGATTTTTACTATAAAAATAATTATTTTTTTTTGGATGTTACCGAAATTTTGTACTAATAAACGCCACGTGCAAGATCGTTATTAATGTTCAAATGATCACGCGCTGTTTAGCATACGTACAGTTTTTTTCCAAATTTTTAAAATTTGTATGTTTGTCATAATCCTCTTCATTTTTTGTTTACTGCTTTTCAAATGTTGCTGAAATTTGACACAGAACGTGTACAATTCTCATCGTCATTTAAATAGTTAAGTTCAAATCATTTTGTTTTTAAATTTTTGGCAACACTGCACAGTGGAAAATTTATATTAACTATTTAGGATTGTTAAAAAATTATTATAATTGTACTATTTTAGTTAAGTTAAAGGTAAACCTACAGTATGAGACCCACCGTAAGGGATCAAATTGTTAACATTTTGTTCAAACCCAATAAACCAAATGATATCGTCACGATATCGAAACGATATCACCTAGGTGATATTTATTATCAATTATGATAATCACTTGTGATATGAAAACGATAGATTTTTTGTTCTAAAATGTACCTTTCGTACCTGGAATAACGATAGTAAAATCGGCAAAATCTCGTCCAGCTTCGAAACACTATCGTTATTCCAGGCGATTTCGATATCGAAAATGATATCACATATGATAGCAAAAACGGAATTCTTTTAAAATGAACTGAAATGAAGCCATAATGAAAAATTGATAGTGAAATCTTTATATTCAGAAGAAAAGTCGAACTCACCTAGATGTTCCAACTATAATTGTCCAATAACAAGGAGTATAAATAGCCAAACGAAGTAAATATTGTAAGTTTTTATAAATTTTATTTGTTTCTGCAAACTATTTGAATTTTTGTAAATAATGAATATTTTGAAGTATACTTTATCATTAAACCTTATCGAAAACGATATTATAATCTTATTGGAATATGATATCGTTTTCGGATATTTAAGGTGATAGCGATTTCGCTATCATATCGTTCTTTGGTTTATTGGGAAATAATCTTGAAAATTGGTAATAAATTTTGGAAATTTTAGAGTTTTGAGCAGAATAGGAAAATAAACTCTAACGAACCGTACTTTAGGGTTGCGTACCGCACATCGCGAACACAGTACACAAGCATATTGGTTGCGTAGAAAACACATACGCTATTCTCTCCAATTGGTGTTTGTGTTTATACACACAACCTGAATTCGGTACGCTACGGGTGTGATTATGTGTTGAAAGTACCGTACATAATCGTAGCGTTTGCGTTCATCAGACAATCGTAGTGTACCGCATTCGGTTTGTGTACAAACACACAACCGCTAAAACGATAGATACGGTATGTTTTCCTTAGCCGTACCCTACCCTACCCTACATGTTGTGTACAGTTTATTTTCCTACTCTGGTTCTGAGTATCTTCATCAAAATCTGTTACGTGATTAAATAATGGTTTTCTTATACTCATAACTAGGGCAAGGAATAGCATGCAAATGCATGTTTTTTGTCGATAGTCCAAAACTAATATGGACTAAATATTTATCCGAATCCTTAAATTTAGAACAAAATGGCATCGATTTGTAGTTGCATATTTTTGCATATTTTGTCATAAATGCATGTTTTTGCATATTTTGACTTTAAATGCATATTTGGTGCATTTTTAATGCATATTTTGTGCTTTTTAATGCATATTTTGTGCTTTTTAATGCATATTTGTGCATATTTTTAATTTTTAGGAGCATTTTTTATTTTGTAAAAAAAATTAAAAATTAAAATTTTTATATTTTGATTCAATCAAAATAAACAATCTTAAAAACCTTATTGACCTATGGAAAATCTTCGAGTTCTGTGTCTGTTTGCAAAATAACTAACTTAAATATATTTTTAAGTTTTAAAATATATTTTTGCAATAAATATATTAAATATATTTTTTGCAAAAATAATAGTTCATATTTCTTATATTTTTAATGCATATTTTTCTTTTTTAGCCGCATATTCTAGGCGCATATTTTCCATTTTTAAGTGCATGAAATTCCTTGCCCTAGTGAGCACTATACAACTAACAAAACCTGTCCATCAATTTAACGCATTGTTTAGTTGATTTATTATTTGACGTTTAGCTATTTTATGTGGTATTATTTTGACAAAATATCGTCAAATGTATAAACAAAAATTAGTTGCCTTAACAATTATATTTAATCAAATTGCATAATAATTTTGTTGTTTTACCAATTCAACAATGCATGTTATTTTATTAATTTTTTATCGATTTATTATTAATTTTTAGACTTACAGCTATGGACAAAGAAATAGGACACTTCATAGGAAATTATCTTACTGCATTTCTCTTAATAATTATAAAGCAATAATTATATTTCTTTTCTATTATAGTAAACTGTAATCAAGTAGTCGCAGATTATATATAATAAAACTTTGCAATATTTAAAGCATGCAAATATTTACAACAAAATTACTTTACTTTGTTCATATTTGACTTGGACATAAAAATAGGACACTTGCAATAATTGTCAAAATTTTACTCGATGCACTTAGTAATAATTTTCTTTTCATAATTTGCGTTTGAAATAAGTAAATTCTTTTCTAATTGTACCAATATGGGACGTGGAAAACATTGTAATCCACGCCCTAGACTGTTTTTTGCCCACCCCAGAATTTAAAAAATTTACCTATAATTCTTGTATCTATAATCTTGATGGCAGAAAGTATCACAATTTTTTTTTTTTTAATATCAATTAATCCTGTGTTTTTTGGTTGAGAAAACGTCTACTGGTTTCCTAGGCAGATACTTTGTCAGAACTAAGATCGATTTTTGTCTCAAATATTTCTTAAATAAGAAATGTTAATTTAAAAATTATTACTTAAGTAATATTTAGGAAGCCAATCGATCTTAGTTCTGATTATAAAACTGGCCCTGAAGCGGCGAGTACATTATTAAGGAACATTGAGTAGGGAACAAAAAATATCAAAAAATTTTTTAAACACGAATTGCGTGAATGTCAACACGAACATTAACATACAAAAATCAATCATTCGTAAAAAAATGTTCCTTAGTGTATTCCCCGCTTAAGAGTCTGAGAATGGGCAAATAAACAGCCGAACATAAATGGGTCCCTTGCCCACCCCAGAAAAATGGTCTAGGTACGCCTATGCTTATATCTCAATTCCACAACGAGATGACATCTCCAACTGAAATTGCTTAAATACTTAAGTGTTCGCGAAGTTATTTTTAATAATGAACAACTATCAAAACAGTTTTTTTTTTTACAGTGAACAGTTGTTTTTGCTGATACCAAAAGGAAAATTAACTGTAAAAAGCAGTAATTTTTATCCATTTTGTCAGTTGTTTTAAATTTTTTTTTTTTTTGTTTTAAAAATTCGTCAGTTGACGTTTCGACATTGTTAGTTATTTTTAGTGCCTTTGTTGGTTGTTCTTCAGCAGTTAAAAATAAAAACGTATGTAGTTATTTTAAAGTAAATACATTTGTTGCCTTTTTAACTGCATATACCTTTGTTTTGACTTTAATTTTTTATAGATTCTGCCAACAAACTTTTTTGAGTGTACGGTTCCTATGTAGTTTTTTGATGTTAAATATAAATCAGAAAATTTCATCTGTTTACAAATTATCTGATTTGTTGGAAATGAAGTATTTTTTTTATTCATTAATTTTGTATGAGAAATCTTACATTTAATTTGCTTTGTTTATGCCACTTATTTGCCAGCTTATATAGTATTTATTTTCTTTTTTTGAGAAATTTGAGTTTAATTATAATTTCAGTTTGGTGATTTATTACTTTACTTAAGGAGATATTAATTACTTATCTTAAACATTCCTTTAAATTTTCTTAATAACTTTATGAGAAACTAAATCTATTATTTTTTTTGTTAAGTGTCAATTTTGCTTTTTTTATTATTATTTTAAGTTTTAACTTAAATTTTTGGAATTGTTTTCAACTTCTTAAAATTTAATTCTTACTTTTTTTCTTTATTTCTTTGATCTAAAGGAAATCATAATGAATGCTATTAATTTAGGTCCTATTTGCAGTGATAACTCTGTCTTAAGCAACAGTTTAAACAACTTTCAACGTTTTCTGAAAATCGGACATTGGAATATAACAAGTTTTTGTGCGTCTACGACTGATGTTAAAATTGATGAGATAAGACATATCTTGGAAGGCAATCACTTAGATATTGTTGGATTTAGCGAAACTTGGCTTAAGCGTTGTGTATTGTCTCAGGTAATTAAAATGCCTGGCTACAATATATGTAGGAATGATAGGCCTGGAGAGAGAAGAGGTGAAGGTGTGGCGTTATTTTTATCAGACAGTATAAAGTACAGAACAGTATTTATGTCTGATGTCAATGATGCTTGCGAAGCTTTGCTTGTAGAGATTGCTGTACGAGATATTAAGTTGTTGGTTGGCGTTTGCTATTTGCCTGAATTGGACTTATGTGCTTTTGAGGAAGCGGTAGGGGATTTAATTGTTAGGTATTCTAATATTATTATGGGGGATTTTAATGCCAATATATTTTGTCCAATTGATTCCGTTTTAGTACGTTCTGTGTGTCAGCGATTGGATTTAGCTTACCATCACAATTGTATACCGACGCATTACCATGTATGTTGGGATAGAACATCTCTAATTGATTATTTTCTTTTAAGTAACTCATTTTCCTTGGGCACATCTGGTCAAATGCAATGTCCTGGTGTGTCTCGGCATTCCCTAATTTTTATAGCTGTTGACATTCAGAATTCGTCTGTAGAGCATTTTATATCGTATCCGGATTATAAATCATTGATAATGGAGGATTTACAAGCAGCTTTCCTTGATTCTGTTTTCAATACCATGTACTTGACTGATGATGTAAATCTGCAACTCGAAATTATCATGTCGAATATTGAGACCTTACACTCTTTGGTACCAATAGTTCGTCGTGGGGTTGGTTTGGATAGTAATAATTGGTTTAACGACAGAGAAATTTCGTATCACGTTTCTTTGAGGGATTTATCGTATAATCATTACCTCCGATATAAGACCCCACGCAACTGGGCTATTTACTGTACGAACAGGAATAGGGTGAAAAGAGTTATAAGAAAGTTAAGGATGCGTGCTCACACAGCGGTATTCCAGAATTTTAGTTCGAAACAGATGTGGAATTTTTTGAGAAATAATGGTTGTCTTGAGTCAGAGGAACATTTAAATTTCTCCGATCCAGATCAGATAAACGATTATTTTGTTGCTTGTCTGATACCTGATCCAGGTGACTATTGCGGTAATATGGATCATTCCATTGCAGGAGGTTTCTTATCGCATCGTCTAGTTTCCCTAGTAATTGGAAAATAGCTAGAGTTGTCCCTATAAAGAAGGAGGGCCAGTCTACTGAATTTGATAATCTGCGTCCTATTTCGGTACTTCCGGTCCTTTCTAAAGTTGTCGAGCATATTTTGAAAGACCAAATGATTGAGTACCTTGATATCAGGTCACTTATTCATCCATCGCAATCAGGGTTCCGACGGGGGTATAGCACGACCTCTCTACTGCTGGCTTTGACTGACTCTATTAGACAATTTCTAGATGGCCGTAAGAATGTAGTGCTACTTTCGGTAGATAATGTTCAGTTCGTTTGTTATTCGAATGCTGAATTTGTAGATGTGTTACAAGAAGGTGTCAATTATATAATTCGGGAAGTTGTGTCTTGGGCGTCTGATAATGGGCTTAGAGTCAATCCGGCAAAGACAAAATTGATGAGGTTTGGATTTGATACTGATGATATGGATGTTAGAATTGGTGGTATTTCTGTTGAGTTTGTCGATAAAATGAAATGCTTAGGTCTTGTCTTGGATAATCAATTAAATTTTTATCCACATATTAATTATTTATCCTCACCGGTATCATTTCTCTTGAAAAGGTTGTATTCATTAAATATATATTTACCTCGTTCAGTTAAAAGGCGGGTTGCCACTGCTATCTTGATGCCACATATATTGTACTGCATGGAGATCTTTTCGGGTACTGGGAATTACGCCTTGAGGAAATATCACCTTACCTTTAACAGGATTATCCGTTATGTTTTTAATTTGAAAAGAAGAGATCATGTATCTCAACATACATTTAATTTTGTTGGATCGTCTTTTAAGAATTTTATCAGCATTAGGATATTACTGTTTTTTTATAAATCCATTATTAATGGTTACCCTGTTTATACAGTTGATCAATTTCATTTTACTCGTTCGATTAGAAATCCCCAGATAATACCACCTATAAGGCATTTAAATATTTTTGTGAAATCATTTCAGATTCGTGTGTCAAGAATATGGAATGCTTTGCCGAGAGAATTGAGAATGTTTAATTATACATTGCTTCAATTCAAGTCCAAAATAGTAGAATTTGCGAAACTGCATTTGTTGGAGGGTTTGTAAAATGTATGTTTTTGAAAGTGCGAAAGGAAAGAATGTTGAAATAATATGTATTTATCTTTGTGATATTAAAGCTTCTTATGAAAATTGATTCTTGGCATTCACTATGATTGTATTTTGGTTCTTTTTTAAAATATTGTAAAATTTGTAATGCTTTATTTTATGTAATCTCATATACATATGTACTTATAATTTTTTTTACCTATATTGCGATTTATTACATATTGTAATAATTAACTTTAATTTTATATAGAAGTTTGTTATTTAGTTAGTAGCTTTAATTAACCATATAAGGCCCTAAGGGCTCGGTTATGTAATAGAAGAATTATTATAAAAAAATATGGTATACAATGCTATTCGTCTATGTGCTGCCGACAAGAAATATCATACGCAAAATAAACTAAAACTACAATTTATATGGACAGGACTATAGTACGCAAAAGCAAACTCAACCCTTTTATGTCCTCCCGTCAAATAAATAATAAAATCAGGGAAAAATTCAACGTTCAAGTGTCAGACAGGTTAGTAAGAAGAAGACTGAATGAAGCAAACTTATTTGGACGAATAAGTAGAAAGAAGCCTCTTCTTACAAGAAAAAATATTAAGAAACGTATTGATTTTGCCAAAACCCACAAAGGAAATGAGTTGGCCTTTTGGAAAAATGTGCTTTGGAGCGATGAAAGGAAGGTAAATCGTGTCGGACCAGATGGTAGAACATTTGTACACCGCCAAAAAAACCAAGCTTTAAACATTAAGTACACTCAGAAGACCTTGAAACACGTTGGGGGTAATATTATGGTATGGGGCTTTTTCCTGGCGTGGTATTGGTCCTATTGTAAAAGTAGAGGACAAAATGGACAGGCTTCAATATTTGAGCATTCTTAAGAATGTTATGGAGCCATTTGCCTATGAAAATATGCCAGTTAAGTGGACATTTATGCAAGACAATGATCCGAAGCATTCGTCGAACATAGTGAAGGATGGGTTTTTACAAGAACAAATTAAGGTTTAGGACTGGCCAGCCCAAAGTCCGAACCTTAATCCAATAGAAAATCTATGGAATGATGTAAACACAAAAGTTTCGTAAAACAATTACAAAAATTCCACCGAACTTTGGGCTGGTATTCAAGAAGCCTGGTATTCTATACCAAAATAAATATGCCAGAGATTAATTGAGAGTATGCAAAGAAGATGCGAAGCGGTTATTGATAATAATGGATACAGCACAAAATATTAATGTAGTATTAACGCTAAAAAAATAATAATTATTTTAAAACCCCAAAAAATGTACGGTTTTTTGTAAAAATATAAAATGTATCCTATTTAGAAGTCCAGGTATTTTTTACTAGTTTATAATAGTATATAAAATAGTTGAATATACATATATAAAATAGTTGAAAGATTTTTATTTAAATAAAGAATGAATTACAATCATCACTAATAACACTTCCCGTATATGAAATAAAAAATTTTATTTGTTTTATTTTTCAAAATAAATAATGATGTGTCTTAACACATAAAAGTGTCCTATTTCCATGTCCATAGCTGTATATTTCATTATTTTTTATATTTCACCAATTTAAAATTTTTTTAAGCAATATACATGAAGTTGTTTGTATGAATATAATAAAATTACAACTTCTTGATATCAAATCCAAATTTTTATTGGAAAATTTAAAAGACAAATTTGATATTATGAAAACATAAAACTTGATGTACAAAAATTAAAATTAATAAATAAAAATGAACAAAGTGAATATGTAGTGGGACACTACATTAGTCCCCCACCAGCAGCACGACAAAAACAAAATGAAATAAATTTTAATATATATGAAACGTTGTATTTCGTGTTTGAATTGTATTTGATGATTTGGCAGTGTTTTCAACGTGTGCTGGTTTGAGTAAGTCAATAGGAATAGTTTTAATCATATTACCATATTGTATTTTAAAAGTGTTTTGTTTTCTTTCAAGAACTTTAAAAGGACCATCATAGGGAGACTCTAAACCACCGGGTCTTAGTACCTTTACAAAAACAAATTCGCAGTTAAGTAAATCTTTTGAAACATAAGAACGACCGTTATTTCCATGATGTATTACTTTACTCTTAACTGATGCAAAATGATCCCTTAATTTTTTAAGAACTTCATCTGTGGTTGAAAAATTATTCACGTTAGTTATTAAATCGCCTGGTAATCTTAAAGTTTGACCATAAACTAGTTCAGAAGGACAACATCTAAGTTCTTCTTTGATAGTAGCTTGAATTCCTAATAAAATAATAGGGAGTTGTTCAGACCAATCTCTGATGTTATTACTTGCTTTTAGAGCAGTTTTCATTTGTCGGTGGAAACGTTCTATCATACCATTTGATTGTGGGTGGTAACAAGATGTGTGTATCTTATGTGTACCTATTAATTTTGTTAAATCTGTAAATAATTTTGACGTAAATTGAGTTCCTTGATCAACTGTTATTTGAAGAGGAACTCCAAAACGAGGTATGTAATTATTCACAAAAGTCTTTGCAATGGTCTGAGATGAAATATTCTTAATTGGATATGCTTCGGGCCATCTAGTAAAACGATCGATTATCGTTAGTATGTATCTATTTCCATCTGAAACTGGTAAAGGTCCGACCAGATCCATATGGATATGCTCAAATCTTCCAGATGGAATACCTATTTTTTGAAGAGGAGATTTGGTATGATGTTGAATTTTCGATCTTTGACAATCAATGCAGTTTGTAGCCCAAAAATGAATATCTTTTCTCATCCAAGGCCAGAAATATTTACTTTGTATAAGTTTTCTAGTAGCTCTTAAGGCACATCTACACGAGATAGAAAATTGCTAGAGATAGAGCAAAAAACACCTCTAAACAGTTTAAATCATTCACAATAAAGCTAATTAGAGGTGTTTTTTGCTCTATCTCTAGAAGTTTTCTCTCTCGTGTAGATGTGCCTTTACACCAGGATGAGATAAAGAATGTAAATTTTGAAAAATTGCTTTACGTAAAGTATGTGGTACATAAGGTCGATTAACTTTACCCGAAATATCGCACCATAGTTTTAAATTCAGTAAAGGTACCAGGATTTCCTGTAAATTATTTGTCGTCTTTTCACTAAAAATAATTTTTTGAAATTCGTCGTCATCTACTTGTTCCCTATGCAGTAATTCCAAATCAATGTTATTAGTATTAAAAGCATTTAAATCTGGCAACCTGGATAGTGTATCTGCTACAGTATTCTCTTTTCCGTTTATAAAATATATATCTGATGTAAATTGCGCTATGTATTCCAAATGTCGGGTTTGGCGTGGGGATCTGTCTACTTTAGAATCTAAAACGTAAGTTAGGGGCTTATGGTCGGTAAGAATGATAAAATGCCTACCTTCTAAGAAGTGTCTAAAATGTTTTACAGAAGAATACATAGCTAAAAGTTCCCTATCAAAAGTGGAATACTTACACTCAGCTGGAGTAAGTTTCTTTGAAAAATAAGCAAGTGGTTCAACATAATTATCCTTACTCTGTTGTAATACAGCTCCAATAGCTATATTCGAAGCATCTACCGCTAAAGTGAGATCAGCAGAACTATCAAAATGAGTCAATAAAGTTTTTTTTGAAAATTTTGTTTTTAAAGATTCAAAAGCTGAGTTAGCATCATCAGTCCACAGTTCGTTATTATCTCATGAAGTGGTGCAAGATGAGTGGCAACCATAGGTATGTATCTGTGATAATAATTTATCATTCCTATAAATTTTTGGAGTTTGTTTATAGATTTAGGTTTTTGATAAGAAAGAATAACCTTAACCCTATCAGTTGAAGGTTGAATGCCTTCCCGTGAAATCTTATAACCTAAAAATTCGATATTAGATGCACCAAAAATGCATTTTGTTGATTTAATATTCAGACCATATTCATAAAGACGTTGAAAAACTATTCTAAGATGATCTAAATGTTGTTTTTCACATTCACTTGCAATTAGTACATCATCGATATAAGTGAAAACAAAATCTAATCCAAAGAAAACCTCGTTTATGAACTTCGTTATTCGTATAATTGATGCATCCAGAGTTTGAATGATGATGCCAAAATTGATGATATAGATGATAGAGAGATGATGTTGTGGAGATAGTTACCAATATCAATTTGTTTGTTTATCTTTATATTCAGATTTATCTCAAAATTAATTTTGAAAATTTTATATGAGTAGGATTTCAGCTTGAAAGATTGTATTTTGACACATATGCAGATTAATATTTTATTGTCTTTTATTTTATAAGCGGCAGAACAATTTTGCAATTTCTTGACCAAAATATTTTGTTTTTATTGATGAATTGATTTTGTTTAACAATTTCGTGATTTGTATAATAATTCATAAGGTTCTTTTTATTGAAGCGGGATCGCCAATGAAGTTGTTTGTATGAATATAATAAAATTACAACTTCTTTATATCAAATCCAAATTTTTATTGGAAAATTTAAAAGATAAATTTGATATTATGAAAACATAAAACTTGATGTACAAAAATTAAAATTAATAAATAAAAATGAACAAAGTGAATATGTAGTGGGACACTACAATACATACAATGTCTTTTTTATAATGAATTTGATAAAATATAAAAAATAATGAAATATAAAATTGAAATTATAATTTAGCACATACTAAAAACTCTTTATTTAAAACACATGAATATATCAAAATTAATGACAGAAATTTAAATGTGCGATTTAATTGAGAACCTTCAAAATTATATAAATTTATTTAAATTAAAATTTATAAATCTTCAATTAGCAATTCACTTCAAGTCACTGAATTTGTTAATTATCTATACTTTGAAAAACAAAAACACTTAATGTCAATTTATTGATATTTCCGACAATTACAAATATACATGCTAGCACGAGCGATAAAACTAACCTCACTAAACTTTTTTCCACAGATTTAATACTCTCTTTTTCAAATTGAAGAAAAATTATATCAAATTTACGTTACTGCCTTTTTACAAAATTTTTTAGAGTTAACAAATTAAATTTTGTTAAAAAATGGACAAAAAATTATTAAACCAACAATTTTTTTTGTAGAGAATTATTGACGGAAATAAGTATGTTCATTTAAAAAAAAAATAGTTGATTTAAAAAAACACACATTAATTTGAATAAAAAATATATTGTTTTAACAATTCGTTTCATCACAAAGTAACAAAATTTTTATGTTGATTTCACTTACGACTTTTGGTTCAGTGCACTAAACTGCCTATCATATAGGAAAAAAACCTCTAAGCCCGGCCGAAGGCCGGTTACACGGAAAAACTTTACTCAGTGAAGCCACTAAACTGCCTATCACATAGGAAAAAACCCCTAAGGCCGGCCGAAGGCCTGTTACACGGAAAATCTTTACTCAGCGAAGCCACTAAACTGCCTATCACATGGGAGAAAACCCCTAAGCCCGGCCGAATGCCGAATACACAGAAAAAGTTTACTCAGCGAACCCCTAAGCTCGGCACGAAAGGGGTTTTGAAATATATTTTTGAAATCACCTCAAAAAGTTCAACATTGTGCAAAGTTCAAAAATATAAAAAAATATAAAACTAACTAGTGTTTCCAATTCGTTTAATCGTTTAACCGATTCCTCGATTAATCGCCTCTATTTCGGTTAATGTCGAAACAAATAATTTAAAACTCAAATAATTATTCGATCCGAATAATCGGTTAAAACAGTTCGATTTTTTCCCAAAACTTCATAATTTTCTTAACTTTGGCTAAAAAATTACAAGAAAAGCTTAGAATAAACATAAAATTACTAAAATACCATCAAATTCTTTTAAAATTGAGTGAAGAAGGTCGTTAAGCCTTTAGATAGCTTTTTTAATCAAAATAAAGGTGTTTCTAATACTACCCAAAATACACTAGGTGTCTGGCTGGATCAGCGTCGAAGTGCTCTATAGGCTTTATTCAATACAGTAGGCGATTTTTGATCCTGTTCTTTTAAAAATTAAAACTAATGTAAATTATATTTCCATGTCCTTCAAGGCAAGGTTGCATTTTTTTTTCAAATATGTGTCCAACAACTGTCAACTGGCATCTTAATTCTGTAGAAACTCTACCTTTTCTCACATCTCCAAAGAAAGTGTGTATAATCGATTCAAAACCACATCAATTCTACAACATGTCCAACTACACCATTTTCAGTTTTATTTCAAAATTGTTTAAAAATGTTTTAAAATTATCCAAATATATTTTAAAATTGTCTAAAAAGGTTTCAAAATTGTCTAAAATGTTTCAAAATTATCCAGAAATTTTTTAAATTCTTCCAAAAATGTTTTAAAATTGTCCAAAAATCACTCAAAATTGTGTAAAAATGTTTTAGAATTATCCAAAAATCTTCCAAAATTGTCCAAATGTTGTTCAAAATTGTCTAAAAAACTTTGATATTTGTCCAACATTTCAAAATTGCCCAAATGTGTTTTAAAATTTTCAAAATATATTTCAAAATTATACAAATATATTTCAAAATATTACAAATATATTTTATTTGTATTTAAGAAAATTCTATTTGTATTTTAAAATTGTTCAAATACATTACAAAATTATTCACTTGCACTTAAACATTTTAAATCTGTATATCAGAATTGTAAAATTGCATTCAAAATAATTCCATTTGTATTTCAAAATTCTCCAAATGTATTTCAGAAATTTCCAAATGTATTTAAAAAGACTATTTGTATTCCAAAATTTTCCAAATGTATTTAATAAAATTCCAATTGCATTTCAAATTTTTCCAAATGTATTTCAGAAATTTCTACTTTTATTTTAAAAGCATTTTTACAAACATACATGTCTTCTCTTTCATAATGAAAATTTTATAGGAATTATAAGACTTAAGAGAAAGAGAAAGCATGTATGTTTTAATAAATGCTTTCAAAATAAAAATAGAAATTTCTAAAATACATTTGGAAAAATTTTAAATTCAATTAGAATTTTATTAAATACATAAATACACAAGGGAATGTTAACTCAAACTTTGGATAATTTTGTTTATTGTCAATGGCCCTTAAAAACGGAAAAAATAATGAGAATTTTAACAGTTGTTTATGATATTCTTTAGTCTACTAACTCTACTATTCAGAAAATTTTTTTGTAAATTTTTGTAGAGTAAATTGGTATTTTCACATAACTAATATTTTACTCAAATGGAACTAAATTTTTTTTTTTATTTCTTCAGCGGAGGAGGAAGAACTTTGGATAATAATTTTTTTAAATGCAATATTATATTTATTGTAGTATTGATTAAATTTGCATTCAAAGAAATTTTGTATCCAAAGTTTTACTTACTAATATTTAGAAAAAATCTAGTTTCAGCAGTTTTTCTTTTGCCATTTTTAACTAATTTTTAATAGCTTCAGCTATATTTTACATAAATTTTTCTATTAGTATAAGAAAAGTTTCAATTTAGATAATCTCAGATTCCGAGACTTTTCAACCTTAAGGTACATTTACATGCGAGAGAAAACTGCTACAGATGGACCAAAAACACTCCAAAATAGCTAAACTCATTCAAAATAGAGCTAATTGGAGGTGCTTTTTGTTTTACCTCTAGCATTTTCTCTCTAGTGTATATGTGCTTTTTTAATTTAAATTTGTTCATGTGTCATGTTGATATTTAACAAAAACAGGAAGCTGTTAGTGTTTTTGTTGATAAAAAGTTAAGGAAATACATTAATTTTGTTTTAAACGATTAGTCGATTAATCGCAAATTTTCTCGAATAACCGACCCGAATAACCGGTTAATCAGTTTTAGTGATTTTTCGAATAATGTAATCAGGGGTATGGCATCACCAAAAAAATAAGTTATAAAAATATTGTTGTCACTAGATGGCACTTTGTTCAAAAAACTGACGATTTTATTTTTTTATTTAAATTTAAATATTAACAAACAACAAAGCAAAAAAACAAACGGATATTTCAAATTTTATTATTTGAATATATTCCGCGCTTGGTTTTTCCTTGTTTTGAGCAGTTTTCAGCAGTTTTTGAGTTTTTAAATATAGGCTCAGCTGATACTAAACTGATAATAAATAGTTGCTCAGGAAATACTAAATTACAGCACCCTCTATTGGTGAGTAGTGTACGTTTTGATTTACTATCTCTATAATTAATAGTCTCTGAATGCAATAACCGGTTAACCGCCTATGTCGAATACTTGGAACAGTAATAATAATAATATATTAATATCTGCATTGTTAGAAGTTAAAGGCTTAAATTATACCTTATATTAAAACTTAAAGCCTTATCTACAAATAAATGATAGTTATTTTGTACATTAAATAGGCAAAATATTGAGAAAACCGCCTTTTTCTTAGAAAACTCCATTTCAAAAACAGAAAATCATGAGCTGGGCCGCAATGGGTTAAGTTTCGAAATTTTTTTTATGCCGGATTAAATGTGCTTGAATAAGATTTTTAATGACAGCCATTTCGTTCCGTTCAGATAACGCATTTCGAAGTTAAAAATATATAAATTAAATGATATATCCAAACTTAAGAGGCCCTATTTTACCCCCAATTTCGTTTTTTTTTTTTTTGAGCTATGCCCGTAAAGTAGATTTGTTCCTTTGTTTAAATTATTTAACTTTAAAAAAAAACTTACCTTTGTTCAGGATCATACATACATATTTATTTTGATTGACATATTTTTATTTCATATTCGAAAACAACGGATATTAACTTGAATGTTTAAATTTATACACTGAACAACGCTAATGGCGACTTGATTTTAGAATTTTCCAACACTGGTAACAATTTTTCACAAACACCTGTATGCCGGCTAAATAACTTTTTAATTTAATGCTAAAAAACTTAATAGTTTCATATATTTAAAGGAAAAATTTTCATATGCCCTGTTAACAAAGGGTATTTAACTTTATTTTTATTAACTTTTCAGAATTAAAGCAACCAAGTTCACCACCTTTTATTAACAAAAACACACGATGCGAAAATCTTGAATGTACATATATAGAAAAAATAACGATACTCAACTGACCGGCAACGCTGCCAGATAATGTTGATGAAAAATCGTCAAATCAATTTGAAAAAGTCGTCAAAAAACCGCCCGTTAATTTTACGTTTCCAACACGTGAGGAAAAAATTGTATAATCAACTAATTTTAACGTGTAAATTGCCTAAGTTTATTACATATATTAAACAAACGACATATTATACAAAAAATTTAATGACATTTATACTTAAAAACTTAGGGAAATTAACATTTTGTCTTTTAATAATAAAAAACAAAAAATTTTTGTTCTATTTTTTGTTTTAAGTAATTAAGAAAATTGATAGTTTTATTTTTATTTATAGTTTTCCAATATTTTCGTTTTACTTATTTCAAAAGCACAGCTTGGCAATTTTTGTCTATTTGGTACCATTCCTTTTTTCGTATAAGTGATTGCCTTTCCATTCAATAACAGCTTGTGTGGAAATCTGAATCTATATATCGTCACCTAAATTGCAAAAGGGCGTAACAACACTTTTTGTTTTTTTACAGGAGAAGCAAAAATTTTGTATACTATTTCAGATTAAAGGACATGATTAAAACTTGACTATAGACTTATCTCTATATATAAGTTTAATTTTGTATCTCTATTTTGAATTTTTTGTCGTTACGCCCTTTTGCATTTTAGCTGACGATATACAAACTATTTGACAGAAAAATATATGGGAATTATAAGTTCTTCAAACAAAACGATCATTAAATAAAAAACACGCAATGCCATTTACAAACTTTAAGCGGGGAATACACTAAGGAACATTCGTGAAAAAATGCCCATTTTTTTGTGAATGTGTGTGTTTGCGTGTTGACATCGTGCAATTCGTGTTTACAAAATTTTTTGATATTTTTTTTCCCCTACTCAATGTTCCTTAAGGCTCCATTAGTCTTTGCGTTCCGTGACGTCTCTGTAACGTTCCGTGCCGGATGGCTCTTTTGTGTAGTTAAGGCTGAGTTACCCAACCGTAAACGTATCTGTAACGAATCAGCTGTTTCGAAACCACGAGAAGAAATGTATACGAATGGTTACTAACACATAAATGTAAACGTACTGCCGGATCATTCTGTTGAAATCAGAATTTCCTATCCGGCATCGAAACAGCTGAATGGTTTTAGTCAGAAAAAATATAAAATGAATAAAGAAAATTGATTCAAACAACAAATAAGGAATAAAAATTAACAAATAAATGGAAAAATTAAGAATAAAATATAAAACCACATGAAATAGATGCTAAATAGTAATGTCGTTTACGGTAATCTATAAGTGTACTTTTTAGCTACGGCACGGTACAGTTACATCACATTTACGTTTACGGTCCCATAATCATAGATCTGCGCCAACCAGATTAATCCGTTTCGGTGGCTAAATAAAAAAATTGCAGCGGCGGCTTAAAGTTGCCAGTGAGCCAAAAGCTGATCGGCTAGCCAACTTTAAGTTGACACATACAAAACATCGGCTTAACGGTAAAAAAAGAAAATTTTAAAAAATAAACTATTTTTAGATTTTTATCGTTTAAAAACCTTTTTCGACGGCGGCGATGATAAAAATTAGACGGCGGCTCGGTTTATCCGGTTTAAGCTATTCGTCGCAGATCTCAAAATATCAGCTGTCAACTCACTGTCACTTAACCCCCAGTCTAGATTAGAAATAAATATCTTAGCAATAAGTTAAGTACGTCGGCAGAATAACGGCATAAAATTGCTTATTGCCGAGCTTATGTTAACTTATAGTCTTGACTAGCCATGGATTTGTGCGAACATGAAACGAATTACATGCAAAACAAAAACAACAAATAAGTAGGCTAGTCAAGACTACACCCAAAAAATTACATAGTTAGTCATCACTATTTTTTTAACTATGCCATAGGTGAAATAACCCTCACTATGGCATAGTGGATATGAAGTAGTGAACGGCAACTATGTTTATAAAAAATTTAAATTCAACTATTGAAAAAGCTGTAATCAACGATTGAGAAGTTAAAACTAAAAAAATATTGAAGATAGTGAATACCCACCACGTACAATTTCATAATAGTTGATAGAAACTACAAATGTGATTTAGATCTCATTCTTAACAAAAAATATATGTTTATTTAAAAAGCATATTCACATATTTTATTACATTACAAAATAAACTATTATTTACCATTTAAAAAAGATTAAAAATTCCGCCAACAGGAACATTAAATATATTAATTTTTAACACCTGACATCTATACACCTGACATTATATTTCTTGATTTTGATGGAAAATTGGATCCAAGTCCTGAAAAATAAATAAAAATATTTCATTGTTTTCTCGTAAAAATTAAAAGATTAACTATTTTAAACTTACTTGGCAAATTAAAGCTACAGCACTTCGATCCATTTTTATTTGTTTTAAAAATATGATTTTCCAAATTTCGAATATATTAACAATTCAAAATATAGTTGTCAATTTGAAATAAATACAAATATTTTTTACAGGGTAGCATACAAATAATTTTATTGACTATACCCATAGTTGTTAACAATTACAAATAGTGATTTACAAAATATTTCGATTCAACTACGGATTTTGTTAACTATGCGACTATGGAATTTTAAGGGTGTATAAGTAGGGGTATGAGAACATGTAATTAGGTTAACTCATAATTTGCAATAATTCAACGAAGATGATTATACGACGCTTACCAGTAAATACCCTTGAAAAAATCCAAAATCTATAAATTTTTTCGTTTTTTTATTTATAAATAGTTGAATTGTATTTAATTCTTCTTAATTTAATTAGTTTTTTTGTTTTTCTTGCTTTATTTTCTCTTATTTTATTAGTGGCGTCTTTTTTATAAATGTCAAACTAAAATGTCATCTGAGTTTGACATTTCAGCTCAGCAATATGTCGGCAATAATTGTTAACAATTATTGCGACATATATTGCCAGCAATAAATATGTAAGCAATTTGGGGAACTACACTGAAGATAACATAATTTTGAAATTTTCTGCAATATATGTCAACATATTTATTGCTAGTCTAGACTGGGGGTAAACGGATAACAAAAATTCTGTTTTCAACAGGTTCATCCGGCACGGCACGTTACATTACAGACAAACTAACGACTCAAATGCTTTTTCATAGAACAAAAACAAATCAGCTGATTCGTCACGGCACGTTATATATATATATTGATTCCTTTCGTTCCTATAAGGAGCATAGGGACTCAACAAAGTTTCTCCAATCGTTTCTGTTTGATGCTAGGTTCTTAATTTCATTCCAGCTTTTTCCTGCGCGCGAGGCCTCTGTATCTAGCTGTCTTCGCCAAGTATGGGCAGGCCGTCCTCTCCTTCTGCTACCTTGCGGGTTCCAATCAATAGCATTGCGAGTTACATCTCCGGGTGGTCTTCGTAATGCGTGGCCAATCCATCGCCATTTTCTTCTCAATATTTTCGAAGTTATTTGGCTTTGATGAGTGCGCGCCCAGAGTTGTACATTAGATATCCTATTGGGCCAAAATATTCGTAGGATTCTTCTTAGGCATTTATTTGTGAAAACTTGTAAGGTGTTCACATCTTTAGCATCCATATTCCACGTTTCACATCCATAGAGCACAGATTTCACACACGAATTAATATATCAATTTTCGTGCGGGTGGAGATTGATGGTGATTTCCACACTGTGTTAAGTTGGCAGAAAGCTTGTCGAGCTCTCATGGTGCGGTTTGAGACATCATCAGATGAGCCTCCAGTTGACGTTATGATAGTACCCAAGTAGCAAAAGTGGTGCACTTCCTGTAGTTGGATATTTTGGATAGAGAACGATCTGTTGCATGTAGCGTTTACTCTCATTACCTTCGTCTTACTTATATTTATTCTAAGACCTGCCTTTGCAGCCTCTATCTCTACCATTTTGAGACTTTCCACCATGTCGGAATAATTATGTGTTAAAAGGCATATGTCGTCGGCATAGTCGAGATCGGCCAGGTGACCACCTAGTCCCCATGTTATGCCTCTGTTGTTACACGTTGCGTTTCTCATGACAATGTCCAACACTACATTAAAGAGTAACGGCGATAAGATGCAGCCTTGTCGTATACCAGCTTTAACGAAACTTTATCGCTTACAGTATTCTGGTGAAGTTTGCGACAATTTGCGTTCCTGTATAGCTCTTGGATAATATCTATTATCTTCTTCGGTACGCCTTTACAGGTGAGTGCCTTCCAGATGGTAGTGTGGACAAGGGTGTCGAAAGCTTTTTCGAAATCGATGAAGATCAGGTATAGGGAGGATCTCCACTCCACTGACTGCTCAATTATAATTCGGAGGCTGTCCATTTCCGCTTGTCTCTGCGAGCGCTATGCTTAACTTCCTTATCAAGACAGCTGTAATTACCCCGGAGTCTGGATTTTTCCATACGGGTTCTCGCATCGTTTAGCTTGGACTTTAACTCCTTTCTTGTAGTTATGAGTTTCCACGTATCATCGGATATCCACTGTTTTCGTTCAGGTATCTTGTACCCAATGTGCTTTGCTGCAGCATCACATATGACCTCTCTAACATTCTCAAATTCACCTAGGAAAATTTGGTTTGTTTCCATTGAATTTTTCAAGGCCTGTGTGTAAGCGGAATTTATGTGAGGGTTGTTTAACTTCTGGACGTCAAATTTTCTGTGCGTTTGATTTCCTTTCTTCACTGCTGAAACTCTTAGTCTGATAGTTCCCACAAACAAATGGTCACTGGAGCAGTCAGCCCCGCGTTCGTTCCTCACATCTAACAGGGAACCGCGCCATGTTTTGCTGAAGGCGATGTGGTCAATCTGATTCTCCGTGCGGTGGTCAGGTGATACCCACGTGACTTTATGAACTGTTTTGTGTGGGAAGATTGTGCCACCTAATACAAGTTTGTTGCTTAAGCACATTTCAGTGAACAACTCGCCATTTTCGGTCATTCTTCCTATACCATGGCCGCCCATAGCTCTTTCTCGATTTGAGTTATCGTTGCCCACCTGGGCGTTGAAATCAACCATCACTAATAATATGTCACCCCTGTTGACGTTAGAGATTACGCTACCGAGATGACTGTAAAATTCTTCCTTCGTCTGTGTATCTGAAGTTTCAGTAGGCGCGTAGCATTGCACACATGTGATGTTTCGTGCACAAGTACGGAGTCGTGCCACAATGATTCTATCAGAGTATGGGTGCCAGTCTATCAGCACATTTCGCGTTTCTCTGTTTAGTAGTATCTACACTCCGCTAGATCGCGGTTGATCAGATGGTTTACCAGAGTATATCATTGTGAACCCATCATCTGTTGAGAACTCCCCAGAATCCGGCCATCGGGTTTCGCAAAGACCTAGGAAGGCGATGCTGTAGTTTTTTGCTTCCCGGCAGACCTGCGCAAGTTTCGAAGAATCTAAAAGCGTCCTCACGTTCCAAGTTCCAAATCGTGTTCCATGTTTAAAGCTTAATGTCGTCATCAAAGGGGTTGATTGGGTATTATTTTCATTATCTGAGGTTTCGGTAATCAGTTAGTTTAAGATGAGTAGCTGATTAGGCTTCTGCATCCGATCCTGGAACTGGTGCTGCCAGCATGGCCTCCAGGCGAGCTGGTTGGAAAATCCGGTGACACGTTTATATAGCGAGCCGCTTGTTCCAAGGCCCGACGCCCGCTTCCAGCCGCCCCTAACATGGGGAACAGACGCTGACAGTTGGTGGCTATTGCTTATTTGAAGGCGCCAATCGCTCGCCTTGACGTTCCAAGTATCGCAGGCACTCAGAACTTGTTAGGAGCCCGGTGCCACCCGAAAACAATCTGAGACTCTCCACTCGGAACCGCTGATTGTCCGCGGCTGCATTAGCAGCTGGTCCGCATATCTGCGGAGCTTTCCACTATCCGCAACCTGTGGACGCGCCCGGTAGCACTCAGCTGTGCTTCCTTAAGAAGTGGAATGGGCACAACCGATGGCGGGTACAAACTAATTATACCTTTAATGTATGGGCAGCATTAAGGTATAATTAGTTTGTACGTAACGTGCCGTGACGAATCAGCTGATTGGTTTTTGTTTTATGAAAAAGCATTTGAGTCGTTAGTTTGTCAGTAATGTAACGTGCCGTGCCGGATGCACCTGTTGAAAACAGAATTTTGTTATCCGTTACCTAGTGTCTTGACATGCAATAAAATGATAGTAAGCAATTGTCAAAATGCTCTCATCTCAAGTGAAGACACTCAATTTAAATTTTATTGCAATATCATGATATCGCTGACATGCCATCGGATCTTGCAATGATGCCAGAGATCAAATGTCACTTTTAGTTTTCATTTTAATTTTGTAATAGAAAAACAACATAAAATTTGGTAAAAAGGAATGTAAGTGTTTAGTTTTTTATTATTTGTCGATAAACATTAATGTTTCATAAAATTTGGTGTTTTTCGAAGAAAAAACTATGATATTTCTTATCCATGAAATGGTCAAGTGTTCTCCACCTCTCTGCAATTGATATCATTTTGACGTTTCGCTGCAATGGTTTTGACATTTCGTATCATATGATTTATTGCATTTGAAGACACCGGGTTAAGTGCAGGCAGTTGACAGCTGCTGTTTTGAGATCTGCGATGAATGGCTTAAACCGGCTAATCCGAGCCGAAGTATAATTTTAATCACCGCCGCCGTCGAAAAATTTTTTTACTCGATAAAAATCTAAAAATAGTATATATTTTTTTTAATTTTATTTTTTTACCATTAAGCCGATGTTTTGCATGTGTCAACTTAAAGTAGGCTAGCCGATAAGCTTTTGGCTCACAACCAGCTGTGCAATTTTTTTATTTAGCCACCGCTACCGATTAATCTGATCTCTGCTAAGAAAAACAATATTAAACAGCTGATACGTTGTTACGGAAAAGATTAACTACACAAAAGAGCATCCGGCACGGCACATTACAGAACCGTCACGGAACGCAAAGACTAAAGGCTGAGTTACCCAACCGTAAACGTATCTGTAACGAATCAGCTGTTTCGATACCACAAGAAGAAATGTGTACGAATGGTTACTTACGCGTAAATGTAAACGAACTTGCCGGATCATTCTGTTGAAATCAGAATTTTCTATCCGGCATCGAAAGAGCTGAATGATTTTAGTCGGAAAAAATAGGAAATGAATAAAGAAAATTGATTCAAACAACAAATAAGGAATAAAAATTAACAAATAAATGGACAAATTTAGAATAAAATATAAAACCACATGAAATAGATGCTAAATAGTAATGTCGTTTACGATAATCTATAAGTGTACTTTTTAGCTACGGCACGGTACAGTTACATCACATTTACGTTTACGGTCCCATAATCCGCCCTTAAATGGAGCCTTTAGGTTAACTCAAGCTTTAAAGTTGAAAAGTATCGAGTTGTCAAAAGTAACCATCCCAACAAACAATTCGTTCCGTTTACTCACCGTTTTCGGTCAAGGGCGGATTATGGGACCGTAAATGTGATGTAACTGTACCGTGCCGTAGCTAAAAAGTACACTTATAGATTATCGTAAACGACATTACTATTTAGCACCTATTTCATGTGGTTTTATATTTTATTCTAAATTTTTCCATTTATTTGTTAATTTTTATTCCTTATTTGTTGTTTGAATCAATTTTCTTTATTCATTTCTAATTTTTTTCGACTAAAATCATTCAGCTGTTTCGATGCCGGATAGAAAATTCTGATTTCAACAGAATGATCCGGCAAGTTCGTTTAAATTTACGTGTTACCCCCCGTTTCCACATGCAAGTAAATGGTTGCAAGTTGAGAATACGTATTATCAGCGAAAATTACCGAAAAAACGTGAAAATTTTACATGTGTCCACACTACTTGCTGCAAGTTCATTTTTAAAATGTCGTTGAAAGCATATGTTGTCACTAAATAGCACTCCCGTATTGCCAAGTATTCAATATTCTAACAAAGCTGGGAAAAAATTTGTTCTTAACAATTTTTTTTTCAAAAACTTAAAATTTATATTTTAAATTACCATTAAGATATGTCGTTGTGTTCTTTTTTACAAATAAATACAAAATCAGTTGCATTACAATTTTTACTTTACCAAATACTACTAAATTAATAGAAAATATTACTAGGCAACACTGTTTTCTTCATTCTGTCATTTCACTTGCTGCATCAAAAATCTACTGTCTTCTAAATTTACTTGCAAGTTGAGCCGCAAGTCGTATAAGTGTGATAGTTTAGTGAAAAAGTGTGAGTGTTTTGAGTTTTTCGAACTTGCACTTGCATGTGGAAACGGGGGCTAATAACCATTCGTACACATTTCTTCTTGTCGTATCGGAACAGCTGATTCGTTACAGATACGTTTACGGTTGGGTAACTCAGCCTTCATTCTATATGTCAAACAACAACAGTAGGTCCGTTCCTTTATGTTACCGCGGGATCCCAATCTTACCCAAAAAGCGTTCCCGTACTCGAAAATTGGCTAAATGAGAGTGTTCAAGAGAGTGAATTTGTGTTTCTCTTTTTACCAAAGTTACCCAAACTTTTTCTTCGAGTAAGTTGTAAAACTAACAGCTGATGCAATGATAACCAAAACAATTGTGAAAATAAATTGAAAAATTAAATTGAACAAACCAATACGCAAAAGAAATGTGTTATTTATAATAATTAATTAATGACATTTGTCTACTTACCCACACCTTTTCAGACATGCAATCTAAGTTATCACTAGTCCAGGAAACTGCATCACATGTTGGCTTAAGAATAAATATCGGCAAAACAAAAATAATGCGAGTAAATGTAAATAACGAGCAAACATTAACCGTTCAGAATCAATCGCTTGATGAAGTAGAATCATTCTGTTACCTGGGAAGCATATTGGACAAAAGTGGCGGATCCAAAGCCGATATATCTAACCGTATAAAAAAAGCCCGGCAAGCTTTCGGCCAACTCAAGTCAGGGTGGAACTCTTCACATATATCAAGAAGGACGAAGCTAAGGATATTCAACTCCAATATAAAATCCACACTGTTGTATGGATGCGAGACGTGGAATGCAGCACCTCGCGACTTACATTCCATACAAGTTTTTGTGAATAAATGCTTAAGGAAGATTCTACACATATTCTGGCCTAGAACAATTTCAAATTGCCGACTCTGGTCAGAAACTGGTCAACAACCTATCCAAATTGAAATCCGCAAACGCAAATGGAATTGGATTGGACATACATTACGTAAACAACCCAATGATATTGCTAAACAAGCTATAGACTGGAACCCGCAAGGCAATCGACGTATAGGAAGACCATCACACACCTGGAAACGGCAAATTGAAACCGAAATATCCAACTTACACCTTCGTTGGAATGAAATCAAACACCGTGCATCAGATCGAACGTATTGGGATAATCTTGTTGCGGCCCTATGCTCCTTGCAGGAGTAAAAGGAACAAATATATATATAATAATTAATTGAAAAAAAAATCAATAAAAACCATTTGCGTTTGCAGATGATGTTCAGATTTTGTTTAAAGGGGATACGAATTCCCCGATGTTATGCAAAGTATGATAAATTATACTGTAGCTTTAGTTGATAGTTGGATGTCTTCTAATTATCTTCGTGTCAACTCTAATAAATCTAAGGCAATGTTGTTTAGTAATGGGGGTATTTCTAAATTTTCTATTAATTTAAATAACAATTCAGTTGAGTTTGTAGATAAACTTAAATGTCTGGGAGTGATTCTAGACAACAAACTTAGTTTTGAGGAACATGTCAACACTGTTGTTTCTAAAATTAATTTCACATTGAGAAAATTATATAGCTTAGATATTATACTACCTTTTAATGTTAAGCTTAAGATTGTTCATGGGCTAGTTATGCCAATAATTTTATACTGCTAAGAAGTTTATTCTGTGGCTTTGGGTTATGTTATGAAGAAGATAAGATTAGCTTTCAATCGAGTTATGAGATATTTATACTCTCTTAAAATACGTCATCACATTTCGTCTTTTGTTTTAAAATTTTTAGGATGTTCGTTTGATAAATTTGTTAATATTAGAAGTATTTTGCATTTCTATAAAGTGTATAAATTGCAAACACCTCAGTTTTTATTTGATATTTTTAAGTTTGGCAGATCTACTAGAAATAGACAATTAGTTATTCCGAAACTTACTCCGCTTTTGGGGCGATCTTTTCTTGTAAGGGTTGCTCATAAATACAACAAATTGCCGTCTAATTTAAAGACATTTGATTTTTCTATAAAAACATGCAAAAAAAAACTTTTTAAAATATTTTCAAATACTTACCCCTCAATTCATAAATGCTTTGTATAGTTATAGCAGGTTTACAAAACGTAATTTTCATACAAAATTTGTTCAATATACCTACTATAATTTTACAAAGCGTTTATGAATTTGGGGGTTAATTTATTATTATTTTTGGCCATTATTTTTATTTTTTTTTATTTTTTTCTCTAAAATTTTTTTGAAAGATCTGGGATTTGAATAGAAATCTGTTATCACTCTTATTTATTATTTATATTGTTTTTTTTTTTTATTTTTAAGATTATTATATTTAAATTAAATTTTATTTAACACTTTATTTTATTTGTATTAAATTTTATTGTTTGCTTTGCAAACTTTTAGTAGTATTTGTAACCGATTATGGCCTTTCGGCTAGGTTATTGTAATAAATAAAGAAATTAAATTAAAAACTTTTAAATGCAAATAAATATTTGTATTTGTTCAATTTTTCAAACTAAAATTATACGCACTTTCGTATTTTTCTTTGAAATGCATTTTTGGACTCGAAAAGTAGTTTTGTGCGTTCTTTACTTTTTGTCATTTTGTGAGAGAATTTTTTGTTTACTCTCATTTTACCGACCTTTACCAAAAAAGTAAAGGAACACACTTAATGTCTCAAGAAGAAGCATTTTCAAATTAGAAAAAAAAAATCTGTGCTCTTATATGGCTCTTATCGTGTAATTAAGTGAATCGTTCAATTGAACTAGTTACTTCATGAACGAATGGAGCAAGAAAAAATAAAAATTGCAGTTTGTGTTTTTGTGCGAGTCAACATAGAAATTAGAAAAGAATTAAACAAATTACGTTTTCTCCAACAATACATTTTTTGAATAAACAACAATTAACATGTCTCTGGAAACAGTAGATGATATGCAACGTGAATTCGCTGATGTTGATATAAATAACGGAGACTCGAATAATGAAGATGATGAACAAGATGATGAAGAGGAGGTACCATCACCGGCGGTGAGCCAAAACAATGGTCTAAATCAAACTGTCATACATGTAAGTACAACACTAACATAAATTTAATGTAATTATCCGAAAGATCTTATAAGAATTTTTATCAATTTGTAATTTCTGTAATGTAAGGAATTCTTATATAGCCGTATTAGCTTGCGTGTCACTAAACAAAATCATATCCACATACTACTAACATTTCATTAATGATGGGCGGTGTCTAATACAAATACAGCAGTACTCTAAAATATGTAACTAGTTGTGGTTTTTGTTTTGTAATTGTACAATTCGGGTTGTACTCGGAACAAATCTTAGTTTAACATATACATAAATTTAATATTTTTATATTTCGGCAAATATCATTATTTTGGGCGAAGTAATATAACTGTTATTTATCTTTCCTCTTCTACCCTCCTTATTTCAATTATCTGTTTAGTTTTATATTAAACTCTGCCTAGAAGTCTTTAGTTTACTTTGGTTTCTGATTATTATTTCATTTTAATGGGTGCTTGCCTGCTTCGCCACCGCTGCTTATCAGGTCAACACATCCAACGTCGTCATAATTTTATGGCGATTAGTGCAGTAATTAATGCCTTTCGTTCTCCCATTCTCTTCATTTTCCTTTTCATATTATGATTTTTTGTATTACTAAGATTGCATTTAAATATTAACATGGCTATTCACAAGGGTTTGGGATTTCCCGGACTTTTTTATTTCCCGGGAAACGGGAATGAAAAAATTTGATTCCCGGGAATCCCGGGAAATATTTTTAAACAAAATTGTTAATGAAAACCACCTATATAAGTCATTTTTGTTAAAAAAAAAACACTATTTCAGTACAAATGCAGTCTGTGTAGTGAGAATTCAAAGTAAAAAATATCAGAATGTTGAACATTAGATTTCACATAAATTACTCGCAGAACTGCCAAATGAATTGCATGATTCCAGCAGAAAGCACCTACTACTGGACTGTCGGAAACAAACCGTTTCATCACACTTGGCCCATTAGATATGGTGGCCACAATGTTATTTTCCAAAGACAAATAAAACTCTTGTAGTCTTATTTCTACAATTCTTCTTATTTCATCAGCATTACATCTTCCTGATATATAAACCACCCCAGGTTATAAAATGAATTATATCCGTTTATACATACACTGAAAATATTATTACAGTAACTGACTATAGTTTATTTAAAAAGTTATCCGTACATTTATTTTTAAATGATTATTCAGTTAAAATACAAAGAAATATAATTTTTAACTGTTTTTGTCGTTTATTTAAAATATAAACTACCTACAAATACGGATTTTCTGTTACAGTTAATATTTTCATTTAAAATGTTTTATTAAAAAAATAATACCTTTTCGATTTCTAGGTCAGTTAAAAAAACGAAATAAACTAAATATCATTTATTCTTACGGATTTTGTAGTTAATTTTTTGAAATTTAAAAAAACGAAATAAATGAAAATTCATTATTTTTTTAAGGATTTTGTAGTTTATTTATTAACATTTAAAAATAAATGAAAAGTTCTTTTGATTTAAACGAAAAGTCAGTAGACCGGTGAAGTGATTTTTCATTTATTTTAAATTACATTTTCAGTTAATTTAAACTACAAACTATTTTGAGTGTATGTTCAAATATCTCTTTTGTGATATTCTTGTCCATTCATCTAAGATTTCTTTTATCATGATATCTTTTACATGATTGTAGTAATTTAATATAATGTTCTTTACATCGGTTTCATTTTTTGCAATGCCAGGTTTTTATTATAAAAACTTTCTCGAATAAACGAAGATCTAGTTATGGTGCGGATTGACTGCGGCAAATTTGGATACCATTTCAGGAAATGTTTGCCCTACCATAAAACCTTTAATGCCTATTCAGCTTACACTTTTTTCTTCGGGTACTTTGCTAATTTTAGCTGAAACGTGATTCTTGTTGTTGTTTTCTTCAAGAGAAGTTGCATGACCATAAATTTTTTTTTTTTTGTGAACCAAATTTAGATGTCGGATAACCAAATTTAGATACCACCGTTAACCATTAGTCTTTTCTTTTCACATTTATTAATGAAAACGTTATTTATAAAATTATTGACCCTTAATATAAAGGAGTATTTTAAATTTAAAGTCGACTTTATTTTTAATCAAACGGTTTTGTTCATTTTGTGTATGAAAACCTTACAAAAATATTTATATTTTCAAATATTTTGATTGGTTGATGCTCCAAAATAAACCAAGTCGAGGTGGTGCCACCCAATATTTTAACTAAAGTCGACTTTACCTAAATTATACATTTGAAAAATTTAGATAGTAAGGGCGATTATTTGTAAGAAACAAAGCTTTTTTCATATTTCTTTTAAACATTTTACCAAGTTTTTAGGTTTTACTACTTAAATTTTGAATAAGTTATAATAAATGTATCAAATAAATGTATTCCCTTTTAAAAGATTTTAACAATGACATTTTTGTTTTGGTATTTAAAATGTTTTTTATGACTAAAATTAAAAAATCCTATTCGAAACAAAAACAATTTAAAAAATTTAAAATTTTTAAAATTTCCCGTTTTCCCGGGAAAAATATATTATTTTCCCGGGAATTCCCGGCAAACTTTTCCCGGGATTTCCCGGGAATTCCCGAACCCCAAACCCTACTATTCACAAAAAACTTTTTGTCTTATTAGAGGTTAATTGAACGATTTTTGTTATTGCTTTGCATTTTAATTTGTTTTATTAAACTGTAATAAAATTCAAAACATTTTTTTTAATACAAGCCTAACTCCTAAATTCATAAATGCTTTGTAAAATTATAGGAGGTTTATTGAACGAATTTTGTATGAAAATGACGTTTTGTAAACCTGCTATAACTTTACAAAGCATTTATGAATTGAGGGGTAAGTATATACTCCTCCAATAAACAAAATGTTCATACAATGTCAATCGACACGATTTTACTGTACTATAAAAGTCAATTTCATACAAAGTATTAACTATATAGTCCATGTGGTTGCCAATTAAAAAAAATCAAGATAATATCCCAGTAGCAAAAATACTAGTTCGGAACCAGTTATGTGCTAGTTTATTTGAACAAGACAACTAGTACGAGTTCTACCGCCTCTCCATACAAGCAACTGTAGAATTTAGTATGGAGATGTCATAGGCATGGGGGCATTTGTTTCCGAACTCCCACTTTGTAACTAGTTGTAGAAGTAGTTTGAAAATTACACTTAAAAAGGACGAACAATTGACAGTAAAATTAGTGCTAATGTAACAATATTATGTCCAATATAATGGCACAGTATTTTTCTTGTTTTGCCACACACCATGCAATAAATTGCAACATATATGTAACAAAAATCCCCACAATATTTTATGCAATATATGAATTCAACATAACCTCAAAATGCACACAAACATAAACAGCCAAAATTAAAATTGCACAGTGTTGCCAATAGATTATGCAATATTTCAAGTTGTTCAATAAAAATCAAAAGTGTTTTAATTCACTACATAATATTGCTCAACCTTCAATTTAATACATACACGGCCAATATCTTGCACCACTTGGAAAGTTGTACCATAATATTGCAAATGTGTTGCCCGCTTTACTGACATAATTACCCAGTCAGTAAAATACGACCGGCGAGGTGTTGGCAAAGCGTCGTCGAGGGTAGTACCAGTGTTGGCAAAACATCCGATTTCCAAGTCATACAACACTGGTGTAACGTCGAAATGATAAAAACGGAGAACGGTTGGCTAAAGGTGTTGGCAAAGCGTTGGCATTTTAAAAATTCAGTGCCTTCCTAGTATTTTAAATACAATAAAATCGGTGATTTTTTATACTGCTTTGCCAGTTCATTCCAATAATATTTTTTATTTGGAATTCATTTTATTATAAAAAAAGAACATAAAAATGTTAAATACACAAAAAAGAAAAAAAAAGTAAAAAATAAAAAGTACTGGGATCATGCCAAATGTGTTGTTGTTGTAGCAACGGCTCTTTTTTTTAACGATTTTATTTAAACAAAACACATCCAACGAAAAGAAATTAACAATTTAAACATACTACCAGCATAGTACGACAACAGCTTTAACCGCCATTGCCACACAGATAACCAGCGGTCTAAATCAGAGCCGCCCTTGCGAAAGGACGGTTCTAGTGGCGCTTGACCTAGCGAAGGCATTTGATACGGTCAACCACGCGACCCTCTTCAGAGACATCGCCGAATCCAGTCTCCCAAATGGTACGAAGAGGTGGATAGCGAATTATCTGTGTGGTCGCCAGTCGTTTGTGGAGTTTCGAAACAGAAAGTCCAAACCTCGTAGAATTAAACAAGGAGTTCCTCAGGGTGGAGTTCTCTCCCCTATATTGTTTAATTTCTACGTTTCGAAACTCCCAGCTCCACCAGAAGGAGTGGAATTGATTTCTTACGCCGACGACTGTACGATACTGGCGACGGGTCACGACATTGATGGCTTATGCGGTAGGTTGAACAGTTATCTTCATGATCTTACGAATTTCTTCACTGGAAGGAATATGCAGCTCTCCCCTGCAAAATCCTCGGCGACTCTTTTTACCACTTGGACGAAAGAAGTAAGGCTGGAACTGAATGTAGTAGTCGATGGCGTGCGAATTCCGACACTTAACCACCCCAAAATTCTTTGGGTCACATTCGACAGCTTGTTTATGTCCTCAGCGCACACCACTGCAATTTGCAACAAGATGCAGAGTAGGAACAAGGTCCTCAAGTCGCTAGCCGGCAGCTCTTGGGGTACGGACAAAGAAACCTTGTTGGCAACCTACAAAACAATTGGCCGGTCAGTGGTTAATTATGCTGCGCCAGTGTGGTCGCCTAGAGTCAGTGATACCCAGTGGAGAAAGCTCCAAACCTGCCAAAATTCTGCCCTCAGGACAATTACGGGATGCCTACAAATGTCCTCAATTCAACATCTTCATGAGGAAACGAAAGTCCTAACAGTAAAGGAACACTGTCATATGCTGTCGAAGCAGTTCCTGCTGGGATGTCATCTGAGGAACCACCCGAATCACCATCTTACGGAGGTGGATCCCCCCGAGGCATGTCAGAAAGGACCTTCGTATCTTTGAGGGCACGGTCCAGCGTTACATGAGAGATCCGCTGGACTAAGCATCCCACAGGGTAGGTATAAGCGATATTCATCGGGACACGGTAAATGACGCCATCAATTCTTACCGGATGAATATCGTTCTTGGAGGTCGTCCCCCACCTATTGCAGAAAACGAGGAGAAAACTCTCCCACGATCCACGAGAGTCCTCCTCGCGCAATTGCGTTCGGGATGGTGTTCACGCCTTAATTCATATTGGTCTCGGATCGAGCCCACCATCCCGAACACATGTCCCGCATGCCAAAGAGGTCCTCACGACGTAAACCAACTCTTTGGCTGCACGGCAAACCCGACTCACCTAGATCCCACGTCACTATGGACCCACCCGGTTGAGGCGGCCCGGTTCCTGGGTCTGGATCTAGCTGAGTCAGCAGAAGAAGAAGAAAATTAATTTGCTTACATATTATATTGCAGGAATCGTTGCTACAACAACAACAATTTAAACAAAAAAAAAAAATAAATCCATTGAAAAATTTATTGTTTTGAAAATTTGTTTCTGTGTTTTTGTACAAGTTCAGTAATGGGAACTCAGTCTTCTATTTCAGTATCTAGCAAATTCGGCGTTGAAAGCATCGAGTCAGAGGTTTTGACTTTTAACTTATTGGTTAATTTAATTTTCATTAATCCCAATTTAGAAAAAATTCTTGCCGCACACGCGCTGCTGTAAGGTTACCAGCACAGTGGCAAAAAATTTGTCCCTCCGTACCTATAAATTTCTCCTTAAACTAAATTTACACACGAGATAGAAATAGAGCAAAAAAACACCCATAATTTGCTTAGATCATTCACAATGGAGCTATTTCGAAGTGTATTTTGCTATATCTCCAGTAGTTTTTTCTCGCGTGCAAATGCCTCTTTGTAATCTACATATCTATACTCTCAATAATAAATTTGGTGATATCTTGGGTCGAATCCGGAGTGTCCAAAAATCCACATTTTAAGTGATATTTTACTAGAAATTTTTTATATCACGTAAAATTTCTGTTGGATTTAGCCTAAATTTTTTACTTAAATTGGCCATATATTTAGCAGCTTGCTAGAATTTAGTCTACACGTGTGAAAAAGGTTCGATCTTACCTGATCTGTTTATATCTAATTAAATATCATTCTATATAATAACATAAGGTGCCAGATCAGATCAGAATATGTATTTGTATTACTGACTTTACAAAAGGGGGGGGGGGGGGGGAAGTCGCACAAAGTTAGGAAAAGTGGCAAAAAATATACATGCATATATTAGTCTTCTTCTTCTTGTTCTGCTGACTCATCTAGATCCAGACCCAGGAACCGGGCCGCCTCAACCGGGTGGGTCCATAATGAAGTGGGATCTAGGTGAGTCGGGTTTACTGTGCAGCCGAGAGATGGTGGGCTCGAGGATGGTGGGCTCGATCCGAGACCAATATGAATTAAATGCGTGAACACCATCCCGAACGCAATTGTGCGAGGAGGACTCTCGTAGATCTTGGGATCTTCATCCGGTAAGAGTTGATGGCGTCATTTACCGATGTCCCGATGAATATCGTTAAGACCTGCCATGTAGGATGCTTCGTCCAGCGTATCTCTTAAGCGGGGAATACACTTAGGAAAATTCGTGAAAAAATGGCAATTTTTTTTACCAATGTTGATTTGTGTATCTTAATGTTCGTGTTTTTGTTCCCTTCTCAATGTTCCTTAATGTATTCGCCGCTTTATATATTGCCGGATTGTATCCTCATGGATGCGAAGGCCTTTTCTGACATGTCTCGAGGGGGGGGGGGGTTCCACCTCCGTAAGATGATGATTGGGGTGGCCCCTCCGATGGCATCCCAGTAAGGACCTTCGTTTCCTCATGCAGATGTTGTATTGAGGACATCTGTATGCATTCTGTAATTCTCCTGAGGGCTGAGTTCTGGCATGTTTGGAGTTTTCTCCATTGGGTATGGCTGGCTCTTGGCGACCACACTGGCGCCGCATAATTAACCACTGACCGACCAATCGTTTTGTAGGTTGCCAAAAAGGTTTTTTTGTCTGTATTAGGGACGCCGAACGGGACCGGTTTTTACAAATCCCGGGATTCGCGAAAATCCCGAGATGAAAAGTAACTTCTTGGGAATGAATTCAAATATATATTTAAGAAGTGATATTTATGACTTTTGAATGCATTCCTAAGAAGTTACTTTTCATCTCTCCTTAGTAAAAAAAATGAATTGCTTTCCTATATAAAAAAGAACATCCAAGCACTCATTTTTATGACGTACAAAGCAGACTTAAAGTAGCATAAACACCTTCTCTCCTATGACAAGCCAATGTTAAAAGAATGCCTTTTTCACCTCAATTTGAACGCATTCGTGCCGAACAATATAGGTGATTTTAGGGATCTTGGTCAGGTATTTTTTTGCTGGGTGCTTATGGAATCCATGGTGGTGCTGAGCAAGCTGGAATGCCGTGTACGGCTGGGGAGGAGTAATGCCTCAAGCATCTTTGCGACCAATGACAGCAGGGAGATCGGTCTGTAGAATTCTCCCTGGTTTGCATCCTTTCCTGGCTTTAAAAGCGGTACCACCCTGCCCATTTTTCAGACCTCGGGCACAATTAGGGTAGATAAGGATAGGTTAAAGACTCAACTCTTGGCATATCCAGTTACTTGATCATCAGCATGGAAATTCCGTCGAATCCTAGAACCCTAGATGGTTTGGCTCTTTTGATGGCTTCGTCAGCCTCTGTTGACGTAAAAGGCTCGTCGCTGACTCGGAGTTCGTGTAGTTTCCTTACGATACTCCTTTCGCCTTCTCTCTCTCGGGGTGCTCCATAAATTGCCGGCTAAAAAAGCTCGCGCACCTCTTTGGGTCCGATATCGTCCTATCGGCAAATGAGATCGAAACCCTGTCGTCCCTTTTGGACGGGTTCGAGAGAGATTTGACCGTAGACCATAGCTTGTTGGCTCCGGTGCTGAGGTTGCATGACTTCAAGTGATCTACCCATTTGTTCCGTTTGTGCTCGTTGACCAACTTGCTGATCTCCCGGTTGAGTTGGCCGATCCTGGGGTCACTGGCGTTAGGTTAGGTTCCTGAGGCAGCCGCCATAAAGGCCAGCTCACTTGGGTCCTTCCAAATCGTGTTCCCGTTGTGATATCCATAAAGCCGTTAGGCGACCACATCAGGGTCCGAACCAAACCAGTTAGACCCCCTGATGAACAGACACATCCTGCCTACGTCGGCAGCAGACAGGTTCGTCAGGTCGTCCAGAAACAGATGACCAAAGAGAACAGCCCTCCTGTTCGGAAACGCCGCACACTGGCACAGCAGATGGAACGGAGTCTCCTCTTCTTCCTCATCGTGACAACTCCTGCAGAAATCATTATATGGCAGTCCCAACCTGCGCGCATGCACGCCAAAAGCGCCATGTCCCGTTACCACCGCCAGCAGGCTGCGCAAGTGCGAACGGCGCAGGCCACACACCTTCCTTGTACCCAAGCAGGTTGACTCATTTGCCCACCTGGCCGAGGCAAGCTGCAGGTAGTGACGCTCAACCCACCGCTTGCTCGCCGTAAGCGGTATGCCGCACGTGTGATCGATCTCGAACAACAGAAAAGCTTAAAATTTAAAAATCTTTAGTGATAAAATTCTTAAAGTATTTTTTTGAAAAAAAACTTCATAACTTTTAAATAAAATTCTTTATGATATTTTTTTAAATTCAGTAAAGAATTTTAAAGGAAAAATTCTCTATTGAATAGTATTTTGAATTTTATGGAGTTTATTTTCATATAAAAAAATATACATAAATGTATTTAAAATTGGTAAAAATTTAAGCCCTTGTTTATGTATTACGAAAATATTCTAAACGAAAGCAAAGTATCGAAAATTTGTTTTTGTTTCCCATGTTTTTTTGACGAAAGTGTTTGTCAATTTCTTTCGTTTAGACTATTTTCGTAATAGATAAACATGCCCTAAATTTGTGATAAGGATTAGCATGTAGTTAACAAAATTTTATATTAAGAGTAGTTCTGAACATTTTCTTCCCTTCATACAATAATATCACTACATGCTTTTTCGCATTTAGCCATTATTTTGGAATTTTTTAAGTGAGGTTATTTAAAATTTATAATCAAGAGACCATAATACCTTATACCAAAGCTTGGTAATTAGTTTGCAAAAAAAATTCGCGAAAAAAAAATCTTGAAAAAAGAAAAATGTTTGCATCAATACATTCGCTTGCAGAATGTAAATCGCTGATTAAGTTTTCAAATTAATCTCTTGTACCATAAAGTCTTTTTCCGTTCCGCTATAATTTTTCAATTTTTTAAGTGTGATTTTTTTAAATTTATAATCTAGGGACTAAAATACCAATTTCTTATAACAAAGTTTGGAAGTTCGTTTACAATAAATTCGCGAAAAAATATTTCGCAAAAAGGAAAATGTTTGCATCAATATATTCGTTTGCAGAATGTAAGCTGACTAAGCTTGTTAATGAATATTTTATACCATAAAAGCTTTTTTCGCGTTCCGCCATTATTTTGAAATTTTTTAAGTGAGGGTTTTTAATTCATAATCTATTAACTTTAATACTCATTTCTTATCAAAAAACTTGGTGGTTAGTTTGCAAAAAAATTCGCAAAAAAAATTTTGCAAAAAGGAAAATGTTTGTATCAATATATACGCTTGCAGAATGTAAATCACTGAATAAGCCTTTTACCAAATATTTTGTACCATAAAGACTTTTTTCGCGTTCCGCTAGTATTTTGCAATTTTTTAAGTGCAGTTATTTTAAATTCATAATCTAGGCGCCCTATGCTCCAGTGGGAGTTAGAATAATATATATATAATCTAGGAAAAATAATACCCATTTTTTATAAAAAAGTTTAGTGGTTAGTTTGCAAAAATATTTCGAAAAAAAATATTTTGCAAAAAGGAAAATTTTTGCATCAATATATTCGTTAGCGGAATATAAATCGTTGATTAAGTTTTTTAATTAATTTTTTGTAGCATCCCGAGCAAAAATAGTTATATATTGTCATATATAATGTGATTGGGTTATATCTGACAATGAATGGAGCCACTTTAAGACACATATCATTATATACAACTACATCTAATATTATTTTCTCAACAAATTTTTTGTATGGTAAATGATGTTATTACATATCCCCAAATCTGACTCCATATATAACTACATAAGCCATATAAAACTAATCAAAATCTAGTGACCGATATGATTATATATGGTTCGATACTAAGTTATATAACACTGTAGGTGTCGTCATACTAAAAATGTATTCTTGTAATTTTATATAACTTTCTATATAATCCCGTAGAAATTAATATATAGTTCAACATCAAATTTAGTAGTCTGCAAATTAAGAGTTAATTACTCCATAGCCAAATAATTTTCACGTGATTTTTTTTCATGTAAAATCATGATAAAAAATGATGCGTACGATTTAGAAGACAAAAGCATTCAACTAAATTTTTATTTTATGTTATAAAATTTGGGCCTTTAAAGTTGTTCAAACTACAAATTTCAATGTCAATTTAATAGCTGTTATGAATAAAAAGTATACCTACTATCAGACAAAATTATATAAAATCAGATATTTTTATATCGAATTAGATATAATATAATGTCCTGGATATGGACAAATCTCGGATAAAACTGTATCAAATTATATCTAATTTTATATAATTAGATACATGTAGATGACCCATTTTTCGGATCAAGCTGTATGTGGTTGTATATGGGGACTTATCAAATAAGATATAATTATATATGACACCATATTAAGATTTATACCCGGGTATATACAATTTTCCACAATTGCGCGTTTTGAATATAAGGTATTAATTTATCGATCAAATCTGCGAACACCATAAAAACTAAATAACTCGAAATAGCGGATTTAGTTATATAGTTTGTATATTTATTTTTTTATTGTACTTTATTTCTTATTCAGTTTATCCACCAAACGATTATTCAAAGAACTATTTTGCGAAATGTGCTTATAAGACGCCATATAAAAATATTAATTTATTGATAAAATTTGCAAACACCGAAAAAATTATAAAGAAATGCGAAATTGCTGGTTTGATTTCAAGTTTTGTGTATTTAATATTTTTATTGTAGCTGTTTGGGTTTTTATTTTTTCATTTTGAATTTTTCAAAGAATTATTCAAACATTTGTTAAAAATAAAATTCTCTAAATTTTGAGATTTTTATTTTCCAAATTTAAAATTCATAAATTTTTTGGAATTTTATTTTAAACAAAAATAAAATTTCAAATATTTATGGATTTTTAAATAAAATACAGAATTTTTCCTTGTCTGATTTATTTTTACAATTGTTGTTTTTGGTTATCTAGCATCAGCTGTTTGTTTTACAATTTTACAAAGTTACCCGAAGAAAAAGTTTGGGTAACTTTGCTAAAACGAGAAAGACAAATGCACTCTTTTGAATGCTCTAATTTACACAATTTTCAAGTACGGGAATGTTTGGGTAAGTTTGGCATCCCGCGGGTTCCCGCGGTAACGTAAAGGAACGGACCTAATGTCAACGGTTCTTTACTCATGACCGATCTTAGATAAAAGACAACATGCAAAAATTCTTAAGAAATTAAATATTGATTTAATAATTGAAATAAAAGTAAAAAAAAAACTAAATGTAAAATAATTTATTATTGTTATTAATAAATTTCATTAAACATATTATTATTTATTTTGCAAGTAATGGAATATGAGAAGCATTGCATGCCTGAAAAATTCGCTGTTATAAAAAATATGGTTTCTGAGCTTAAATAATAAAAAATTGGTTTAATGTTGTAAGAAAATGAATGTAAATGCAATAAAATTTACTTAAATCTATGAAATATGACACAGTAATTTTGACTTAGCTGCACAACCAACTTTTGCAAGAATTTTTGTGCAGGTAAGCCAAAAACGCAGCTAAGTCAAATTGTTTACCTGCCTTAATGTGCAGGTATACCAATACAGATTGAAAACAAACAAATCAAATGAAGCTAATGATGACAAATTTGTGCTTTGCACTAGATCTTGCGATTTGTATGGTTAAAAAACGACTAAAGTAGAATATTTTTGTCACAAAAAAAGTTGACAACACATTTATTTTATGTGTGTTTTTTTTCCTAGAATTGAAAAACAAAGCAAAACACAAGAGGCAGCTAACGGTGAACTTTTTTATGAAAGTAATGTAAAACTGCCAAAAATATGAGGCAGTTATCTTAAATGCGCAGGTACAGAAAGTGCACTTAAAGAAGACAATTGCGTACATAATTTTGTAAAATAGAAACGAAACCAAAATTTTGTGCAGTTATAGCAAATGTGCACTGAAGCATTTTTGCAAGGTAATTTTGAAATAAATTTTTTTTTGCCTTTTTCTATTTTTCTTTATAGCTTCGGCATTTAAAGTTGGATTTTAAAGTGTGATATATCGATTTTTTGCCTCGAGGAGACCAGTGTTTTGCTATAAAGGTAAAATCGAATGAAAAAAATTTAAAAAGGCGACCCCTACGTTCGAAAATATAAAAAAATTCTACTGGGTTTATCGAAAAACTTTCTTAGCAAAAGTTTAATGATTTTTTGGTACATTAGGGTGGTAGCACCTTAGATCTGGTGGGTAACTACTAGAACGGGGTACTTGAGGTCAATGGCCCTTAGAGCAAAACACTGGTCTCCTCGAGAGAAAAACATCGATGTATCATACTTTAAGATCCGACTGTAAATTCCAAAGATATAACGAAAAATGTAAAATGGCGATCCCTACGTTCGGCAAAAAAAAAATTGTTTTTTAACATCCTTGCAAAAATACTTCATATTGGAGAGTGTACGGCGCACTTTTTTTTGCCTGTAAGGTGGTACGGTCTAATGTACATCCACCATGTTGATTTGCATATGTCAAAGGAAATTCTAAGCGTTTTTTGACAATTACCTGTCTTATTAGAAAAATTTCTTATTGCTTATTTTATTTTTAAAATTTCATCAATGTAAATTTTACATAGCACGTTTTTAAATAAATTTCACCAATGTAAATTTAACAAAGCATATACTTAGCACGCTTAACAAAAAAAAAGCATTTGTAATTTAGCAAAAATGCATATTAATTACCAGAAATTTGCGCCTGTATTTTTGTATTAGTTCAACAGTATGCAAATTTTACATAGCAGGATTTTTAAAAGATACGCCTGTTTTTTTCTGCGTGTACATTCCAACCGATTTGGGATTTTTATATATATACATTGCCAGAAAGGTAATTCAGTCTAGAAAAGGATTCAATTTACATTTTCCAGAAATACAGTTATTTAAGAGCCAGTATTTAAAAAAAAGTGATATTTTCAATTTGTAAATCGTATTTCAAACTTCAGGGCCGATGCCATGTCAGAAAGGACCTTCGCATCTTCGGGGGTTCTATCCAGCGCTATGAGAAATGCGCTGGACGAAGCAACCTGAAGGGAAGGTCTCAACGATATCCATCGGGACACGGTAAATGACGCCATCAAGTCTTACCAGATAAATATCGTCCTTGGAGGTCGTCCTCCGCCGATTGCCGAAGACGAGGAGAAAACTCTGCCGCGGAGAACGGGAGTTGTCCTCGCACAGCTGCGTTCGGTATGGTGTTCAGGCCTCAACTCTTATTGGTCTCGGATCGAGCTCACCATCCCGAACACGTGTCCTGCATGCCAAAGTAGTCCGCAGGATATAAGCCACCTCTTTGGCTGCGCGGCAAACCCGACTCGTTTAAATTCCATGTCATTGTGGACTCACCAGGTTGAGACGGCTTGGCTCATGGGTCTGGACCAAGACTAGTCAGCAGAACTGGAAGAAGATTAACAAACACAAAAACTACCCAAGCTAGCCCAAAAGCGTTCCCGTAGTCAAAATTGCGTGTAAAATGTAGTTGTTTGGGCTTTTTTAGGTTCCCGCGGTAATGTACGAGAACGTACATTATGTGTTGATTTGATAAAAAGTTTTATTTGTATTTTTAATTAAAAATATGTAAAATTGAATTTAAATTTATTTTTATTTTTAGCGTCGCATATCGTCTAGTAACATGCAAGATGTTTTATCCGATAATGGGGACTACTACATTGAAATAACAATATCAGAACCACAAAAAATTGGCGATGGCATGGGTTCTTATTTAACATACAAGTACATTTTTCATTGATAAAAATTCAATAAAAGTTTTTAACCAAAATTAATTTTTACTAGAGTCTCAACCAAAACCAACATTCCCAAATTTAAACGCACAGAATTCAGTACCTTGAGACGTTTTAGTGATTTTTTAGGTATACATTCTTTGCTGGCTAGTAAATATATTAAATTAGGAAAAATTGTACCACCAGCACCATCCAAAAATATATTTGGTAAGAAATTTTATGACTTACGTTAATAAATGTAAAAAAATGAGAATAAAATTGATATGTTTATTTAAAGGATCCACAAAAGTTAAAATGAGTCCACAACAAAGTGAGCCAGGTAATGGTTCAAATCTTGAATGGGTAGAACAACGCAGAGCTTCTTTAGAACGGTACATCAATCGTACTGCACAGCATCCACTTTTAAGAGTTGATTTAGATTTTATAAACTTTTTAGAAAGTGATCAGGTTGGTGTAGAATAATTTAAAATGTGTATTTCTAAAAGTGCTTGGATAATGTATAATAATTTATTTTAAGGAATTACCTCGGGCTGTTAATACTGCAGCCCTCAGTGGTGCCGCTGTTGTACGTTTATTTAATAAAGTTGGTGAGACTGTTAATAAGATAACTTATAAAATGGATGAAAATGATCCCGTAAGAGTTGATATTTATCAGATCTTTTGATTAAATAATATTTATATTTCTTTGATTTTCTATAGTGGTTTGATGAAAAAATTACCGAAGTTGAAAATCTTGATGGTAATCTACAAAAATTACATTCCGCCTTAAGAGCTTTAGTAACAACCCGTAAAGAATTAGCCAATCTTACTGGTTTGGTAGCTAAATCTGCAGCCATGTTGAGTACTTGTGAAGAACACACTGGCCTCTCGAGAGCTCTGTCCAATTTGGCTGATGTGGAAGAAAAAATTGAAATTTTACGTGCCGAACAATCAAATTCCGATTATTATATTTTATCCGAATTTGTTAAGGATTATTTGGGACTATTTACCGCTATTAAGTCGGTATTTCATGAACGTGTTAAAGTTTTCCAAAATTGGCAACATGCTCAAATGCAATTGTCCAAAAGACGTGAAAATCGTGGTCGTTATGAGTTAAATAATCGCACTGATAAGTTGGAACAAGCACAGCAGGAGGTGGAAGAAGTAAGTTGAAATTAAAATTTTTTATTAAAAAAGTTTCCAAGATTATTTTTTTATTAGAAAAAATACTACTTAATTTAAAAACAAACCCTTTTTAACAAAATAGTACCATTTTAAAAAAGATAACTTCCCAGCAAAAAAAAAACCGAATGCATTCTACAAGAATGCCTTTTTCACTGCATATAAAGTAGCTATATATGCTGATTTCTTACTTCCAATAAACGTATTTTAAATGACTTCCAAAATGCCATTAATTAAAAACTTTTCTTTACTTCCCAGCAAAAAAATAGCTGACCAAGATCCGTAAAAGCACCTATACTGTTCGGCACAAATGCGTTCAAATTGAGGTGAAAAACGCATTTTTTTAACATTGGCTTGTCATAGGAGAGAAGGTGTTTATTCTACTTTATTAGGTCTGCTTTGCACGTCATAAAAATGAGTGCTTGGAAGTTCTTTTTTATATAGGAAAGCAATTCATTATTTTTACATTCAAATATATATTTAAGAACTGATATTTATGACTTTTGAATGCATTCCCAAGAAGGTACTTTTCATCTCTCCTTAGATAGTAAAAAAATGAATTGCTTTCCTATATAAAAAAGAACATCCAAGTACTCATTTTTATGACGTGCAAAGCAGACTTAAAGTAGCATAAACACCTTCTCTCCTATGACCAGCCAATGTTAAAAAAATGCCCTTTTCACCTCAATTTGAACGCATTCGTGCCGAACAATATAGGTGATTTTACGGATCTTGGTCAGGTATTTTTTTGCTGGGTTCTTTAAAAAAAGTACGTTTTTTTAAAGAAGTATCTTTTATATACATTTTTTATAAAAAGTACCTTTCATAAAAAATACCTTTCATATAAAAGTATACTTCAGAAAAAAGTACCACTCTGACTTGAGCCCTTAAAAAAGGTAAACATTGGTGCATTTCCCTAGCCAGAATTAGTTTCCTATATTTGCAAAATATTTTAATATTTTCGTTGAAGATTATACTCGTATTTTTAATCTTAGTTTGTTTTTATTAAATTGTGTTTTTCTAGTGGCAAGGAAAAGTTCAACGTTGTCAACAACAATTTGAAGAAATTTCCGCTGAAATTAAAAAAGAAATTGAACGTTTTGAATTGCATCGAATAAAAGACTTTAAAACCAATATGGTTAGATATATTGAAGATCAGATGGCTCATCAACAACAAGTATGAATCTCAATCATAAATATGTTTATTTTAATCATTTATATATATTTTTTTTAGATTATCACTTATTGGGAATCATTTGTACCAAGTGCCCGAGAAATCGTTTAAAAACCATAACAAAGTCAAGAAAAAAACGCGCGTTTTTCTTCCTTAATTTTATGCATTTCTTATCTTTGCTGTTTTCAAAACACTCGCACTTAAAAAGTGACGCAAAATTTAAAGTATTTTTTGTAACAAATTATTTCCATTAAAGCTGGGACCAAATGCGTCAATAAATTCGAAACTGACTTTGTAACCACCTATACTTTTACCTCTGCTTATAAGCTAAAGATCTTTATCATGAAAAGAGAGATAAATTATCTATTAAGTTCAATTTAATCGTTCAATTTTAGTATTCCAATCTAAATTTATTTACATATTTCTAACTATTTTTGAAAATTAAAAGATCTTTTTCTTTGTATCGACTGTCGCTGTTAAGTTTACCTCAAAATGTGTTTTATTTTAAAATAGTTTTGCTTGTTTAACAACAAAATCTAACTAACGTTCCATCAATTGTTTAGAATCAGCGGGTTTACTATGCAATTCGATAATAAAAAAAGCATACGTTATAATTTGAATTCAATTTAAAAATTTTGTACTTTTTTAACGAGTTACACAGTAATCCCCAAATTTATTAATTATTATAATTTATATATTTATAATTAAAATTATTTTCTTTTCCATTTATATGTATTAAACTTTTAAAGTTTCTTATAAGATATTTTTGCTCTATTTTCTTTTTTTTAGTTTTTAGCTAAATATTTTCAATATGTAATTGTTAAAAAAAAATTAGTAAGAAACCAAATTAAAATAATTTGCTTTTACATCATACATATTTATCGTGTTTGGATTAGTATAATGAAAAATAAAAAAAAAATTCAATGAATCTTCTTTATTATGTACGTAATCTATATATTTCACTTTAATTATTTAAAAAATATTGTATTATTTCTTATTAAAATAAAGTGAAACAATTTTTTATTTAAATACAAATAAAATGTAAATAATGTTAAAAACAAAAAATTATATTAATATAATCAATTAAATTGTACGCACATAGGTGACCTCGGTTTCCGAAGCTCACAGCTCGGTTTGCAGATTTTTTAGTTTAGTTTTGACCAGTGTTACCATTATATTATTTTTTTCAACAATGATTACTTTTTTAAATGATTAAACGCGTATACGTTAAAAAAGCTGTCAAAAATGTTTATCTAATACGATAACTTAACAAAAACGCGGCTAATAGAGTAAATTTTGCAATATTTCTTATGCAGCAGATTTCACTAGCCAACAAGGTTTTGGACTGGAGCAACCAAATATCTTTCCTATGCTAATTTGGTGGCCTGAATTCGAATCTGTCATTGGTTTTTCTCTATTACGTCAGGTTTTCGAGATACAAAAAATGTTTTTATTCGTTTTTTTCAATAAAAATCATTAGTTTATTCAAATGATACTATCAATGTTTAGTAATTGATAGTATCACTTGCGTGGTAGGTGCAAAAACAGAGAAAATAGCAGGCACCAGAAAACGTTTTTTTTTTTTGTTTTTATCAAAAATAAATATCACTAAAGTTCAAAATGTTTTTATTTCTCAATCGAAAACAAAAAATTTCAAATGTACTTTAAAACAAAAATATCCCTCAAGTTGAAATCCAAAAATATCTTTAGGTAAAATATCAAAGATAAAAAAATTGATAAAAAAATAAAACTTTTTAAAACGTTTTAAAAAACGTTTTTTTTTTTTTGTTTTTCATCTTTGTACTAAGTACAAAAATATGAATAGAATTTTAAAATTTTTGTTTTATTTTTATGGTGGAGATACTATTCTGGTTTTTGGTTTCAAATCTGTAGAAAATCATATAATACCCTGGAGTGAACTGTTGAGCGGTATATACATACAAACATATATTGCAAATATTTTTTTTTTGCTAAAATGTTTGCCAATTGACCAGCATTTTGCACTAATATTATTCATTTTCGGAATGAAATCGCTGTATAAGTTTTCTAATTAAATTTTTGCACCATGAAACCTTTTTCGCATTCCGCTATTAATTCACAATTTTTTAAATGCAGATTTTTAAAATTTATAACCTAGGGACCATAATACCCATATCTCATACCAAAGTTTGGTAATTAGTTCGCAAAAAAAAATTGCCAAAAAAAATTTGCAAAAAAAAAAATTTTTCCATTAATGTATTCTTTTGCAGAATATAAATTGCTGATTAGGTTTCTTAACTATTTTTTTGTATCATAAAGACCTTTTTCGCATTCCGCCAATATTTTGCAATTTTTTGAGTGCGGTTTTTTTAATTTTTAACCTTAGGACAATAATTCCCATATCTTATGCCGAAGTTTGGTGTTTAGTATGCAAAAAGTTTCGCGAAAAAAAATTTAGCAAAAAGGAAAATTTTTCCATCAACATATTCATTTGAAGAATATAAATCGCTGACTGAGTTTTTTAATTTATTTTTTGTACCATAAAGCTTTTTTTCGCGTTCCGCAATTATTTTGCAAATTTTTAAGCGCGGTTTTTTTTTAATTCACAACCTAGGGACTATAATACCTATATCCTATACCAAAATTATCTGGTTAGATTGCAAAAACAAAAAAAAATTGGGAAAAAATATTTTACAAAAAGGAATAGTTTTGCATCAATATATGTATATGTATGTAACATATGTATAGCAGAATGTTAATCGCTGATTAAGTTTAAAAAATTTTGAGTGCGGTTTTTTAAAATTCATAAATTTGGGACTATGATGCCCATATCTTATGCCAATGTTTGGTAGTTCGTACGCAAAAAATTTCGCGAAAAATAAATTTTGCAAAAAGGAAAATTTCTGCATCAACATATTCGTTTGCAGAATGTAAATCGCTGACTGGGTTTTTTAATTTATTTTTTGTACCAAAAAGCTTTTTTTTCGCGTTCCGCGATTTTTTTGCAATTTTTTAAATGCGGATTTTTAAAATTCATAATCTTGGGACTATAATGCCAATATTCTCATATCAAAGTTTGGTGGTAAGTTTGCAAAAAAAAATTTTCCGAAAAGAAAATTTTTTGCATCAGTGTATTTGTTTGCAGAATGTAAATTTCTGATAAGAATTTTGAATTCATTTTTTGTACCATAAAGTTTTTTTGTCAGGTATTTGTTTTTTTTTTAAATTGTATTTCAAAGATTTTCTTAAAATACCAAAAAGTGAATTTAATAAACTGTAATGTTCAATAATGTTAACTATTTAGAATTTGTAATATTTGATCTTAAACCGAACAGTAATAACACTCATTGTAACAATCTTCAGATCAACTAAAAATCTACAATCAAATTAACCGACATTTTAAAAATTGTTACTAATTAACGAAATCGTGTATGACAATAGTCTAGAGATTACATTTCTTAGACTTAAGGTAATCATAAAGCGCTACATATCAATTGTAGCGGTAGAGGGCACAGTAGAGGGTTTCTCCGGTAAACCAGAGATTCCTTACCTCGTCCCACTTTCCCATTGAGAGCCCTCGAAGTTGGTTAACTAGAATTCTTCATTTGAGGGGTAAAAAGCACAAACTTTGACAAGCGAAATGAAGAGCAAGCAAGGGGTCTATGAGGACAATTTTTTGTGTAATATCTACAATTTAGTTGCAGATCACAAAAGTAAAATAATAAAAATTGCTTCGTCCGGAACGGCAGGGTCTCCAAATGGCAAATATTTTTGGCATCATGGTCCTCAAAGGGTTAAACATTCAAAATATCAAAGAAAAAACAAAAACAACAACAAAGAATTTACCACAATTTGCTTTGTCATCTTCCAATATACTACTCTGTTGTTTTGACAGATCTAGCAATGTAGTGACATCCATTCATGTATAAACACCAATAGAAAACAATCCCAACAAACAATTCGTTCCGTTTACGTACCGTTTTAGGTCCGTCATAAAGGGAAATCAACTCCGTATACGTACCGTTTTCTGGATTCGTATACGGACCAGAAAACGGAACATAAGGAACTCATTGAAACTCATTCGAATCCGTTGAAAATCCGTCAATGACGGACCGTTTACGGACCGTTATGTCATGTAGAAAACGGACTAGTCCGCTGAAAGTCCGTCAATGCCGGACCGTTATGTCGTGTGAAAAACTGAGTATTTTCTTGTCCGTATCCTACCGATTTTTTCCACAAAAATAGACCATATGTTTATTATTTAAAATACACAATACTTTTTTCCATTTTGATAAATTCATTAATAATTATTATTTACAATTGCTATTAATAAATTTCTACTTAATACAATTACAATATTTAGCACATCCGGATCGGTTTACCTATCTATCCAGCGTTTAGGGACCCAGAGTAAAATCCAACATCCAGAGCTTTAAAGAATTAATTCCTTTTTGGAATGAATTCCCAAAAATTTAATTCAATTCTTTAATTCAAGGAATGAATTCATCAATAAGACATAAGCAGGAATTAATTCCTGTGAATGAATTCAAAGAATTCAAATTTATAGAATGAATTCCCTGACCAAAGCGTAAAGAATTGAAATTAAATAATTCATTCACTAAAGAATTCATTCAACACTATTTAATTCAATTTGAAGTCAAGGAATTCATTCAATTCTAGTTAATTCAACTTTTGGCTATGTAATTCATTCAACTGTGCACTTAATTCAACTTTGGATCAAGGAATTCATTCAATTCTAGTTAATTCGACTTTTGGTCAAGGAATTCATTCAATTCTAGTTAAATCAACTTTTGGTCAAGGAATTCATTCAATTCTAGTTAATTCAACTTTTAGTCACGGAAACGGATACACCAAAACGGGCTTAAAACGTATTGTGTTCGAAAATCCATTTATACGGTCCGTTAATGTTCCGTATACGTACAAGCGTACATTACGGACAGTTAAGGGCGGATTATGGGACCGTAAACGTAAATGTGATGTAACTGTACCGTGCCGTAGCTAAAAAGTACACTTATAGATTATCGTAAACGAAATTACTATTTAGCATCTATTTCATGTGGTTTTATATTTTATTCTAAATTTATTTGTTAATTTTTATTCCTTATTTGTTGTTTGAATCAATTTTCTTTATTCATTTCATATTTTTTCCGACTAAAATCAATCAGCTGTTTCGATGCCGGATAGAAAATTCTGATTTCAACAGAATGATCCGGCAAGTTCGTTTACATTTACGTGTTAGTAACCATTCGTATACATTTTTTCGTGTGGTATCGAAATAGCTGATTCGTTACAGATACGTTTACGGTTGGGTAACTCAGCCTTTAACGTGCCGTAAAAGCCGGATTCATGTATCCGTACCTGCCGGAGAGTCCGTAAAAATGTTTGTTGGGATGTGTTCTAAAGTGTCAGTAACATTTAAATTTGCACAAGCACTTGTTATTTACATTTACACTATATTTAGGACATCCGGCTCACTGAAATACGTATTAAATTTCATAAATATTACCATCTTCGAACGTATTCCTGCTATTGCCACTAATTTCTCACGATAAAAATATTTTGCACGAACTGAAGGTTTAAGCAGCATTTTTAAAGTAATTTCTTTTTATTTTGAAAACAAACTAACATCGATTAAGTCCGTATTTAAAACGCATACACCACAACGGAATTAAAACGTATTGTTTTAACTCCGGTTACACAGTCCGTTAATGTTCCGAATACGTACACCCTAAAAATTCCTTAGTTGTTTATAATAAATGTTTCAACAATATCATAGGTGAAATACCCCTAACTAATATATAGTTGAATTGATTTAGTTGATGCTAACTAAGTTTTGTAGATATCAAAAAATTAATAGTTAATCGACACTACAGATATCGTTTTGTTCCAATTTGAAAGGGAAGTCACAAACATTATGACAATTATTTTTATTAGAAATAATTTTAAATGACATAACATTTGAGAAGGAAATATAACAAAAGCAACACAATTAAATATAAATAAAAATTTCACACATTTAAACTTCTTTTTAGCTTAACCAGCATGTTTTCCGGCAACTTTATGCCACGACATCAAAATTTAAAACTCGTCAGAAAGGATTCTTTAATTGTCGTTTTTGTTCGTTATTTTGATAAATTTTTCATCCCACATTCCAAAATTGTATCTGCAAAACATTAAAGCACATTAGATATTAATTTTGGATGGTTTAAAACATATATAAATAAGAACTTACCAAATCAACATTTCATTTTCTGTTTTTTATAAAAAATATATTTTTAAACTATTTTGACAACTTAAAATTAATTGAAATGTGCATTTACAGGGTAACCAAAATTTTATTGATTTCGACTAAAACAGTAGTTGTTTTTTATTATGCTAGTTATTAATATATTTTTTAATTTCAACTGTAGATTTTATTAACTATCTTACTATGGAATTTTATCGGTGTACCGTTAACGTGCCATAAAAGCCGGATTCATGATTCCACATGCGCTGAAGAATCTGTAAAAATGATTCTTGGGAATAATCCCCTTATTATGTACGATGGAAATATATCTAAGTGCTATGTAATTATACAACTACATAAGTTCCAAGTAAGTTTTAATTTAATTTCTTTATTTATTACAATAACCTAGCCGAAAGGCCATAATCGGTTACAAATACTACTAATAGTTTGCAAAGCAAACAATAAAATTTAATACAAATAAAATAAAGTGTTAAATAAAATTTAATTTAAATAAAACTTGTATATCACTGAAGAAAACAGTTGTATATCATATCTGGTATAATTTGTGCAGTGAACTAACCGAAAAACAAGTGAGAGAGAAAATTAAGCCTTCAGCTAGTAATTTACATGTTCATCTCTATATGTGACAGCGCATAGAGAAAGGGACCTAAGGTAAAAAAATCAATTTTTTTTTGTGGACAACATCTGAGCATCGAATGAGACCGATCCCATGCTCTCCTGACCTTAGGTCCCTTTCTATCCTTAGGTCCCTTTCTATTTTGCGCGTCATATAAAAGAATAACGTGACTGACTGATTGACTGACTGACTGACTCAACATCGCCCGGCCCAAACCGCTGAAGCTAGGAAGTTGAAATTTCGGCGTAGACGTCCGCTAAGAAGGGATTTTTGGAAATTCCTACCGGAACGGGCAAAAAGGAGGAAAAGTCTCCCCCTTGACGGCCTGCCAAAACCCTTTGGCTAGAAAGCTGAAATTTTAGATATGTGTTCCTTGGAGTAGGGGCTAACTTTTATAGAAAGTACTTTCAACAATTTTGGGCAGGGACGTTGTAAAAATGGGGGTTAAAAAGGGGAAAAGAGCTCCCCTTGACGGCCTGCCCAAACCGCTGGAGGTAGGAAGTTGAAATTTGGTATAAAGGTTCCTCCACTATCGTAGACATCCACCAAGACGGGATTTTTTGGAAATTTTTACAGGGAGGGGCAAAAAGGGAAAAAGTCTCCCCCTTGACGGCCTGCTCAAACTACTGGAGCTATGAAGTTGAAATTTGGTATGTAGGTTCCTCGACCGGTGTAGACGTCCGTTGAGACGGAATTTTTGGAAATTTATATCGGGAGGGGCAAAAAGGGGACAAAAAAGTACCTTTTTCCAAAAAAAAGTACCTTTTTCCAAAAAAAAGTGCCGTTTCCAAAAAAAGTACCTTTTTCCAAAAAAAGTACCTTTTTGCAAAAAAAGTACCTTTTTCCAAAACAAGTACCTTTTTCCAAAAAAAAAGAACCTTTTTCCAAAAAAAGCACCTTTTTCCAAAAAAAGTACCTTTTTCCAAAAAAAAGTACCTTCTTCCAAAAACAGTACCTTTTTCCACAAGAAGTACCTTTTTCCAAAAAAGTACCTTGCTCCAAAAAAAGTACCTTTTTCCAAAAAAAGTACCTTTTTCCAAAAAAAGTACATTTTTCCAAAAAAAGTACCTTTTTCCAAAAAAGTACCTTTTTCCAAAAAAAGTACCTTTTTCCAAAAAAAGTACCTTTTTCCACAAGAAGTACCTTTTTCCAAAAAAAGTACCTTTTTCCAAAAAAAGTACCTTTTCTGGTTAGATTGCAAAAACAAAAAAAAATTGGGAAAAAATATTTTACAAAAAGGAATAGTTTTGCATCAATATATGTATATGTATGTAACATATGTATAGCAGAATGTTAATCGCTGATTAAGTTTAAAAAATTTTGAGTGCGGTTTTTTAAAATTCAAAAATTTGGGACTATGATGCCCATATCTTATGCCAATGTTTGGTAGTTCGTACGCAAAAAATTTCGCGAAAAATAAATTTTGCAAAAAGGAAAATTTCTGCATCAACATATTCGTTTGCAGAATGTAAATCGCTGACTGGGTTTTTTAATTTATTTTTTGTACCAAAAAGCTTTTTTTTTCGCGTTCCGCGATTTTTTTGCAATTTTTTAAATGCGGATTTTTAAAATTCATAATCTTGGGACTATAATGCCAATGTTCTCATATCAAAGTTTGGTGGTAAGTTTGCAAAAAAAAATTTTCCGAAAAGAAAATTTTTTGCATCAGTGTATATGTTTGCAGAATGTAAATTTCTGATAAGAATTTTTAATTCATTTTTTGTACCATAAAGTTTTTTTGTCAGGTATTTGTTTTTTTTTTAAATTGTATTTCAAAGATTTTCTTAAAATACCAAAAAGTGAATTTAATAAACTGTAATGTTCAATAATGTTAACTATTTAGAATTTGTAATATTTGATCCTAAACCGAACAGTAATAACACTCATTGTAACAATCTTCAGATCAACTAAAAATCTACAATCAAATTAACCGACATTTTAAAAATTGTTACTAATTAACGAAATCGTGTATGACAATAGTCTAGAGATTACATTTCTTAGACTTAAGGTAATCATAAAGCGCTACATATCAATTGTAGCGGTAGAGGGCACAGTAGAGGGTTTCTCCGGTAAACCAGAGATTCCTTACCTCGTCCCACTTTCCCATTGAGAGCCCTCGAAGTTGGTTAACTAGAATTCTTCATTTGAGGGGTAAAAAGCACAAACTTTGACAAGCGAAATGAAGAGCAAGCAAGGGGTCTATGAGGACAATTTTTTGTGTAATATCTACAATTTAGTTGCAGATCACAAAAGTAAAATAATAAAAATTGCTTCGTCCGGAACGGCAGGGTCTCCAAATGGCAAATATTTTTTGCATCATGGTCCTCAAAGGGTTAAACATTCAAAATATCAAAGAAAAAACAAAAACAACAACAAAGAATTTACCACAATTTGCTTTGTCATCTTCCAATATACTACTCTGTTGTTTTGACAGATCTAGCAATGTAGTGACATCCATTCATGTATAAACACCAATAGAAAACAATCCCAACAACCAATTCGTTCCGTTTACGCACCGTTTTAGGTCCGTCATAAAGGGAAATCAACTCCGTATACGTACCGTTTTCTGGATTCGTATACGGACCAGAAAACGGAACATAAGGAACTCATTGAAACTCATTCGAATCCGTTGAAAATCCGTCAATGACGGACCGTTTACGGACCGTTATGTCATGTAGAAAACGGACTAGTCCGCTGAAAGTCCGTCAATGCCGGACCGTTATGTCGTGTGAAAAACTGAGTATTTTCTTGTCCGTATCCTACCGATTTTTTCCACAAAAATAGACCATATGTTTATTATTTAAAATACACAATACTTTTTTCCATTTTGATAAATTCATTAATAATTACTATTTACAATTGCTATTAATAAATTTCTACTTAATACAATTACAATATTTAGCACATCCGGATCGGTTTACCTATCTATCCAGCGCTTAGGGACCCAGAGTAAAATCCAACATCCAGAGCTTTAAAGAATTAATTCCTTTTTGGAATGAATTCCCAAAAATTTAATTCAATTCTTTAATTCAAGGAATGAATTCATCAATAAGACCTAAGCAGGAATTAATTCCTGTGAATGAATTCAAAGAATTCAAATTTATAGAATGAATTCCCTGACCAAAGCGTAAAGAATTGAAATTAAATAATTCATTCACTAAAGAATTCATTCAACACTATTTAATTCAATTTGAAGTCAAGGAATTCATTCAATTCTAGTTAATTCAACTTTTGGCTATGTAATTCATTCAACTGTGCACTTAATTCAACTTTTGATCAAGGAATTCATTCAATTCTAGTTAATTCGACTTTTGGTCAAGGAATTCATTCAATTCTAGTTAAATCAACTTTTGGTCAAGGAATTCATTCAATTCTAGTTAATTCAACTTTTAGTCACGGAAACGGATACACCAAAACGGGCTTAAAACGTATTGTGTTCGAAAATCCATTTATACGGTCCGTTAATGTTCCGTATACGTACAAGCGTACATTACGGACAGTTAAGGGCGGATTATGGGACCGTAAACGTAAATGTGATGTAACTGTACCGTGCCGTAGCTAAAAAGTACACTTATAGATTATCGTAAACGAAATTACTATTTAGCATCTATTTCATGTGGTTTTATATTTTATTCTAAATTTATTTGTTAATTTTTATTCCTTATTTGTTGTTTGAATCAATTTTCTTTATTCATTTCATATTTTTTCCGACTAAAATCAATCAGCTGTTTCGATGCCGGATAGAAAATTCTGATTTCAACAGAATGATCCGGCAAGTTCGTTTACATTTACGTGTTAGTAACCATTCGTATACATTTTTTCGTGTGGTATCGAAATAGCTGATTCGTTACAGATACGTTTACGGTTGGGTAACTCAGCCTTTAACGTGCCGTAAAAGCCGGATTCATGTATCCGTACCTGCCGGAGAGTCCGTAAAAATGTTTGTTGGGATGTGTTCTAAAGTGTCAGTAACATTTAAATTTGCACAAGCACTTGTTATTTACATTTACACTATATTTAGGACATCCGGCTCACTGAAATACGTATTAAATTTCATAAATATTACCATCTTCGAACGTATTCCTGCTATTGCCACTAATTTCTCACGATAAAAATATTTTGCACGAACTGAAGGTTTAAGCAGCATTTTTAAAGTAATTTCTTTTTATTTTGAAAACAAACTAACATCGATTAAGTCCGTATTTAAAACGCATACACCACAACGGAATTAAAACGTATTGTTTTAACTCCGGTTACACAGTCCGTTACCCTAAAAATTCCTTAGTTGTTTATAATAAATGTTTCAACAATATCATAGGTGAAATACCCCTAACTAATATATAGTTGAATTGATTTAGTTGATGCTAAGTTTTGTAGATATCAAAAAATTAATAGTTAATCGACACTACAGATATCGTTTTGTTCCAATTTGAAAGGGAAGTCACAAACATTATGACAATTATTTTTATTAGAAATAATTTTAAATGACATAACATTTGAGAAGGAAATATAACAAAACCAACACAATTAAATATAAATAAAAATTTCACACATTTAAACTTCTTTTTAGCTTAACCAGCATGTTTTCCGGCAACTTTATGCCACGACATCAAAATTTAAAACTCGTCAGAAAGGATTCTTTAATTGTCGTTTTTGTTCGTTATTTTGATAAATTTTTCATCCCACATTCCAAAATTGTATCTGCAAAACATTAAAGCACATTAGATATTAATTTTGGATGGTTTAAAACATATATAAATAAGAACTTACCAAATCAACATTTCATTTTCTGTTTTTTATAAAAAATATATTTTTAAACTATTTTGACAACTTAAAATTAATTGAAATGTGCATTTACAGGGTAACCAAAATTTTATTGATTTCGACTAAAACAGTAGTTGTTTTTTATTATGCTAGTTATTAATATATTTTTTAATTTCAACTGTAGATTTTATTAACTATCTTACTATGGAATTTTATCGGTGTACCGTTAACGTGCCATAAAAGCCGGATTCATGATTCCACATGCGCTGAAGAATCTGTAAAAATGATTCTTGGGAATAATCCCCTTATTATGTACGATGGAAATATATCTAAGTGCTATGTAATTATACAACTACATAAGTTCCAAGTAAGTTTTAATTTAATTTCTTTATTTATTACAATAACCTAGCCGAAAGGCCATAATCGGTTACAAATACTACTAATAGTTTGCAAAGCAAACAATAAAATTTAATACAAATAAAATAAAGTGTTAAATAAAATTTAATTTAAATAAAACTTGTATATCACTGAAGAAAACAGTTGTATATCATATCTGGTATAATTTGTGCAGTGAACTAACCGAAAAACAAGTGAGAGAGAAAATTAAGCCTTCAGCTAGTAATTTACATGTTCATCTCTATATGTGACAGCGCATAGAGAAAGGGACCTAAGGTAAAAAAATCAATTTTTTTTTGTGGACAACATCTGAGCATCGAATGAGACCGATCCCATGCTCTCCTGACCTTAGGTCCCTTTCTATCCTTAGGTCCCTTTCTATTTTGCGCGTCATATAAAAGAATAACGTGACTGACTGATTGACTGACTGACTGACTCAACATCGCCCGGCCCAAACCGCTGAAGCTAGGAAGTTGAAATTTCGGCGTAGACGTCCGCTAAGAAGGGATTTTTGGAAATTCCTACCGGAACGGGCAAAAAGGAGGAAAAGTCTCCCCCTTGACGGCCTGCCAAAACCCTTTGGCTAGAAAGCTGAAATTTTAGATATGTGTTCCTTGGAGTAGGGGCTAACTTTTATAGAAAGTACTTTCAACAATTTTGGGCAGGGACGTTGTAAAAATGGGGGTTAAAAAGGGGAAAAGAGCTCCCCTTGACGGCCTGCCCAAACCGCTGGAGGTAGGAAGTTGAAATTTGGTATAAAGGTTCCTCCACTATCGTAGACATCCACCAAGACGGGATTTTTTGGAAATTTTTACAGGGAGGGGCAAAAAGGGAAAAAGTCTCCCCCTTGACGGCCTGCTCAAACTACTGGAGCTATGAAGTTGAAATTTGGTATGTAGGTTCCTCGACCGGTGTAGACGTCCGTTGAGACGGAATTTTTGGAAATTTATATCGGGAGGGGCAAAAAGGGGACAAAAAAGTACCTTTTTCCAAAAAAAAGTACCTTTTTCCAAAAAAAAGTGCCGTTTCCAAAAAAAGTACCTTTTTCCAAAAAAAGTACCTTTTTGCAAAAAAAGTACCTTTTTCCAAAACAAGTACCTTTTTCCAAAAAAAAAGAACCTTTTTCCAAAAAAAGCACCTTTTTCCAAAAAAAGTACCTTTTTCCAAAAAAAAGTACCTTCTTCCAAAAACAGTACCTTTTTCCACAAGAAGTACCTTTTTCCAAAAAAGTACCTTGCTCCAAAAAAAGTACCTTTTTCCAAAAAAAGTACCTTTTTCCAAAAAAAGTACATTTTTCCAAAAAAAGTACCTTTTTCCAAAAAAGTACCTTTTTCCAAAAAAAGTACCTTTTTCCAAAAAAAGTACCTTTTTCCACAAGAAGTACCTTTTTCCAAAAAAAGTACCTTTTTCCAAAAAAAGTACCTTTTCTGGTTAGATTGCAAAAACAAAAAAAAATTGGGAAAAAATATTTTACAAAAAGGAATAGTTTTGCATCAATATATGTATATGTATGTAACATATGTATAGCAGAATGTTAATCGCTGATTAAGTTTAAAAAATTTTGAGTGCGGTTTTTTAAAATTCAAAAATTTGGGACTATGATGCCCATATCTTATGCCAATGTTTGGTAGTTCGTACGCAAAAAATTTCGCGAAAAATAAATTTTGCAAAAAGGAAAATTTCTGCATCAACATATTCGTTTGCAGAATGTAAATCGCTGACTGGGTTTTTTAATTTATTTTTTGTACCAAAAAGCTTTTTTTTCGCGTTCCGCGATTTTTTTGCAATTTTTTAAATGCGGATTTTTAAAATTCATAATCTTGGGACTATAATGCCAATGTTCTCATATCAAAGTTTGGTGGTAAGTTTGCAAAAAAAAATTTTCCGAAAAGAAAATTTTTTGCATCAGTGTATATGTTTGCAGAATGTAAATTTCTGATAAGAATTTTTAATTCATTTTTTGTACCATAAAGTTTTTTTGTCAGGTATTTGTTTTTTTTTTAAATTGTATTTCAAAGATTTTCTTAAAATACCAAAAAGTGAATTTAATAAACTGTAATGTTCAATAATGTTAACTATTTAGAATTTGTAATATTTGATCCTAAACCGAACAGTAATAACACTCATTGTAACAATCTTCAGATCAACTAAAAATCTACAATCAAATTAACCGACATTTTAAAAATTGTTACTAATTAACGAAATCGTGTATGACAATAGTCTAGAGATTACATTTCTTAGACTTAAGGTAATCATAAAGCGCTACATATCAATTGTAGCGGTAGAGGGCACAGTAGAGGGTTTCTCCGGTAAACCAGAGATTCCTTACCTCGTCCCACTTTCCCATTGAGAGCCCTCGAAGTTGGTTAACTAGAATTCTTCATTTGAGGGGTAAAAAGCACAAACTTTGACAAGCGAAATGAAGAGCAAGCAAGGGGTCTATGAGGACAATTTTTTGTGTAATATCTACAATTTAGTTGCAGATCACAAAAGTAAAATAATAAAAATTGCTTCGTCCGGAACGGCAGGGTCTCCAAATGGCAAATATTTTTTGCATCATGGTCCTCAAAGGGTTAAACATTCAAAATATCAAAGAAAAAACAAAAACAACAACAAAGAATTTACCACAATTTGCTTTGTCATCTTCCAATATACTACTCTGTTGTTTTGACAGATCTAGCAATGTAGTGACATCCATTCATGTATAAACACCAATAGAAAACAATCCCAACAACCAATTCGTTCCGTTTACGCACCGTTTTAGGTCCGTCATAAAGGGAAATCAACTCCGTATACGTACCGTTTTCTGGATTCGTATACGGACCAGAAAACGGAACATAAGGAACTCATTGAAACTCATTCGAATCCGTTGAAAATCCGTCAATGACGGACCGTTTACGGACCGTTATGTCATGTAGAAAACGGACTAGTCCGCTGAAAGTCCGTCAATGCCGGACCGTTATGTCGTGTGAAAAACTGAGTATTTTCTTGTCCGTATCCTACCGATTTTTTCCACAAAAATAGACCATATGTTTATTATTTAAAATACACAATACTTTTTTCCATTTTGATAAATTCATTAATAATTACTATTTACAATTGCTATTAATAAATTTCTACTTAATACAATTACAATATTTAGCACATCCGGATCGGTTTACCTATCTATCCAGCGCTTAGGGACCCAGAGTAAAATCCAACATCCAGAGCTTTAAAGAATTAATTCCTTTTTGGAATGAATTCCCAAAAATTTAATTCAATTCTTTAATTCAAGGAATGAATTCATCAATAAGACATAAGCAGGAATTAATTCCTGTGAATGAATTCAAAGAATTCAAATTTATAGAATGAATTCCCTGACCAAAGCGTAAAGAATTGAAATTAAATAATTCATTCACTAAAGAATTCATTCAACACTATTTAATTCAATTTGAAGTCAAGGAATTCATTCAATTCTAGTTAATTCAACTTTTGGCTATGTAATTCATTCAACTGTGCACTTAATTCAACTTTTGATCAAGGAATTCATTCAATTCTAGTTAATTCGACTTTTGGTCAAGGAATTCATTCAATTCTAGTTAAATCAACTTTTGGTCAAGGAATTCATTCAATTCTAGTTAATTCAACTTTTAGTCACGGAAACGGATACACCAAAACGGGCTTAAAACGTATTGTGTTCGAAAATCCATTTATACGGTCCGTTAATGTTCCGTATACGTACAAGCGTACATTACGGACAGTTAAGGGCGGATTATGGGACCGTAAACGTAAATGTGATGTAACTGTACCGTGCCGTAGCTAAAAAGTACACTTATAGATTATCGTAAACGAAATTACTATTTAGCATCTATTTCATGTGGTTTTATATTTTATTCTAAATTTATTTGTTAATTTTTATTCCTTATTTGTTGTTTGAATCAATTTTCTTTATTCATTTCATATTTTTTCCGACTAAAATCAATCAGCTGTTTCGATGCCGGATAGAAAATTCTGATTTCAACAGAATGATCCGGCAAGTTCGTTTACATTTACGTGTTAGTAACCATTCGTATACATTTTTTCGTGTGGTATCGAAATAGCTGATTCGTTACAGATACGTTTACGGTTGGGTAACTCAGCCTTTAACGTGCCGTAAAAGCCGGATTCATGTATCCGTACCTGCCGGAGAGTCCGTAAAAATGTTTGTTGGGATGTGTTCTAAAGTGTCAGTAACATTTAAATTTGCACAAGCACTTGTTATTTACATTTACACTATATTTAGGACATCCGGCTCACTGAAATACGTATTAAATTTCATAAATATTACCATCTTCGAACGTATTCCTGCTATTGCCACTAATTTCTCACGATAAAAATATTTTGCACGAACTGAAGGTTTAAGCAGCATTTTTAAAGTAATTTCTTTTTATTTTGAAAACAAACTAACATCGATTAAGTCCGTATTTAAAACGCATACACCACAACGGAATTAAAACGTATTGTTTTAACTCCGGTTACACAGTCCGTTACCCTAAAAATTCCTTAGTTGTTTATAATAAATGTTTCAACAATATCATAGGTGAAATACCCCTAACTAATATATAGTTGAATTGATTTAGTTGATGCTAAGTTTTGTAGATATCAAAAAATTAATAGTTAATCGACACTACAGATATCGTTTTGTTCCAATTTGAAAGGGAAGTCACAAACATTATGACAATTATTTTTATTAGAAATAATTTTAAATGACATAACATTTGAGAAGGAAATATAACAAAACCAACACAATTAAATATAAATAAAAATTTCACACATTTAAACTTCTTTTTAGCTTAACCAGCATGTTTTCCGGCAACTTTATGCCACGACATCAAAATTTAAAACTCGTCAGAAAGGATTCTTTAATTGTCGTTTTTGTTCGTTATTTTGATAAATTTTTCATCCCACATTCCAAAATTGTATCTGCAAAACATTAAAGCACATTAGATATTAATTTTGGATGGTTTAAAACATATATAAATAAGAACTTACCAAATCAACATTTCATTTTCTGTTTTTTATAAAAAATATATTTTTAAACTATTTTGACAACTTAAAATTAATTGAAATGTGCATTTACAGGGTAACCAAAATTTTATTGATTTCGACTAAAACAGTAGTTGTTTTTTATTATGCTAGTTATTAATATATTTTTTAATTTCAACTGTAGATTTTATTAACTATCTTACTATGGAATTTTATCGGTGTACCGTTAACGTGCCATAAAAGCCGGATTCATGATTCCACATGCGCTGAAGAATCTGTAAAAATGATTCTTGGGAATAATCCCCTTATTATGTACGATGGAAATATATCTAAGTGCTATGTAATTATACAACTACATAAGTTCCAAGTAAGTTTTAATTTAATTTCTTTATTTATTACAATAACCTAGCCGAAAGGCCATAATCGGTTACAAATACTACTAATAGTTTGCAAAGCAAACAATAAAATTTAATACAAATAAAATAAAGTGTTAAATAAAATTTAATTTAAATAAAACTTGTATATCACTGAAGAAAACAGTTGTATATCATATCTGGTATAATTTGTGCAGTGAACTAACCGAAAAACAAGTGAGAGAGAAAATTAAGCCTTCAGCTAGTAATTTACATGTTCATCTCTATATGTGACAGCGCATAGAGAAAGGGACCTAAGGTAAAAAAATCAATTTTTTTTTGTGGACAACATCTGAGCATCGAATGAGACCGATCCCATGCTCTCCTGACCTTAGGTCCCTTTCTATCCTTAGGTCCCTTTCTATTTTGCGCGTCATATAAAAGAATAACGTGACTGACTGATTGACTGACTGACTGACTCAACATCGCCCGGCCCAAACCGCTGAAGCTAGGAAGTTGAAATTTCGGCGTAGACGTCCGCTAAGAAGGGATTTTTGGAAATTCCTACCGGAACGGGCAAAAAGGAGGAAAAGTCTCCCCCTTGACGGCCTGCCAAAACCCTTTGGCTAGAAAGCTGAAATTTTAGATATGTGTTCCTTGGAGTAGGGGCTAACTTTTATAGAAAGTACTTTCAACAATTTTGGGCAGGGACGTTGTAAAAATGGGGGTTAAAAAGGGGAAAAGAGCTCCCCTTGACGGCCTGCCCAAACCGCTGGAGGTAGGAAGTTGAAATTTGGTATAAAGGTTCCTCCACTATCGTAGACATCCACCAAGACGGGATTTTTTGGAAATTTTTACAGGGAGGGGCAAAAAGGGAAAAAGTCTCCCCCTTGACGGCCTGCTCAAACTACTGGAGCTATGAAGTTGAAATTTGGTATGTAGGTTCCTCGACCGGTGTAGACGTCCGTTGAGACGGAATTTTTGGAAATTTATATCGGGAGGGGCAAAAAGGGGACAAAAAAGTACCTTTTTCCAAAAAAAAGTACCTTTTTCCAAAAAAAAGTGCCGTTTCCAAAAAAAGTACCTTTTTCCAAAAAAAGTACCTTTTTGCAAAAAAAGTACCTTTTTCCAAAACAAGTACCTTTTTCCAAAAAAAAAGAACCTTTTTCCAAAAAAAGCACCTTTTTCCAAAAAAAGTACCTTTTTCCAAAAAAAAGTACCTTCTTCCAAAAACAGTACCTTTTTCCACAAGAAGTACCTTTTTCCAAAAAAGTACCTTGCTCCAAAAAAAGTACCTTTTTCCAAAAAAAGTACCTTTTTCCAAAAAAAGTACATTTTTCCAAAAAAAGTACCTTTTTCCAAAAAAGTACCTTTTTCCAAAAAAAGTACCTTTTTCCAAAAAAAGTACCTTTTTCCACAAGAAGTACCTTTTTCCAAAAAAAGTACCTTTTTCCAAAAAAAGTACCTTTTCTGGTTAGATTGCAAAAACAAAAAAAAATTGGGAAAAAATATTTTACAAAAAGGAATAGTTTTGCATCAATATATGTATATGTATGTAACATATGTATAGCAGAATGTTAATCGCTGATTAAGTTTAAAAAATTTTGAGTGCGGTTTTTTAAAATTCAAAAATTTGGGACTATGATGCCCATATCTTATGCCAATGTTTGGTAGTTCGTACGCAAAAAATTTCGCGAAAAATAAATTTTGCAAAAAGGAAAATTTCTGCATCAACATATTCGTTTGCAGAATGTAAATCGCTGACTGGGTTTTTTAATTTATTTTTTGTACCAAAAAGCTTTTTTTTCGCGTTCCGCGATTTTTTTGCAATTTTTTAAATGCGGATTTTTAAAATTCATAATCTTGGGACTATAATGCCAATGTTCTCATATCAAAGTTTGGTGGTAAGTTTGCAAAAAAAAATTTTCCGAAAAGAAAATTTTTTGCATCAGTGTATATGTTTGCAGAATGTAAATTTCTGATAAGAATTTTTAATTCATTTTTTGTACCATAAAGTTTTTTTGTCAGGTATTTGTTTTTTTTTTAAATTGTATTTCAAAGATTTTCTTAAAATACCAAAAAGTGAATTTAATAAACTGTAATGTTCAATAATGTTAACTATTTAGAATTTGTAATATTTGATCCTAAACCGAACAGTAATAACACTCATTGTAACAATCTTCAGATCAACTAAAAATCTACAATCAAATTAACCGACATTTTAAAAATTGTTACTAATTAACGAAATCGTGTATGACAATAGTCTAGAGATTACATTTCTTAGACTTAAGGTAATCATAAAGCGCTACATATCAATTGTAGCGGTAGAGGGCACAGTAGAGGGTTTCTCCGGTAAACCAGAGATTCCTTACCTCGTCCCACTTTCCCATTGAGAGCCCTCGAAGTTGGTTAACTAGAATTCTTCATTTGAGGGGTAAAAAGCACAAACTTTGACAAGCGAAATGAAGAGCAAGCAAGGGGTCTATGAGGACAATTTTTTGTGTAATATCTACAATTTAGTTGCAGATCACAAAAGTAAAATAATAAAAATTGCTTCGTCCGGAACGGCAGGGTCTCCAAATGGCAAATATTTTTTGCATCATGGTCCTCAAAGGGTTAAACATTCAAAATATCAAAGAAAAAACAAAAACAACAACAAAGAATTTACCACAATTTGCTTTGTCATCTTCCAATATACTACTCTGTTGTTTTGACAGATCTAGCAATGTAGTGACATCCATTCATGTATAAACACCAATAGAAAACAATCCCAACAACCAATTCGTTCCGTTTACGCACCGTTTTAGGTCCGTCATAAAGGGAAATCAACTCCGTATACGTACCGTTTTCTGGATTCGTATACGGACCAGAAAACGGAACATAAGGAACTCATTGAAACTCATTCGAATCCGTTGAAAATCCGTCAATGACGGACCGTTTACGGACCGTTATGTCATGTAGAAAACGGACTAGTCCGCTGAAAGTCCGTCAATGCCGGACCGTTATGTCGTGTGAAAAACTGAGTATTTTCTTGTCCGTATCCTACCGATTTTTTCCACAAAAATAGACCATATGTTTATTATTTAAAATACACAATACTTTTTTCCATTTTGATAAATTCATTAATAATTACTATTTACAATTGCTATTAATAAATTTCTACTTAATACAATTACAATATTTAGCACATCCGGATCGGTTTACCTATCTATCCAGCGCTTAGGGACCCAGAGTAAAATCCAACATCCAGAGCTTTAAAGAATTAATTCCTTTTTGGAATGAATTCCCAAAAATTTAATTCAATTCTTTAATTCAAGGAATGAATTCATCAATAAGACATAAGCAGGAATTAATTCCTGTGAATGAATTCAAAGAATTCAAATTTATAGAATGAATTCCCTGACCAAAGCGTAAAGAATTGAAATTAAATAATTCATTCACTAAAGAATTCATTCAACACTATTTAATTCAATTTGAAGTCAAGGAATTCATTCAATTCTAGTTAATTCAACTTTTGGCTATGTAATTCATTCAACTGTGCACTTAATTCAACTTTTGATCAAGGAATTCATTCAATTCTAGTTAATTCGACTTTTGGTCAAGGAATTCATTCAATTCTAGTTAAATCAACTTTTGGTCAAGGAATTCATTCAATTCTAGTTAATTCAACTTTTAGTCACGGAAACGGATACACCAAAACGGGCTTAAAACGTATTGTGTTCGAAAATCCATTTATACGGTCCGTTAATGTTCCGTATACGTACAAGCGTACATTACGGACAGTTAAGGGCGGATTATGGGACCGTAAACGTAAATGTGATGTAACTGTACCGTGCCGTAGCTAAAAAGTACACTTATAGATTATCGTAAACGAAATTACTATTTAGCATCTATTTCATGTGGTTTTATATTTTATTCTAAATTTATTTGTTAATTTTTATTCCTTATTTGTTGTTTGAATCAATTTTCTTTATTCATTTCATATTTTTTCCGACTAAAATCAATCAGCTGTTTCGATGCCGGATAGAAAATTCTGATTTCAACAGAATGATCCGGCAAGTTCGTTTACATTTACGTGTTAGTAACCATTCGTATACATTTTTTCGTGTGGTATCGAAATAGCTGATTCGTTACAGATACGTTTACGGTTGGGTAACTCAGCCTTTAACGTGCCGTAAAAGCCGGATTCATGTATCCGTACCTGCCGGAGAGTCCGTAAAAATGTTTGTTGGGATGTGTTCTAAAGTGTCAGTAACATTTAAATTTGCACAAGCACTTGTTATTTACATTTACACTATATTTAGGACATCCGGCTCACTGAAATACGTATTAAATTTCATAAATATTACCATCTTCGAACGTATTCCTGCTATTGCCACTAATTTCTCACGATAAAAATATTTTGCACGAACTGAAGGTTTAAGCAGCATTTTTAAAGTAATTTCTTTTTATTTTGAAAACAAACTAACATCGATTAAGTCCGTATTTAAAACGCATACACCACAACGGAATTAAAACGTATTGTTTTAACTCCGGTTACACAGTCCGTTAATGTTCCGAATACGTACACCCTAAAAATTCCTTAGTTGTTTATAATAAATGTTTCAACAATATCATAGGTGAAATACCCCTAACTAATATATAGTTGAATTGATTTAGTTGATGCTAACTAAGTTTTGTAGATATCAAAAAATTAATAGTTAATCGACACTACAGATATCGTTTTGTTCCAATTTGAAAGGGAAGTCACAAACATTATGACAATTATTTTTATTAGAAATAATTTTAAATGACATAACATTTGAGAAGGAAATATAACAAAAGCAACACAATTAAATATAAATAAAAATTTCACACATTTAAACTTCTTTTTAGCTTAACCAGCATGTTTTCCGGCAACTTTATGCCACGACATCAAAATTTAAAACTCGTCAGAAAGGATTCTTTAATTGTCGTTTTTGTTCGTTATTTTGATAAATTTTTCATCCCACATTCCAAAATTGTATCTGCAAAACATTAAAGCACATTAGATATTAATTTTGGATGGTTTAAAACATATATAAATAAGAACTTACCAAATCAACATTTCATTTTCTGTTTTTTATAAAAAATATATTTTTAAACTATTTTGACAACTTAAAATTAATTGAAATGTGCATTTACAGGGTAACCAAAATTTTATTGATTTCGACTAAAACAGTAGTTGTTTTTTATTATGCTAGTTATTAATATATTTTTTAATTTCAACTGTAGATTTTATTAACTATCTTACTATGGAATTTTATCGGTGTACCGTTAACGTGCCATAAAAGCCGGATTCATGATTCCACATGCGCTGAAGAATCTGTAAAAATGATTCTTGGGAATAATCCCCTTATTATGTACGATGGAAATATATCTAAGTGCTATGTAATTATACAACTACATAAGTTCCAAGTAAGTTTTAATTTAATTTCTTTATTTATTACAATAACCTAGCCGAAAGGCCATAATCGGTTACAAATACTACTAATAGTTTGCAAAGCAAACAATAAAATTTAATACAAATAAAAAAAAGTGTTAAATAAAATTTAATTTAAATAAAACTTGTATATCACTGAAGAAAACAGTTGTATATCATATCTGGTATAATTTGTGCAGTGAACTAACCGAAAAACAAGTGAGAGAGAAAATTAAGCCTTCAGCTAGTAATTTACATGTTCATCTCTATATGTGACAGCGCATAGAGAAAGGGACCTAAGGTAAAAAAATCAATTTTTTTTTGTGGACAACATCTGAGCATCGAATGAGACCGATCCCATGCTCTCCTGACCTTAGGTCCCTTTCTATCCTTAGGTCCCTTTCTATTTTGCGCGTCATATAAAAGAATAACGTGACTGACTGATTGACTGACTGACTGACTCAACATCGCCCGGCCCAAACCGCTGAAGCTAGGAAGTTGAAATTTCGGCGTAGACGTCCGCTAAGAAGGGATTTTTGGAAATTCCTACCGGAACGGGCAAAAAGGAGGAAAAGTCTCCCCCTTGACGGCCTGCCAAAACCCTTTGGCTAGAAAGCTGAAATTTTAGATATGTGTTCCTTGGAGTAGGGGCTAACTTTTATAGAAAGTACTTTCAACAATTTTGGGCAGGGACGTTGTAAAAATGGGGGTTAAAAAGGGGAAAAGAGCTCCCCTTGACGGCCTGCCCAAACCGCTGGAGGTAGGAAGTTGAAATTTGGTATAAAGGTTCCTCCACTATCGTAGACATCCACCAAGACGGGATTTTTTGGAAATTTTTACAGGGAGGGGCAAAAAGGGAAAAAGTCTCCCCCTTGACGGCCTGCTCAAACTACTGGAGCTATGAAGTTGAAATTTGGTATGTAGGTTCCTCGACCGGTGTAGACGTCCGTTGAGACGGAATTTTTGGAAATTTATATCGGGAGGGGCAAAAAGGGGACAAAAAAGTACCTTTTTCCAAAAAAAAGTACCTTTTTCCAAAAAAAAGTGCCGTTTCCAAAAAAAGTACCTTTTTCCAAAAAAAGTACCTTTTTGCAAAAAAAGTACCTTTTTCCAAAACAAGTACCTTTTTCCAAAAAAAAAGAACCTTTTTCCAAAAAAAGCACCTTTTTCCAAAAAAAGTACCTTTTTCCAAAAAAAAGTACCTTCTTCCAAAAACAGTACCTTTTTCCACAAGAAGTACCTTTTTCCAAAAAAGTACCTTGCTCCAAAAAAAGTACCTTTTTCCAAAAAAAGTACCTTTTTCCAAAAAAAGTACATTTTTCCAAAAAAAGTACCTTTTTCCAAAAAAGTACCTTTTTCCAAAAAAAGTACCTTTTTCCAAAAAAAGTACCTTTTTCCACAAGAAGTACCTTTTTCCAAAAAAAGTACCTTTTTCCAAAAAAAGTACCTTTTCTGGTTAGATTGCAAAAACAAAAAAAAATTGGGAAAAAATATTTTACAAAAAGGAATAGTTTTGCATCAATATATGTATATGTATGTAACATATGTATAGCAGAATGTTAATCGCTGATTAAGTTTAAAAAATTTTGAGTGCGGTTTTTTAAAATTCAAAAATTTGGGACTATGATGCCCATATCTTATGCCAATGTTTCGTAGTTCGTACGCAAAAAATTTCGCGAAAAATAAATTTTGCAAAAAGGAAAATTTCTGCATCAACATATTCGTTTGCAGAATGTAAATCGCTGACTGGGTTTTTTAATTTATTTTTTGTACCAAAAAGCTTTTTTTTCGCGTTCCGCGATTTTTTTGCAATTTTTTAAATGCGGATTTTTAAAATTCATAATCTTGGGACTATAATGCCAATGTTCTCATATCAAAGTTTGGTGGTAAGTTTGCAAAAAAAAATTTTCCGAAAAGAAAATTTTTTGCATCAGTGTATATGTTTGCAGAATGTAAATTTCTGATAAGAATTTTTAATTCATTTTTTGTACCATAAAGTTTTTTTGTCAGGTATTTGTTTTTTTTTTAAATTGTATTTCAAAGATTTTCTTAAAATACCAAAAAGTGAATTTAATAAACTGTAATGTTCAATAATGTTAACTATTTAGAATTTGTAATATTTGATCCTAAACCGAACAGTAATAACACTCATTGTAACAATCTTCAGATCAACTAAAAATCTACAATCAAATTAACCGACATTTTAAAAATTGTTACTAATTAACGAAATCGTGTATGACAATAGTCTAGAGATTACATTTCTTAGACTTAAGGTAATCATAAAGCGCTACATATCAATTGTAGCGGTAGAGGGCACAGTAGAGGGTTTCTCCGGTAAACCAGAGATTCCTTACCTCGTCCCACTTTCCCATTGAGAGCCCTCGAAGTTGGTTAACTAGAATTCTTCATTTGAGGGGTAAAAAGCACAAACTTTGACAAGCGAAATGAAGAGCAAGCAAGGGGTCTATGAGGACAATTTTTTGTGTAATATCTACAATTTAGTTGCAGATCACAAAAGTAAAATAATAAAAATTGCTTCGTCCGGAACGGCAGGGTCTCCAAATGGCAAATATTTTTTGCATCATGGTCCTCAAAGGGTTAAACATTCAAAATATCAAAGAAAAAACAAAAACAACAACAAAGAATTTACCACAATTTGCTTTGTCATCTTCCAATATACTACTCTGTTGTTTTGACAGATCTAGCAATGTAGTGACATCCATTCATGTATAAACACCAATAGAAAACAATCCCAACAACCAATTCGTTCCGTTTACGCACCGTTTTAGGTCCGTCATAAAGGGAAATCAACTCCGTATACGTACCGTTTTCTGGATTCGTATACGGACCAGAAAACGGAACATAAGGAACTCATTGAAACTCATTCGAATCCGTTGAAAATCCGTCAATGACGGACCGTTTACGGACCGTTATGTCATGTAGAAAACGGACTAGTCCGCTGAAAGTCCGTCAATGCCGGACCGTTATGTCGTGTGAAAAACTGAGTATTTTCTTGTCCGTATCCTACCGATTTTTTCCACAAAAATAGACCATATGTTTATTATTTAAAATACACAATACTTTTTTCCATTTTGATAAATTCATTAATAATTACTATTTACAATTGCTATTAATAAATTTCTACTTAATACAATTACAATATTTAGCACATCCGGATCGGTTTACCTATCTATCCAGCGCTTAGGGACCCAGAGTAAAATCCAACATCCAGAGCTTTAAAGAATTAATTCCTTTTTGGAATGAATTCCCAAAAATTTAATTCAATTCTTTAATTCAAGGAATGAATTCATCAATAAGACATAAGCAGGAATTAATTCCTGTGAATGAATTCAAAGAATTCAAATTTATAGAATGAATTCCCTGACCAAAGCGTAAAGAATTGAAATTAAATAATTCATTCACTAAAGAATTCATTCAACACTATTTAATTCAATTTGAAGTCAAGGAATTCATTCAATTCTAGTTAATTCAACTTTTGGCTATGTAATTCATTCAACTGTGCACTTAATTCAACTTTTGATCAAGGAATTCATTCAATTCTAGTTAATTCGACTTTTGGTCAAGGAATTCATTCAATTCTAGTTAAATCAACTTTTGGTCAAGGAATTCATTCAATTCTAGTTAATTCAACTTTTAGTCACGGAAACGGATACACCAAAACGGGCTTAAAACGTATTGTGTTCGAAAATCCATTTATACGGTCCGTTAATGTTCCGTATACGTACAAGCGTACATTACGGACAGTTAAGGGCGGATTATGGGACCGTAAACGTAAATGTGATGTAACTGTACCGTGCCGTAGCTAAAAAGTACACTTATAGATTATCGTAAACGAAATTACTATTTAGCATCTATTTCATGTGGTTTTATATTTTATTCTAAATTTATTTGTTAATTTTTATTCCTTATTTGTTGTTTGAATCAATTTTCTTTATTCATTTCATATTTTTTCCGACTAAAATCAATCAGCTGTTTCGATGCCGGATAGAAAATTCTGATTTCAACAGAATGATCCGGCAAGTTCGTTTACATTTACGTGTTAGTAACCATTCGTATACATTTTTTCGTGTGGTATCGAAATAGCTGATTCGTTACAGATACGTTTACGGTTGGGTAACTCAGCCTTTAACGTGCCGTAAAAGCCGGATTCATGTATCCGTACCTGCCGGAGAGTCCGTAAAAATGTTTGTTGGGATGTGTTCTAAAGTGTCAGTAACATTTAAATTTGCACAAGCACTTGTTATTTACATTTACACTATATTTAGGACATCCGGCTCACTGAAATACGTATTAAATTTCATAAATATTACCATCTTCGAACGTATTCCTGCTATTGCCACTAATTTCTCACGATAAAAATATTTTGCACGAACTGAAGGTTTAAGCAGCATTTTTAAAGTAATTTCTTTTTATTTTGAAAACAAACTAACATCGATTAAGTCCGTATTTAAAACGCATACACCACAACGGAATTAAAACGTATTGTTTTAACTCCGGTTACACAGTCCGTTAATGTTCCGAATACGTACACCCTAAAAATTCCTTAGTTGTTTATAATAAATGTTTCAACAATATCATAGGTGAAATACCCCTAACTAATATATAGTTGAATTGATTTAGTTGATGCTAACTAAGTTTTGTAGATATCAAAAAATTAATAGTTAATCGACACTACAGATATCGTTTTGTTCCAATTTGAAAGGGAAGTCACAAACATTATGACAATTATTTTTATTAGAAATAATTTTAAATGACATAACATTTGAGAAGGAAATATAACAAAACCAACACAATTAAATATAAATAAAAATTTCACACATTTAAACTTCTTTTTAGCTTAACCAGCATGTTTTCCGGCAACTTTATGCCACGACATCAAAATTTAAAACTCGTCAGAAAGGATTCTTTAATTGTCGTTTTTGTTCGTTATTTTGATAAATTTTTCATCCCACATTCCAAAATTGTATCTGCAAAACATTAAAGCACATTAGATATTAATTTTGGATGGTTTAAAACATATATAAATAAGAACTTACCAAATCAACATTTCATTTTCTGTTTTTTATAAAAAATATATTTTTAAACTATTTTGACAACTTAAAATTAATTGAAATGTGCATTTACAGGGTAACCAAAATTTTATTGATTTCGACTAAAACAGTAGTTGTTTTTTATTATGCTAGTTATTAATATATTTTTTAATTTCAACTGTAGATTTTATTAACTATCTTACTATGGAATTTTATCGGTGTACCGTTAACGTGCCATAAAAGCCGGATTCATGATTCCACATGCGCTGAAGAATCTGTAAAAATGATTCTTGGGAATAATCCCCTTATTATGTACGATGGAAATATATCTAAGTGCTATGTAATTATACAACTACATAAGTTCCAAGTAAGTTTTAATTTAATTTCTTTATTTATTACAATAACCTAGCCGAAAGGCCATAATCGGTTACAAATACTACTAATAGTTTGCAAAGCAAACAATAAAATTTAATACAAATAAAATAAAGTGTTAAATAAAATTTAATTTAAATAAAACTTGTATATCACTGAAGAAAACAGTTGTATATCATATCTGGTATAATTTGTGCAGTGAACTAACCGAAAAACAAGTGAGAGAGAAAATTAAGCCTTCAGCTAGTAATTTACATGTTCATCTCTATATGTGACAGCGCATAGAGAAAGGGACCTAAGGTAAAAAAATCAATTTTTTTTTGTGGACAACATCTGAGCATCGAATGAGACCGATCCCATGCTCTCCTGACCTTAGGTCCCTTTCTATCCTTAGGTCCCTTTCTATTTTGCGCGTCATATAAAAGAATAACGTGACTGACTGATTGACTGACTGACTGACTCAACATCGCCCGGCCCAAACCGCTGAAGCTAGGAAGTTGAAATTTCGGCGTAGACGTCCGCTAAGAAGGGATTTTTGGAAATTCCTACCGGAACGGGCAAAAAGGAGGAAAAGTCTCCCCCTTGACGGCCTGCCAAAACCCTTTGGCTAGAAAGCTGAAATTTTAGATATGTGTTCCTTGGAGTAGGGGCTAACTTTTATAGAAAGTACTTTCAACAATTTTGGGCAGGGACGTTGTAAAAATGGGGGTTAAAAAGGGGAAAAGAGCTCCCCTTGACGGCCTGCCCAAACCGCTGGAGGTAGGAAGTTGAAATTTGGTATAAAGGTTCCTCCACTATCGTAGACATCCACCAAGACGGGATTTTTTGGAAATTTTTACAGGGAGGGGCAAAAAGGGAAAAAGTCTCCCCCTTGACGGCCTGCTCAAACTACTGGAGCTATGAAGTTGAAATTTGGTATGTAGGTTCCTCGACCGGTGTAGACGTCCGTTGAGACGGAATTTTTGGAAATTTATATCGGGAGGGGCAAAAAGGGGACAAAAAAGTACCTTTTTCCAAAAAAAAGTACCTTTTTCCAAAAAAAAGTGCCGTTTCCAAAAAAAGTACCTTTTTCCAAAAAAAGTACCTTTTTGCAAAAAAAGTACCTTTTTCCAAAACAAGTACCTTTTTCCAAAAAAAAAGAACCTTTTTCCAAAAAAAGCACCTTTTTCCAAAAAAAGTACCTTTTTCCAAAAAAAAGTACCTTCTTCCAAAAACAGTACCTTTTTCCACAAGAAGTACCTTTTTCCAAAAAAGTACCTTGCTCCAAAAAAAGTACCTTTTTCCAAAAAAAGTACCTTTTTCCAAAAAAAGTACATTTTTCCAAAAAAAGTACCTTTTTCCAAAAAAGTACCTTTTTCCAAAAAAAGTACCTTTTTCCACAAGAAGTACCTTTTTCCAAAAAAAGTACCTTTTCTGGTTAGATTGCAAAAACAAAAAAAAATTGGGAAAAAATATTTTACAAAAAGGAATAGTTTTGCATCAATATATGTATATGTATGTAACATATGTATAGCAGAATGTTAATCGCTGATTAAGTTTAAAAAATTTTGAGTGCGGTTTTTTAAAATTCAAAAATTTGGGACTATGATGCCCATATCTTATGCCAATGTTTGGTAGTTCGTACGCAAAAAATTTCGCGAAAAATAAATTTTGCAAAAAGGAAAATTTCTGCATCAACATATTCGTTTGCAGAATGTAAATCGCTGACTGGGTTTTTTAATTTATTTTTTGTACCAAAAAGCTTTTTTTTCGCGTTCCGCGATTTTTTTGCAATTTTTTAAATGCGGATTTTTAAAATTCATAATCTTGGGACTATAATGCCAATGTTCTCATATCAAAGTTTGGTGGTAAGTTTGAAAAAAAAAATTTTCCGAAAAGAAAATTTTTTGCATCAGTGTATATGTTTGCAGAATGTAAATTTCTGATAAGAATTTTTAATTCATTTTTTGTACCATAAAGTTTTTTTGTCAGGTATTTGTTTTTTTTTTAAATTGTATTTCAAAGATTTTCTTAAAATACCAAAAAGTGAATTTAATAAACTGTAATGTTCAATAATGTTAACTATTTAGAATTTGTAATATTTGATCCTAAACCGAACAGTAATAACACTCATTGTAACAATCTTCAGATCAACTAAAAATCTACAATCAAATTAACCGACATTTTAAAAATTGTTACTAATTAACGAAATCGTGTATGACAATAGTCTAGAGATTACATTTCTTAGACTTAAGGTAATCATAAAGCGCTACATATCAATTGTAGCGGTAGAGGGCACAGTAGAGGGTTTCTCCGGTAAACCAGAGATTCCTTACCTCGTCCCACTTTCCCATTGAGAGCCCTCGAAGTTGGTTAACTAGAATTCTTCATTTGAGGGGTAAAAAGCACAAACTTTGACAAGCGAAATGAAGAGCAAGCAAGGGGTCTATGAGGACAATTTTTTGTGTAATATCTACAATTTAGTTGCAGATCACAAAAGTAAAATAATAAAAATTGCTTCGTCCGGAACGGCAGGGTCTCCAAATGGCAAATATTTTTTGCATCATGGTCCTCAAAGGGTTAAACATTCAAAATATCAAAGAAAAAACAAAAACAACAACAAAGAATTTACCACAATTTGCTTTGTCATCTTCCAATATACTACTCTGTTGTTTTGACAGATCTAGCAATGTAGTGACATCCATTCATGTATAAACACCAATAGAAAACAATCCCAACAACCAATTCGTTCCGTTTACGCACCGTTTTAGGTCCGTCATAAAGGGAAATCAACTCCGTATACGTACCGTTTTCTGGATTCGTATACGGACCAGAAAACGGAACATAAGGAACTCATTGAAACTCATTCGAATCCGTTGAAAATCCGTCAATGACGGACCGTTTACGGACCGTTATGTCATGTAGAAAACGGACTAGTCCGCTGAAAGTCCGTCAATGCCGGACCGTTATGTCGTGTGAAAAACTGAGTATTTTCTTGTCCGTATCCTACCGATTTTTTCCACAAAAATAGACCATATGTTTATTATTTAAAATACACAATACTTTTTTCCATTTTGATAAATTCATTAATAATTACTATTTACAATTGCTATTAATAAATTTCTACTTAATACAATTACAATATTTAGCACATCCGGATCGGTTTACCTATCTATCCAGCGCTTAGGGACCCAGAGTAAAATCCAACATCCAGAGCTTTAAAGAATTAATTCCTTTTTGGAATGAATTCCCAAAAATTTAATTCAATTCTTTAATTCAAGGAATGAATTCATCAATAAGACATAAGCAGGAATTAATTCCTGTGAATGAATTCAAAGAATTCAAATTTATAGAATGAATTCCCTGACCAAAGCGTAAAGAATTGAAATTAAATAATTCATTCACTAAAGAATTCATTCAACACTATTTAATTCAATTTGAAGTCAAGGAATTCATTCAATTCTAGTTAATTCAACTTTTGGCTATGTAATTCATTCAACTGTGCACTTAATTCAACTTTTGATCAAGGAATTCATTCAATTCTAGTTAATTCGACTTTTGGTCAAGGAATTCATTCAATTCTAGTTAAATCAACTTTTGGTCAAGGAATTCATTCAATTCTAGTTAATTCAACTTTTAGTCACGGAAACGGATACACCAAAACGGGCTTAAAACGTATTGTGTTCGAAAATCCATTTATACGGTCCGTTAATGTTCCGTATACGTACAAGCGTACATTACGGACAGTTAAGGGCGGATTATGGGACCGTAAACGTAAATGTGATGTAACTGTACCGTGCCGTAGCTAAAAAGTACACTTATAGATTATCGTAAACGAAATTACTATTTAGCATCTATTTCATGTGGTTTTATATTTTATTCTAAATTTATTTGTTAATTTTTATTCCTTATTTGTTGTTTGAATCAATTTTCTTTATTCATTTCATATTTTTTCCGACTAAAATCAATCAGCTGTTTCGATGCCGGATAGAAAATTCTGATTTCAACAGAATGATCCGGCAAGTTCGTTTACATTTACGTGTTAGTAACCATTCGTATACATTTTTTCGTGTGGTATCGAAATAGCTGATTCGTTACAGATACGTTTACGGTTGGGTAACTCAGCCTTTAACGTGCCGTAAAAGCCGGATTCATGTATCCGTACCTGCCGGAGAGTCCGTAAAAATGTTTGTTGGGATGTGTTCTAAAGTGTCAGTAACATTTAAATTTGCACAAGCACTTGTTATTTACATTTACACTATATTTAGGACATCCGGCTCACTGAAATACGTATTAAATTTCATAAATATTACCATCTTCGAACGTATTCCTGCTATTGCCACTAATTTCTCACGATAAAAATATTTTGCACGAACTGAAGGTTTAAGCAGCATTTTTAAAGTAATTTCTTTTTATTTTGAAAACAAACTAACATCGATTAAGTCCGTTTTTAAAACGCATACACCACAACGGAATTAAAACGTATTGTTTTAACTCCGGTTACACAGTCCGTTAATGTTCCGAATACGTACACCCTAAAAATTCCTTAGTTGTTTATAATAAATGTTTCAACAATATCATAGGTGAAATACCCCTAACTAATATATAGTTGAATTGATTTAGTTGATGCTAACTAAGTTTTGTAGATATCAAAAAATTAATAGTTAATCGACACTACAGATATCGTTTTGTTCCAATTTGAAAGGGAAGTCACAAACATTATGACAATTATTTTTATTAGAAATAATTTTAATTTTAACCAACACAATTAAATATAAATAAAAATTTCACACATTTAAACTTCTTTTTAGCTTAACCAGCAATTTTTCCGGCAACTTTATGCCACGGCATCAAAATTTAAAACTCGTCAGAAAGGATTCTTTAATTGTCGTTTTTGTTCGTTATTTTGATAAATTTTTCATCCCACATTCCAAAATTGTATCTGCAAAACATTAAAGCACATTAGATATTAATTTTGGATGGTTTAAAACATATATAAATAAGAACTTACCAAATCAACATTTCATTTTCTGTTTTTTATAAAAAATATATTTTTAAACTATTTTGACAACTTAAAATTAATTGAAATGTGCATTTACAGGGTAACCAAAATTTTATTGATTTCGACTAAAACAGTAGTTGTTTTTTATTATGCTAGTTATTAATATATTTTTTAATTTCAACTGTAGATTTTATTAACTATCTTACTATGGAATTTTATCGGTGTACCGTTAACGTGCCATAAAAGCCGGATTCATGATTCCACATGCGCTGAAGAATCTGTAAAAATGATTCTTGGGAATAATCCCCTTATTATGTACGATGGAAATATATCTAAGTGCTATGTAATTATACAACTACATAAGTTCCAAGTAAGTTTTAATTTAATTTCTTTATTTATTACAATAACCTAGCCGAAAGGCCATAATCGGTTACAAATACTACTAATAGTTTGCAAAGCAAACAATAAAATTTAATACAAATAAAATAAAGTGTTAAATAAAATTTAATTTAAATAAAACTTGTATATCACTGAAGAAAACAGTTGTATATCATATCTGGTATAATATGTGCAGTGAACTAACCGAAAAACAAGTGAGAGAGAAAATTAAGCCTTCAGCTAGTAATTTACATGTTCATCTCTATATGTGACAGCGCATAGAGAAAGGGACCTAAGGTAAAAAAATCAATTTTTTTTTGTGGACAACATCTGAGCATCGAATGAGACCGATCCCATGCTCTCCTGACCTTAGGTCCCTTTCTATCCTTAGGTCCCTTTCTATTTTGCGCGTCATATAAAAGAATAACGTGACTGACTGATTGACTGACTGACTCATCATCGCCCGGCCCAAACCGCTGAAGCTAGGAAGTTGAAATTTCGGCGTAGACGTCCGCTAAGAAGGGATTTTTGGAAATTCCTACCGGAACGGGCAAAAAGGAGGAAAAGTCTCCCCCTTGACGGCCTGCCAAAACCCTTTGGCTAGAAAGCTGAAATTTTAGATATGTGTTCCTTGGAGTAGGGGCTAACTTTTATAGAAAGTACTTTCAACAATTTTGGGCAGGGACGTTGTAAAAATGGGGGTTAAAAAGGGGAAAAGAGCCCCCCTTGACGGCCTGCCCAAACCGCTGGAGGTAGGAAGTTGAAATTTGGTATAAAGGTTCCTCCACTATCGTAGACATCCACCAAGACGGGATTTTTTGGAAATTTTTACAGGGAGGGGCAAAAAGGGAAAAAGTCTCCCCCTTGACGGCCTGCTCAAACTACTGGAGCTATGAAGTTGAAATTTGGTATGTAGGTTCCTCGACCGGTGTAGACGTCCGTTGAGACGGAATTTTTGGAAATTTATATCGGGAGGGGCAAAAAGGGGACAAAAAAGTACCTTTTTCCAAAAAAAAGTACCTTTTTCCAAAAAAAAGTGCCGTTTCCAAAAAAAGTACCTTTTTCCAAAAAAAGTACCTTTTTGCAAAAAAAGTACCTTTTTCCAAAACAAGTACCTTTTTCCAAAAAAAAAGAACCTTTTTCCAAAAAAAGCACCTTTTTCCAAAAAAAGGACCTTTTTCCAAAAAAAAGTACCTTCTTCCAAAAACAGTACCTTTTTCCACAAGAAGTACCTTTTTCCAAAAAAGTACCTTGCTCCAAAAAAAGTACCTTTTTCCAAAAAAAGTACCTTTTTCCAAAAAAAGTACATTTTTCCAAAAAAAGTACCTTTTTCCAAAAAAGTACCTTTTTCCAAAAAAAGTACCTTTTTCCAAAAAAAGTACCTTTTTCCACAAGAAGTACCTTTTTCCAAAAAAAGTACCTTTTTCCAAAAAAAGTACCTTTTTCCAAAAAAAAGTACCTTTTTCCATAAGAAGTACCTTTTCCCAAAAAAACACCTTTTTCCAAAAAAGTACATTTTCTAAAAAAATTTACCTTTTGCCAAAAAAAGTACCTTATCCAAAAAAAGTACCTTTTTCCAAAAAAATACATTTTTCCGAAAAAATACCTTTTTCCAAAAAAATACCTTTTCCAAAAAAGGACCTTTTCCCAAAAAAAGGACCTTTTTCCAAAATAAATACATTTTTCCTAAAAAAACTTTTTCAAAAAAAGTACCTTCTTCCAATAAAGTACTTTGTAAAAATAAAGTATCTTTTTCCAAAAAATTTCGCTTTTTCCAAAAAATTCCATTTAAAAAAATTTAATTTCACAAAAAGTACTTTTTTTTCCTCCCCCCACATATCTCTACTAAAACAAGGTTTCTTGATATTCGGCATAGACGGCCGCTAAGACGGGATTTTTGGAAATTCCTACCGGAACGGGCAAAAAGGAGGAAAAGTCTCCCCCTTGACGGCCTGCCAAAACCCCTTTGGCTAGAAAGGGGTTTTGGCAGGCCGGCATAAGCATAGACGTCCCCATAGACGGTCTCACAAATTGGAAAAGTGTCCCCCTTAACTGCCTGCCCAAACCACTAGAGATAAGAAGTTGAAATTTGGCATAAAGGTTCCTCCACTGTAGTAGACATCGACTAAGTTTGTATTTTTGGAATTCCCTACAGGATATCCCAAAAGGGGAATGTTTCCCCTTGACGGCCTGCCCAAACTCATAGTATACTATAGTATCCCCACTCATTAAAAAATTGAGAGCTTGTCCCTATCTCATGTAGTTGTAGTGGTATTAAGAACCATATGTATAAGTTAAATTACAAACACTACTTCATTTTTTCAAATGACGGAAAAAGAGTAAAGCTACTATATTATACTATGCCCAAACTGCTGAAACTATGTAGCCGAAATTCGGTATGTGAGTTCCTCCTTCTGTGTAGGCGTCCGCTTAGACGGAATTTTTGAAATTCCTATCGGGTGGGAGATAAGGGGAAAAGTATTCTCCATGACGGCCTGCCCAATCCCTTCTGGCCAACCTAAAATTTTAAATATGTATTCCCTGGAGTAGGAGTAACTCACCGGCAACGTAATTTTTCTATTTTGGAACAGAAACATAGTAAAAATGTGGGTTCAAAGGGAAAAATGTCCCCAATAACGGCCTGCCCAAACCGCTGAGGCAATGAAGTTGAAATTTGGTATGAATGTTCCTCATCCATCGCAGACAGCCGCGAATATCGAATTTTTGTAAATTCCTAAAGGGAGGGGCAAAAAGAAGAAAGCATCCCCTTGGTGGCATGTAAAAACCCTTCGGCTAGAAACCTGAAATTTAAAATGTGGGTCCCTGGGGTAAGGGCTAACTTATTAGAAAGATACTATTTTGAATTTTGGACAGGGTCGTTATAAAATAGGGGCTCAAAAAGGGAAAGTTGCCCCTTAACGACCTGTCCAAACTGCTGGAACTAGGAAGCTGAAATTCGGTACTTAGGTTCCTCTTCCAGCCTAATTCCAACCGGGAGGGACAAAAAAAGAAAAAATGTCCCACTTGACAGCCTGCTCAAACTGCTGGAACTAGGAAGCTGAAATTCCCTGTCGATGGATTTTCGGAAATTCCTACCCAGAGGGGCACAAATAGTAAAAGTTGGCTAGAAACCTGAAATGTAAAACATATGTTCCTTGGAGTATCGGCTCACTTATCGGGAAGGTGCTTTGTGGAATTTCGGACAGGGACATTGCAAAAATGGGGATCAATGAAGCGAAAAGTGCCGCTTAAAGGCCTGCCCAAACTGCTGGAGGTAGGAAGTTGAAATTTGGTACTAAAGTTACTCCTCTATTGTAGACATCCGCTAAGATGAGCTTTTTGGAAATTTCCACAGTTAGGGTCAAAAACAGGAAAAATCTCCCCCTTAACGGCCTGGCTAAACTGCTGGAACTAGGGAGCTTAAATTCGGTATTTGGGTTCCTTCTCCAACGTAGACGTCCCCTAAGACGGTATTTTTGGAAACTTATACCGGGAGGGGTAAAAAGTGAAAAAACTTCCCCCTTGCCGAGTTTGGCAAACTGCTGGATATAGATACCTAAAATTATGTATGTAGTAGGTTCCTCCTCCAACGCAGACGTTCTCGGAATTTTTGGAAATTCCTACCGGGAGGGGTAAAAACGGAATAATTCTCCCCCTTGATGGCCTAACCGAACCCTTCGGCTAGAAACCCGTATTCTATAATATGTTTTCCTTGGAGTATGGGCTAACTTATCGACAAGGCATTTTTAGGACTTTGGACAGGAACGTGGTAAAAATGGTGGCTCAAAAGGGGAAAATTGCCCCCCCCCCCCTGAACATCTGCGTCTTTAGCTAGAAACCTAAAATTTAAAGAACGAGTGTATATGGAACACTAAAATTAAGAAACTAAATAGGAAACGAGTGGAATTGAAACACTACACAAGTGGAACGAAATGGAGTGGAATTGAACGAGTGGAATTGAAATTATAGACAATGGAAATGGATTAAAAGAGGGAACGAAAAGGAATGGACTATAGAACGAAATGGAATGAGGAGCGAGATAGCATAGAATGGGGAACGAGTGAAATTGAAACACTGCAGTTAAAAGAGGAATGGAACGGAGCAAGTGCAAATAAATGAAATGGAAAGAGAAGCGACTGATATCAATATCGATACACAAGACAGTAGGAACGAAATGGAATGAAACGAGGAACGAGTGGAATTGGAATAACAGATAATGGGAACGAAATACAATGGAATGGTGAACGAAATGGAATCTCGGAAGGAGTTTCATTGGAACACTGAAATTGTTAAACAAAATGGAATGGAATTTGAATGACTCAAACTGCCGGAGTTTGGTACTTGAAATTTCGCATGCGATTGAGGCAGATTATATACATTTGGGATTTTTACTGGGAGGAACAAAAAGGTGTGAAGAACCCCTTTTAATTACCTATTCAAACACTATCCATGGAATTTGAAACTTATGTAGCATTGAAACATACTCTCCAAAAAGTTAAACAAATTTTCTAAAAGAGAAAAAACCTTAGAAAAAGAATGGAACTTATATATTCTGATATTTAAACTGCAGGTAACGAAGCACCGGTGGAAGAAACCAACGCAGTAATTTTTCCAACTGAATTTGTGAATTTACTTGAATTGCCAGGTCTACCTTTACATAAACTGGAATTAAAAAAAACTTCAATGCACGCTAACAACGTAGATACGTAGCTTTGCCCGTTATCTTTAATATTATAATTCGCTTGCCAACCCTGCTTTACGTTATTTATTTTCATTCAAAACACAAATGTATAAAACTACTTACGGGTCTATCTACCTAAGTTCGCACTTTACCAAATTATCTTGACATACACACGTATATTGCAATTTGTAATGGATTCATTAATAACAATCCACCCGGTGAAAAATGTCCAAATATGAACATTTATGGTTCAACCATATATGTATGGATCCGAAAAATGAGGTAACACCTAAGTATATTAAATATATGCGAATACATGCGAACGTTGCTGTCCTTTATTATAAGGTTGTACGATAGATATAAATTTATGTATGACATTCAAATTAGGCGCTACATATGTTCCTTTTTTTATTCATGGCATTAAATATAATTCCATATTTATCCAAATATGAGTTCCTTTTACATATATGGAAAAATGTATTCTTCGAATACCTTTTTGCATAAATTGAATAACATATACTTTAATATTTGTCCATATATGAGTGCCATTTCCATATATGAAATAACAGATGCTTCCATATATGTCCCTATATGGAATACCATATACTTCCATATATGTTCATATAAAATCCATATATGTTCATGAAAAATCCATATTTGTTCATATGTGTCCATACATAAACCATATATGAACATGTTTGAGCGTATATGAGCATTTTTCACCGGGCACTTTCATGAGAAAAAGTGATCAAATATTTATTTATTTTAAACCCATTGTTGTGTCAGAATTATTTATTTGTGGTGGCTGAGTGAAGGCTTTTATTATAAAAACTGTACTTTAAATAAACAAAGCGAATTTACCCACCCAACCACGAATACGACCTATCTACGCCGATGGCTTGAACAACAGACAATTAGTTGTTACATGCTTACGTGTTGGTATACTAAATTTATATAAAAATGAAGAGGCAAAAAATAGTATTTGTACTTAAACATTACAATAAATTTACCTTAACAATTATTTTATCTTAATAACAAATATTGTGTTTTATTTTAACTAAAAGAAATTTAATTCTATACTTTAAGGCTAACAACATAGCGGGCTTCGCCCGCTATCTTTAATATTATAAATCGCTTACCAACCCTGCTTTAAATGTTTTTTTATTTTCATTCAAAACACAAATGAACAAAGCTATTTGCGGGTCCATCTACCTATGTGCGCACTTTACCAAATTACACGGTGTTACAAAAAAAAATCCCTGGGATATTTTATTAATTTTCTGATAGGTATTGTGGAGTAGAACAAGAATCTGTATTTGAAATTTTCCAGGCACGTCAGAATTTTGAGATACGGGTAAAAAACCGGTTTTTCGGACCTCTATGCACTTAATAACGGGTAACTCAGTTGGTTCTCAACCGATTTTAATTTTATAAACGGATTTGGATAGAAGAGACTTTAAAATGATATATATGGTTTGATCCAAAAATATGTGTGTATTTCTGCACCAAAGTCATTTTTTACCACTTTTTTCGAAATTTTTTAACTTTGGCGATATTTTTACGCACTTTTTTATATGGGAACCGTACAGCTTTATAATTTACATTAGTAGCATATTTAGTTAGGAGTAAAATGCAATTTACGGTTTTAAAATCCGTTAAAAAATGACTAAGTTATTAAATATTGTATCAAACCAAAATTCTTGCAAAATACAAATTTCTTAATATGATATTCCTACGCATTATTTTATACAGAAATTTTACTGAGTAAAATTCAACTTTGTTTTAAAAAATCCGTTAGAAATTAAGAGAGTTATTAATTTTGTTTTTAAACCTAAATTCAAATTTAATTTTAATTGCACTTCACTATTATCAAATGGCTAACTTTTTTATTTATTTAAGTAAACAAAAGTGATAAACAAAACAAATTAAAAAAATAATACTTTTACATGATTTAAGCTCTCATTGCTAATTGTTGTTGTAATTCTAATTTGAGTTTAATATAACAGTGATTTACAATTTATAATCCTCAGAGTATATCAATCACATTTATTATTGTTAGTATACATATATCAAAAAATATACAGTGCAAATAAAATACCACTTATGTTTAAATTCATTATTTTATATTAACTAAGAAAACCCCTCCAAAATCTTTTTTAAGAAACATTTTCAGTTTTCGGAATGTAAAGTTCTGTACAAATAACAATCTGACCCCAAGCAAAAAAAATTTGGCAAACTCTGTTGTCCCAATTTGCTCCACATTGCATTTACAAAATTTTACCTGCTAACTTCTAGCAAAACATCACTAGACAGAGAGCAAAAAAAACTAGAAAAATAATGTGCAAGCAATTATGCAAAAATTTAGGTTTAAAAACAAAATTAATAACTCTCTTAATTTCTAACAGATTTTTTAAAACAAAGTTGAATTTTACTCAGTAAAATTTCTGTATAAAATAATGCGTAGGAATATCATATTAAGAAATTTGTATTTTGCAAGAATTTTGGTTTGATACAATATTTAATAACTTAGTCATTTTTTAACGGATTTTAAAACCGTAAATTGCATTTTACTCCAAACTAAATATGCTACTAATATAAATTATAAAGCTGTACGGTTCCCATATAAATCGGTTGAGAACCAACTGAGTTACCCGTTATTAAGTGCATAGAGGTCCGAAAAACCGGGTTTTTACCCGTATCTCAAAATTCTGACGTGCCTGGAAAATTTCAAATACATATTCTTGTTCTACTCGACAATACCTACCAGAAAAATAAAATGATATCCCAGGGATTTGGACTTCATTCTTTTTTGTAACACCGTGTTATCTTGACATACACACGTATATTGCCAAGAATTATTGTTGTGTCAGAATTATTTATTTGTGGTGGCTGGGTGAGTGAAGGTTTTTATTATAAAAAACTGTATTTAAAAAAAGCAAATTTTAAGAAAATCAGGGGGGGTTACCACACTAATTGATTATGTGATAACCAATATTAAAGATATTACAGCAAAAACAAATTTTAAAATGAAAATAAGTGTTCATGAGTCCTTGGAAATAAATATAGCTACAAATAAAAAAATTGAGGCACCCAAAAGAAAAATTATAAAAACGTTGCATTTTAACAATCAACATTTTCGTAATAATCTGCTTTGTAGTGAAATAAATAATGCATATGTGACGCGCAAAATAGAAAGGGACCTAAGGTCCCCTGAATAGTCTGAATATTGAGTTACAAGAGGTGGGAAAATATCTGAAAACGAATAAATTAAAACTTAACACAAATAAAACAAAAACGATGGTGATAAATGGAACTACGGAGGAAAATATAAATATTGACGGTGTATCAATAGAGCAAGTGGCAGAAATAAAATACCTTGGCGTCATTATAGATAAAAACCTTAAGTTTGACTTACATTTTAATTATATCTGCAAAAAGATTTCTAAAAAAAATTGGTTTCCTAAGAAGAATTTGGAGCAAAGTTTCAACAATCACATCCTTAAATATATATAATACTACAGTAAAACCTCATTTTGAATATTGTTCAACTTTATTATTTCTTGGGAGTCAACAAATGAAGGAACCACTACAAAAGCTACTGAACAAGGGGATGAGATGTATATTAAGATGTCATAGATTAACTCACGTAAGGGATATGTTAAACAAATTTCTGTAAATCAAAGACTGGTGATGAACGTTTTAGTGTTTATATTCAAAATAAAGAATGGAATGTTGCCGACCTATATGCGAAAACACTTAGTGTATGTTGCCTTATAATTTACGCAATGCCTTAGATTGCAGATTAAATTTCAGTTCAACAAATTTTTATCAAAATTTATTGTTTCCACTATAAAACTTTTTAATGAAATTTCATTAGAATTAAAAAATGAGAAAAACTTTTTTGTATTTATACAAAATATAATTAAATATGTAAAGCAATTATACTAATGTAACAAAAAATCCAAAGTTAGAATATTTTTTTAATGTATTTTTATTAAATAGAATTAAATTCTAAATAAATAAATGAAAAAAAAAAAAATAATCTTAAAAATAAAAAAAACAATATAAATAATAAATAGGAGTGATAACAGATTTCTATTCAAATCCCAGATCTTTCAAAAAATTTTAAAGAAAAAAATAAAAATAATGGCCAAAAATAATAATAAAGTAACCCCTAAATTCATAAACGCTTTGTAAAATTATAGGAGGTTTATTGAACAAATTTTGTATGAAAATGACGTTTTGTAAACCTGCTATAACTTTACAAAGCATTTATGAATTTAGGGGTAAGTATATGAAAATATTTTAAAAAGTTTTTCTTTGTATGTTTTTATAGAAAAATCAAATGTCTTTAAGAGATTAATGAGAACTGAGACGACAACGACATGTCATTTATTTTGTATTGGAAGCAAAATGTCGCCATGTCGTCCGGCGATTTGTCGTCGTAATAGAATCTATTCTATTTTCGTGACGACACACTAACACACACTCAAAATATTTGTCAAAATGTTGCCATATTTTTAACTAATTAAGGGAACAGAGTTGCAGAAATTCGTATTAAAGCTGCAAAAATTCCTACTTTGTTTACAAAAAATTTATTTTTTTGACAGAAGAAATATAATTGAAAATAAAAATACATAATTTACCGCAAAAAAGCAAAATTAAATACAAAAAAATGTAAAACAACAAGAATTAATGCAAAAGCAATTGAATTGGTTAAGAATTGTAGCGAAACAAATACAAAATTTTTTTTTAAATCGCACAACAATAACATAACACGGCCACCTTATAACATCCATTTCAGTCGTGAAGACTGTATCATCATTGCTAGAACTAGACTTGGAACCACAAAATTCAGTACATAACATTATTATGAACAAACTCGACCTACGGAATGCGAACACTGCTTGGATCAACTCACAATAAACCATATCTTCAAAGAAGGCCCGATGACCTCAACAGATGAACCGCTAGTAGAAATCCTTAACTGCAAGAACAAAGATTCACCTAAAAAATTAAGTATATTCTAAAATCTGCCAATGTATTAAAGGAAATTTAAATTACAACATATATAGTGTCATGGACTAGTTGCCCACACTATTTCTACTACGTATTTTATAAATTGATTTTTTGTAAAATACTTTTAAATAAATACAAACACATTCTTGTTTTGCTTTCAGCGGTCGATTGTCGCTGAAATTGAATTAATCGCGACGACTTTTGTTACCGTCGTTCGACCCAGTTGTGATTAATCTCTTAAGCGGAGAATACACGAAGGAACATTGAGTAGGGAACCAAAAATATCACAAAATTTTGTAAACACGAATTGCACAAAGTCAACACGCACGCACAAACACACACATTCACAAAAAAATGGGCATTTTTTCACGAATGTTCCTACGTGTATTCTCGGCTTTACATAATCAGGGAGAATAGTTTATTCAGAAAAAATTCCCTAAAATTTGGTGTCATCCCCAATAAAGTCCCAGATCATTCCCAGATCTCCAAACGGAGTTTGTATCATTTGTATCCCCAATGACGAAAAAATCCAAAAATTGGGGATAAATCCCCTAAACTGACAACACTGCATCAAATATCATTTCCAACCAGTGTTGCCGAGAAGGGGTTTCCCTTAGATTACGGATTTTTTAAGAAAATCATTTTAGGGGTAGTTTTGCCGTTAAGAAATTTAATTTTAAAGTCCGATGATTGGATTTGTCAAATTGTTGATAGTTTTCACATAAATTTTTATTTTTTTTGCCCACACATTTTTGAAGTTGAAAAATTTTACACAGTGACTACACGCAGAAAAAAACAGGTGGAACGTTATCTGAGTGCTATGTAAGTAAGTTTTACAAATTTCTAGCAAAATATATGTAATTTTTTGGATATTTTCCACTACACATTTATATATTTTGCAAGGATTGTATATATTTAACAGAAAAATGTGGATATTTTCATGAACTTTGTAAAGCTAACTTGAAAATTATATAGTTGTATAATTACATAGCTCTTAGGTAATATTCCCCTTATTTTTTTCTGTGTGTAGGAAAGCAAAGAAAACCATATAAAATATAACGATTTTTTTTATTTCAACAACAAAAAAATCAATTGTTTGCAATTATTAAAAATAATTTGAAACAAAAACTTAGAAAATTGTTGGATTTTTGGAAAATTAGGGGGTAATTTTCTAAAACACTTCGGTAAGTGTTGCGTTATTTCTATAGAAATTGTTTTTGTTACAAAAACAATTTACATTGAAAGTTCCCTTCACTTCACCCAAGTGTTTTACGAAATTAGGTACTTAATTTTAGGAGATTTTTTTACTTTAAGCTGCCTACACACTAGGGAACATGGTTGAGGGAACAAAAAATATCAAAAAATTTTGTAAACACGAAATGCACGCTCTCAACACTCACACACACACAAACGCACTCACACATTCACAAAAAATGCTCTCTTTTTTTAAGTATGTTCCCTAGTGTGTAGGCAGCTTTAGAGCAAATTCAGGGGATTTATTTGGACAATTTAGGGGGATTTGTAATAAAAGACTTGTCAACACTGTTTCCAACAGCTGTTTTCGAAGTTCTCTTTCAAAGAAGACAGAAAAAAATTATCACGGGCTTGCAGCAAAATTATTTTTATTAGAAATTTTTTACAATGGCCTGCCGCAAAATTGTCTCTGGTTTACAAAATCTTAGCCACAATGGCAAGAATATAATTGCACCCACAGCCACCACCCCAGTGCGTTCTTATTCATCACGCAAGGACATAGAAGCAACCACACATACTGGTCAAGTAAGAAAAATTTGTTTCTGCTGTTACGCAAACGTTTTGATGGATTTAATATTTGTTTCGAGTATGGTTGATTCCAATTGAATTTATTTAAAGGTCTTTGCCGAAGATGATTATCGTAATGTTCGTTTCACAAATGCCAAACGTTATGTTAATGAAAATTGGGGCATTAAGTTGATTGATGAAATTCCACCAAAAGAATGTAGCGAACGTGTTGTCTACTGTGATGGTGGCGATGGTCATTTAGGTCATCCTAAAGTTTATATTAATTTGGTAAGTAAATGTCCTTCCCAAAACCATACTCAAACTCAATGAGGAAAAATTTGTCTGAGGTGCACTTTTATCGGGTGTTCTTGAAAAAGTATCTGACCCCCTTTAAAATTTTAAAACAAATTTTTTCTAATCGGTTAAGGGTGCCCCCAGTCCCTAAAAATCGGTACGCATAGTAACATATAAGTGTGGGCACTCAAATGAGAGGAAATTTTCTCAGGATCTTTCATTTTATTTCATGATCCGTAATATGTGGCTCCCTCTACATTTAAGATCCTCTGGGGGTATATAATAACTTATACAAAACTGTGGATTATACATAAGCTAAATTATAACCGATAATACCATTTATGAGAACTATGAGTATACAAAACTCAATGTTTTGATATTTGAAGATTATTTCGGTAAAATTATGTGCGTTACCATACGTTACCGCGAATAACCGCGAGAACCCAAAACAGCCCAAACAACAACAATTTACACGCAATTTTGAGTACGGGACACTTTGGAGCTAGTTTGGGTAACGGCGGTAAAGTACGGGAACAGACATTACCTCGTTTTGGAAGATTTAAATACACATAATACACGAAAAATTGTAAGTTTATAAAAACGAGTAATTGTGTTTAAATTAAGGGCCTGTTTATCTATTACGAAAATAGTCTAAACGAAAAAAATTGACAATTTCATCGAAAATACAAAAAAAATATTTCGTAATACATTACGATAATGCTCTAAACGAAGGCAATGTACGAAATTTTTTTTTGTATTTTTGATAGTGTTTCCAATTCGGTTAATCGATTAACCGATTCCTCGATTAATCGCCTCTATTTCGGTTAATGTCGAAACAAATAATTCAAAAATCAAATAATTATTCGATCCGAATAATCGGTTAAAACAGGTCGATTAACCGGTTACAATTTTAATATGGAATTTATCCCTTATTTTTTTTTATCAAAACTTCATAATTTTCTTAACTTTGGCTCAAAAATTACAAGAAACATAAACACAAATATATTTTATTTATATTTAAGAAAATTCTATTTGTATTTTAAATTTGTCCAAATACATTTCAAAATTATTCACTTGTATTTAAAAATTTGTAATCTGTATTTCAAAATTGTAAAATTGCATTTAAAATAATTCCATTTGTATTTCAAAATTCTCCAAATGTATTTCAAAATTTTCGAATGTATTTCAAAAGACTCTATTTGTATTCCAAAATTTTCCAAATGTATTTAATAAAATTCTAATTGCATTTCAAATTTTTCTAAATGTATTTCAGAAATTTCTATTTTATTTAAAAACATTTTTAAACAATTATGAAATATATTTGGAATTTTCTGAAATAAAATTGAAAAAGGTGTAGAATACAAGGGAACCCGTAACCGTTTCACTGAAATTAAATTTTTATTCGCATTTGTGACATTAATAATAACAAAATTACCTAAAGTTAACACAAAATTAAAGCTAAAAAATCAAAATTAAATGGAATTTGACATTTGTAACTGTACACTGAGAGAAATGTCTACATTCTATTTATGAATTTTTACATTGATTCAATAAAGTTTCGCTGAAGTTCGTACATTGAAAATTTTTATGAAGCTTTCCATTCATTTTGTTAAGAAAACTTCATTAGTTTAGTGGAAATTTGCATTAAAACTGGAATAATACAGATCCCTTAGCGTATGTTAGCTCAAACTTTGGATATTTTTGTTTATTGTCAATGGCCCTTAAAAACGGAAAAAAGACTGAGAAATTTAACAACTGTTTATGATATTCTTTAGTCTACTAACTCTACTATTTAGAACATTTTTTTGCAAATTTTTGTAGAGTAAATTGATATTTTGAATTAATTAATATTTTACTCAAAGGAAGAACTTTGGACAATAATTTTTTTAAATGCAATATTATATTTATTGTAGTAATCATTAAATTTGCATTTAAAGAAATTTTGTATCCAAAGTTTTTCAGATTTAAAAAAATTTCGTAAAGAAATAGAAAATCTACCTTTAGGTTATGCTGTTTTTAACTTACTAATTTTGAGAAAAAAAATCTAGTTTCAGCATTTTTTTTTTGCCATTTTTAACTAATTTTTGATAGCTTCAGCTATATTTTTAAATAAATTTTTCTATTAGTATAAGAAATGTTTCAATTTAGATAATTTCAGATTCCGAAACTTTCAACCTTAAGGTACATTTACACGCGAGAGAAAACTTCTAGAGATGGAGCAAAAAATACTACAAAATAGCTAAACTCATTCAAAATAGAGCTAATTAGAGGTGATTTTTGTTTTATCTCTAGCATTTCTCTCTCGTGTAGATGTGCTTTTTAATTTGAATTTTTTTTTAAATATATCGTGTTCATATGTCATGTCATATGATATTTAACAAAAACAGGAAGCTGTTAGTGTCTTTGTTGATAAAAAGTTAAGGAAATACATTAATTTTGCTTTAAACGATTAATCGATTAATCGCCAATTTTCTCGAATAACCGACCCGAATAACCGGTTAATCAATTTTAGTGATTTTTCGAATAATGCAATAACCGGTTAACCGCCTATGTCGAATAATTGGAAACAGTAATTTTTGACGAAAGTAATTGTCAATTTCTTTCGTTTAGACTATTTTCGTAATAGATAAACCAGGGCTGAATAAGATCTAAAAAATAACAAGTAGTTTTCGCGAGATTCAAGAACAAAATTCAACAGAACTGAAACTATTCACTATCAGTATCACCAGCACTTTGACTTTTTTATCTTTTTATTTCAGGATAAACCTGGTTCACACATATGTGGATATTGTGGTCTAAGATTTGTGAAGAAGGATGGTCATCATTAAATTTTATATAATAAAAAAGTTAAAAAGCATAATTAAAAATTGAACGATATTTAATAAATATAAAAATGATGTAAAACAATAAAGATCTGTTAATAAAATATGTAAAACTCAAAAACGATACACCGATTTTGTATTGAGTGTGCGCCAGAGCTTCGAGGAACTTAATTCAATTTGAGCTTAAATCAGGAAAAATTGAATTCAGAATTTAAAAATGTTGATATACCATTCCATTTAACCATTCGTAGAGAATTCATTCATAAGTTTCATTCCCAAAGCTTTAATAAGTATTGAATGAATTCCCAACTTGAATCATTCAAATCGCATGTTCATTCACCATTTTACTAATTGAATGAAGAAATTTTATTATCATTCACTTAGTGCACTCTAGTTTGAAACCAGAGCTTTGACGAATTAATTCCTTAATTCAATTTTTCAATTCTGAATTAAAAATACGATGAATTAATTCACAAATCATATATTGAATGGAATTAATTCATATTTGTTTTCGTTCGATTTATTTTGTTACGAATTAATTCAATTGCTATAGTATAAAATTACGTTCAGTGAATTAAAAAAAAAAAAAAATTACGTTCAGTGAATTAAATAAAAAATAAAATTACGTTCAGTGAATTAAAAAAAAAAATAAAATTACGTTCAGTGAATTAAAACCTTCAGTAGAAGAAAACATTTATTTACAAATAAAATTTGTAAATAAGCAATTTTACAGCGTTCGCTAGTAAAAATAAACAAATTACATATATATATTAAGTGTTAGAGAAATCCGGTGCACTTTATCAACCTACATGATTAAAATATAAAGCCTTTTACTATTAAAAATAAAAACTTTACAGATATAGATGAATTTGGAAAAAATATAACTATTAATTTTGAAAAATTATGCTTCCCAGTAAAATGTAGATGCTTGACTATGACGTATTTCATTTATACGTTTTTACAATACAATGTTTTCTTCTAATGAACGGCAGAAAACAGGCTTTGAATTCAGCGAACGTAATTTTTGTTTTTCGATTAAATGAACGTAATTTTTTTTTTCAATTCAGTGAACGTATTTTTTTTCATTTTAATTCACTGAACGTAATTTATTTTTTTTTAATTCACTGAACGTAATTTTATTTTTTTTTTAATTCACTGAACGTAATTTTATTTTTTTTAATTCACTGAATGAAATTGAACGAATTCAGTGGTGAATTAATTCAGTAAGGAATTAATTCACTTTTTTCCGTTCGATTTATAAAATTGAACGCGTTCACCAGTGAATTAATTCATTTGATTTAATAAAAAGAACCATTGCAATGGAATTAATTTTTTGAATTTATTGTTTGATGAACGCGTTCAGTTGAACGAATTCAGTGAATTACTTAAGAAAAGGAATTCATTCAATTCTAGAGACAATTGAATTCGATTGGTAGTGAATTCATTCAAAAAAGAATTAATTCTTCAAAGCTATGTTTGAAACTAACAAATAATCAAAACCAAAACACAATCCCTGCAAACATTAAAATACGAAAATGTTTCGCAATCGTATTGCCTGGAAGAAAAACTTTATTGCGGCAATAATCATATTCTTATTGCGGAAGATCCCCCTTTCGGGAGTAAATATCCTCTCTATAGCAATACCACCAAGCAATACGAAAGCGATACTTCTGAATGATAAATCGGCGATATCGCTAATTTATTACCTGGAAGATAAAAAGGTGATATCGCTAAATTAACTCCAAACAAAAACATTAACGGTGGGTCTCATGCTGCAGGTTTAAATTTAGGTTAATAATTAACCCAAAAATTTGTTGTTGTTTTGTGTACATTTTTTTGACATTTTATTTTTAGTTAAAGTTAAACCTACAGTATGAGACCCACCGTAATTATCTTGTTGCCATCATACTAAACACGTGCACAGATAGAACTGCTTGTACAAGTTTCGGTATGTCTACTGATTTGAATACGTATTGATAAGTAGTTTAGTGTTTCTGGTATAGTTGATATTGTTATTCTTTCTAGTAGATTGTAGCTCTGTTTCTTTACTTTTTGGGTAAAGTTCGGTAAAATGAGAGTTAACAAGAAATACTCTCCCGAAATAACAAAAATGCACAAAAGTAAACGAACGCGAAAAACCACATTTGAAGCCCGAAAAACAAATGTCAATAGATTTGTGCATTATAGTTCATTTTGGTGAGCGCTCTTTCTAGTTCTTGTTCAATTTGTTGTAAAAATCTAGATAGCTTTTCTAGTTAAACCCCTTTTTAAATCAAAAATTTAATAAAAATTTTCTTTTTAGGCATTTCTATTTACAAAAAGGAATACATAGTTTATTAAATTTGGAAAAGATTTTAATATTAAACAAAAGCTTCGATTTATTTACATATTTAACTCTTTAACTTTACACATTTAAACAAGCGTCTTCACAAAATTGTCGGTAATTTTATGGAGTTGTAAAATCGCCGATAGGCTTTTGCAACTATTATACTAATTTTTGTAAATGATAAACATATTTTCTGAATGAATGAAATTATCGATTGAACTAAAAGAGCTATTAGTTGTGAACTAGGTCTTTGGTTCAAATCAGTCAAGAGTTCAATTGAACTAGTTGCACCCAACTGATGATATAACAGCTGATTAAAACAATTTACCCAAATTTACACGAAAAAAAAGTCTGGGCTTTCTCGTGCAAGAAGAACAAGAATATTACTCTCTCATGACAGCTCTCATTTACCCAATTGTGTAGTAAGAAAACCAGTGTTGCCATTTCAGTGCTTTTCGGGTATTTTTTGGTGCTTTTTTCCTTCCTGTACCCGGTGATTTTTTACAAATACCCGTTTAAAAAAAGCGGGTATTTACGGTGCTTTTTCAGATTTTTGGCAGTGCTTTTAGTGCTTTTTTACAGTTTATATTTTTGGTATTTGCTCTCGTTTTTTTTACATTTTTCTTGAATTTTCTGTCAAAATTTAAAAAATAATACAAACTATACAAGAACTACATTTTTGCACAATATTTGTAGTACAATTTTAAATAGCAACTTCGTTACATTTAAACTTCAAAATATTGAAATATTAGTTTGGTGCTTTTTTACCCCTTTTTAGGTAATTTTCTGAACCTTTTTTACACGATTTTTCAAAGTTAAAATGTGTTTTTGAATTCTTGATTTAAATTTTTCAAAAAATTAATATCGTGCTTTTTTACCCCCTTTTTGGTAAATTTTTACACTTTTTACCCGTTTTCATAATGCTTACGGTGCTTTCCTGCCTTCAGGAGTTGGCAACACTGTTCGGCATTTGTTTCAATTTATATCCCCTCTTTATGGAGAAAAAAATAGTACTGGGAGAGCACTGTTTTTTTTATTATGCCAGTACCACGTAAAATGTGCTTTGCCACTGTTTTCTGCTATTTTAACAACATTTTTCTATCTGACGCTTCTTTTACCCTAATTTTTAATACCGAATTCAATCATGAAGAGTGTCAATATAACTTTTTTCATTATATATTTATATTTTATATAAAACAGCGAGAAACCAGAAAATTAAAAAAAACTTTTTATCTTCTAGTTTTGCAATTATTTAATATTTTATTACACAATAAAAAAGAACAAAATTAATTTGAAACAAAAATATATATTTTTTTTAATGGGGGAAATGTTTTAATTGATCTGTTATTTAAGTAAATGAATGTTATTTTAGTTTTACTCAAGATCATAAATTAATACTACTTTCTGTCTAAATTATTTTCAAATCAAAGAAAGATGATACAATTTTTACAAGTAAACTACAAAGAATAAAAATTTTTGAAAGAATTCGATAAGACCAGCAAGGCAGAATGCGCATTTTCGGCTTTTGCTACAAAGCCATCATCAGTGCCATTCGCCTTTGAGTGGGTTAATATTTTGATAATCGTCTACTTATGTGACTGTTGAAAGCAAATCGAATTTGTTATCAACAACTCAACTTAGACTAACATCAACGAAATTTAACAATGCTATTTTTATCCTTTTGTTATTATTACTCTTTTTTGCTTTGAACCTTAATTCTTAAGATATCTCAGCTGATTCTATTCAACTCTGTGTATGATAAACACAGATTTTTTAATTACAATGAACCGTTAAATTTAAATGTATGTCATTAAATTATATTTTTGCACCGTGTTAATGTGTTTAAGATGAATGGGGGAAATGTTTTAGTTGATCTGTTATTTAAGTAAATGAATGTTATTTTAGTTTGACTGTAGATCATAAATTAGTATCACTTTCTGTTTAAATTATTTTCAAATCAAAGAAAGATGATACAATTTTTACAAGTAAATTACAAAGAATAAAAATTTTTGAAAGAATTCGATAAAAACAGCAAGGTGAATGCGCATTTTCGGCTTTCGCTACAAAGCCATCATCAATGCCTTTGGCCTTTGAGTGGGTTAATATTTTGATAATCGTCTACTTATGTGACTGTTGAAAGCAAATCGAATTTGTTATCAACAACTCAACTTAGACTAACATCAACGAAATTTCACAATGCTATTTTTATCCTTTTGTTATTATTACTCTTTTTTGCTTTGAACCTTAATTCTTAAGATATCTCAGCTGATTCTATTCAACTCTGTGTATGATAAACACAGATTTTTTAATTACAACGAACCGTTAAATTTAAATATATGTTATTAAATTATATTTTTGGACCGTGTCAATGTGTTTAATATGAATGGGGGAAATGTTTTAGTTGATCTGTTATTTAAGTAAATGAATGTTATTTTAGTTTGACTCTAGATGATAAATTAATATCACTTTCTGTTTAAATTATTTTCAAATCAAAGAAAGATGATACAATTTTTACAAGTAAATTAAAAAGAATAAAAACAGCAAGGCGAATGCGCATTTTCGGCTTTCGCTACAAAGCCATCATCAGTGCCTTTGGCCTTTGATTGGGTTAATATTTTGATAATCGTCTACTTATGTGACTGTTGAAAGCAAATCGAATTTGTTATCAACAACTCAACTTTTTTATTATTTTATTAAAATTTAGGGTCATTCACTACCAGATTTTTAATTGTTTTTAATGTACTGGCTATACACTGATTTTTTGTATTTAAAGTACTGGCAAGTTACTGAATATTTTTAAATTATAGTACTGGGAAAACACCAGGATGGAACAAAATCCACTACCATCTCCAACGCTGAGCCAGTACTGCGCCGTTCGTATTTTTATATCTGGGAACATACATACACACATCTCCGCGAAAAACAACATACTATGCTTTACTTGTAGTCTACACGAGACATCGATTTGTTCAACCAAAGAACAATTTCTTGTTTGCCCATGAATTTGTCTCGTGTTCATGTTTTGTTCTTGTTCAGACAACGTTGTCAGCACAATTGTTCTCACAACTATGTGCAACAACAACCACGATGCCAGATCTAATTTTTACTTAGTGGCATTACTAAAAAATAAAGAAAATAAAAGAAAATGAATAAAATGTTAAGAAGAAGTAAATAATTTGTATTATTATTGAATTTAATGCAATTTACTTTATATTATTGGAAAAAAATTAGTGAAAAACACATTGAAAACATGAAAATAAATAGTTTCGTTTATGACCTACTACAAGAAAAAACAAAAAATAATGAATTGTCTGCCATTACGTATTCTCCACCCAAAACAAATGTAATTTTTTCCCGTTATTCTGCTGACGATTAGTTTTTGGGCAAACAAATCAATGGTAGCATTCGGCAGACAAACCTTAAACTGATACCGGTGACTTGTAGCGCTTTGTGATTACTTACTCTGCTGAACGGTGTTTTCTTTGTTTTGTTTTTAATACAATTTTTCTATAGTTTCCTTTTATTTTTTTTTAAATTTTTGTTTTCTAATTATATTTGAATGTTTTCATTTGTCATTCTTACAAAACAATTTTTATTGTAAATAAACAACAACAAATGTATCACTTATTGATCAAAAGTAGCAAAAATTGTTTACGTTACGAAAATATGACAGCGCTACCTGAGCGCTCAGATAGAGCGGTTAGTGATCAGGTCGTTCAGCAGATAGTTGTACATCTGTTGTAGAACTGTTGACTATTAAATTGTATCTGCCGAAAGCACCCAATGGTAGCATTCGGCGGAGAAACCTTAAACTGATACCGGTGACTTGTAATGCTTTGTGATTACTTACTCTGCTGAATGATGTTTTTTGTTTGTTTTGTTTTTAATACACTTTTTCTATAGTTTCCTTTTATTTTTTTTAAGTTTTTGTTTTCGAATTATATTTGTATGTTTTTATTCGTCATTCTTACAAAACAATTTTCATTGTAAATGAACAACAACAAATGTATCACTTATTGATCAAAAGTAGCAAACATTTTTTACGCTACCAATATATGACAGCGCTACCTGAGCGCTCAGACTGAGCGGTTAGTGATCAGGTCGTTCAGCACATGATACAACCATACTAGGTGGATGCATTAGAACAACAAACACAACAAACAACAACAAAAAATGTAATCGGCTACTTTTGATACATAGCGAAAGCATACGAAAAAATCCCTGAACTGTCATAATAAAACCCTGAACTGTCAACCTCTCCCTAATGCATCTACCTAGTATGGTTGTATCATGGTTCAGCAGATAGTTGTACAACTGTTGTAGAACTGTTGACTATTAAATTGTATCTGCCGAACGCACCCAATGTCTCGTCAAGACGCTAAGTTAACGGTTAAAACCGATTTTCCTCGCTAACCACAAGAGAAATAAAAACGCGTTATAGTAGCGGGAAAACTGCTAAGTTAGCAACATTGGTCAGAGCACTATTTCACCATAGCTGCCAGACTTCACAATTTATCGTGATTTTGACGACTTTTCGTCAAAAATGACGATATTGAAATGAACATTTTATTTAATTAAAATAAACGAAAAGCATATATTGTATTTTTGTTAAATATTTTAAGAGTTTGAACTTGACGCCACAAGTTTTTCATTTTTTCAATAAATTTTAGCGTGCTATCCAGATTATTATTCCAGAGATTACTTTTTTTGTATTCTATTGATTTTTTATTATATTGATGATGGTAATTTAGGCTTTAAAATCAATGCTGGTTGTTTTAATAACCAAAATTATTATCTATAAATTATTTTGAAAATAAAAAGTAAAAAATTGGCATTTTTCATATAAATTAAAAAAAACCGTAAATACGAATACAAATAACGGTATCGGTAATGATAGCGATATTTGGGAAATTTTTTAGAGGTACTGATAACGGTATTCAATTTGATGCTGTATTTTAGTACCCAACCTTGTCGTTTACACATTCATTTTTTGACAGTTAAAAGATTAACTTGGCAGTTAAAAGATTAACTTGACAGTTAAAAGATTAACTCGACAGTTAAAAGTTTAATTCTGTTAGTTTAAAATACCAAGGTGGCGCCGATAGCGATCCGGCGCATGATGAACATGAAAAATGTCATGTTTAACGTTAATGTTTATCTGACTTTGTGTATGTGTTTTGTACGGTTGCCAATCGTAATTATAACAAAACTGTGGTTTAGAAATTTCCACTTAAGACTCCAATATAATTGCATGTATTGGAGTCTTAAGTGGAAATTATATGTTCCATCTCTTTAGTCTGGCCATATACTTGCAATATTGTTGTACAGCTTCTCGTTTTAGTTCTTTATTCTAATACCATGTGTGTTAGTAGATTGGGGACTTAAATGGAGAGGTTGCGCAATGGTATTGCTGATGTATGGATAGCTTTAGTATGTACGCCTTTTTAATGAAACTTTGAAAGCTTATCTTGTGAGAGTTCAGCTGTTTCTGGAATTTATTCTTGCAGCATTCATTTATTATTTATTTTTTTTTAGATCTAATTAATTTTTAAATATATTATTGTATTAATTGATCTCGTGTAAATGTTAATTTTTTTTGAATTTTGCGTTTATATATTATTATTGTATACATTAGCCTTAACATATATTTATATAGAAGTCTGTTATATATTTTTTAGTAGCTTTAATTAGCCATATAAGGCCCTAAGGGGTCGGTTATGTAAATGAAGATTTAATAAAAAAAAAAAAAAAAAAAATAGTAACCACATTAAAAATTGGATTAACTGTTAAAAATATTAAAATTGGGTTTAAACGACTTGATTAGTGCTTGATTACGCAGTTAATCCGACTTTTACGAGATTAACGTTTATTAACGTTAACGGGGTTATTACGGAGCTGTAACGGATGAAAATCGGCTATTCCTGTATTTAACGGCATGGAAACGGCTATAACAAAACTGTGGTTTAGAAATAGTAACCACATTAAAAATTGGATTAACTGTTAAAAATATTAAAATTGGGTTTAAACGACTTGATTAGTGCTTGATTACGCAGTTAATCCGACTTTTACGAGATTAACGTTTATTAACGTTAACGGGGTTATTACGGAGCTGTAACGGATGAAAATCGGCTATTCCTGTATTTAACGGCATGGAAACGGCTATAACAAAACTGTGGTTTAGAAATAGTAACCACATTAAAAATTGGATTAACTGTTGAAAATATTAAAATTGGGTTTAAACGACTTGATTAGTGCTTGATTACGCAGTTAATCCGACTTTTACGAGATTAACGTTTGTGTCTAAAGGGGTTATTACGGAGCTGTAACGGATGAAAATCGGCTATGCCTGTATTTAACGGCATGGAAACGGCTATACCGAAATAGAATCAAAACGTATTGCTTTTGAAACTAGGATTAACTTCGGCGGATACGTGTTTTACCGAAGATTAACGTGGAATAAAAAAAGATAGTAAAATACAAAAACGTATTAGTAGAAAGAGAAAAGAACTAAATTTGCTACAGATTGAAGTACTCCATAATTGAAAAGGCACCTTATTTTCAAAATAAAATTTATAAAAATTTCAACATTCATACCACCAATAATGGGAAACGTAAAACTTAACTGCGATTTTTTGACGACTTTTTTAAACTGTTTTGACGATTTTTCATCAACGTTATCAGGCAGCGCTGCTGGTCAGTTGAGAATCGTTATTTTTTTTATATACATTGGGAGATTTTCGCATCGTGTGTTTTTATTAATAAAAGGCGGTGAAATTGGCTGCTTTAATTCTGAAAAGTTAATAAAAATAAAGTTAAATGTCCTTTGTTAAGAGGACATATACAAATTTTCTTTAAATATGTGAAATTAATAAGTTTTTTAGCATTAAAATAATAAGTTATTTAGCCGGCATACCGGTGTTTGTAAAAAGTGTTACCAGCGTTGATAAATTCTAAAATAAAATCGCCTTTAATGTTGTTCAGTGTATAAATTTAAATAATCTAGTTAATATCAGTTGTTTTTGGATATGAAATTAAATTACGTCAATCAAAAAATATATATGTATGTATGTTCGTTTCACAATGAAAAATCCAGAGGTTTTACGACAAAGGTAAGTTATTTTTATGCCATCTTAAAGATGTTTTAATTACCTTTCCAATGAGGTATATATTGTACCAATCGGAGTATAAACGACGAAGATATAGCCAAGTCCATTTTCAGACTGCACCGAAATAAGGCTAAACTCTAATTTACGGGCATAACTCTGATTTGTTTCAAATTTTCATGGATGATAGTACTTTCAATGCTGAGTTCAACGATGCATGTTTTTTTGTCGGCGACCCCCGGTTCCCGAGTTATGAACCCGCAAAGTTTGAATTTTGAATTCTTTGTATCTTCGTCGTTTATTATCGGATAAAAACAAACCCCTAAATTCATAAACGCTTTGTAGAATTATAGCAGGTTTATTGAACAAATTTTGTATGAAAATGACGTTTTGTAAACCTGCTATAACTTTACAAAGCATTTATGAATTGAGGGAAAAATATATATCGTTTGGCTATTGAAATACCTTCAATTTGAGATATAATACTCCCGAGTCCATTAACCCATTAAGCGTCAAATCGTAAAAGTCTGTATTTTATCCATACTTTTTAGAAAGATACGCCCATTATCTCAATATTTCACCAATATAAAGATACAAAATAACTATTATTTAATTATAGTTAAGGCTCTCAGCTTTAATTTAAGATGTAACCCTTATAACACCACAGTAAAATATATTAATTTTTTTATCTTTGTGCTTATATACATAAATAAATAAATAAACGTCAAATTCTTAAAATAAATATATTAACCCACTGAAAACCACAACTTCGAGTGCGACGAAAATCAGGGACCAGATTCCCGCAGTCGTAAGCGTTCGAAATTAGGTCCATTCGATTACTTTTCTCAGTCAAGTCCAGTAAGAATTACTCAGTACAAAATTTCAGAGAGTAAGACAAGATTTACTCTCAAACTAAAATTTTCCCAAACATGTACGCGAACAGAAAATTTGCAACAATTTGCATGTTTGTACACACAGCTGATTACAACACCAAATATACAAATAAATTTTAACTGGTCGCTATGAAAGAAGATAATTTTTGATGTTAAACCTTAAGCAGAACATTTTTAGAAGGTTTTCTTATCTTTTCCATAATTTATTTTGAAAGTTTTACTGCTTTGCATTTCCATAAAATAATATAATTGGACAATAATTTTTTTTATTTACCATAAACAATCATATGTTTTCGAAACATATGTTTTTTTTCTGCCTGCAAATTCTTACTGGCAAAAATTTATCCAGTAAAAATTTGCAAGAAAAGGAAGAAGACTTAGAAACTCTCAACATAGAACTGTCACTTTATTCTCTCTTTTTTCTTTCTGTTTACTGAGTATTTATGTAAACGAACGCCATCCAGTAAAAATTTGTACAAATTTGTACAAATTATCCAGTAATCGAATGGACCTATTGTTAAAAAAAAATCACGTTTTTAAAGTGCAAATAAAAAGACAGGTATAGCTATTGTTGCAACTTTAACTCATATTTGTAATAAAGGAACGAAATGCTTCACCTCTAACTTAGTTTTAATCTTTGTAATGTATTAATTAACAATAACTGCTATCGAATAAAACTCGATCACGACTGCGGTAATTTGCCCCCAGGCATATCTGTAAAGAAAAAAATAAAAAAAATCGCGCGATTGTTGATTCAAATATTTACGAAATTAAAAAAATGCGAACGCTACATAAGGGAACCCCCTAAGCCCGACCAAAGCCTATTACACAGAAAAGCTTTACTCAGCGAAGCCACTAAACTGCCTACCACATAGGAAAAAATCCCTAAGCCCGGACGGAGGCCGGTTACACGGAAAAAGCTTTACTCAGCGAAGCCACTAAACTGCCTATTACAAAGAAAAAAACCCCTAAGCCCGACCGAAGGTCGGTTACACGGAAAAACTTTACTCAGCGAAGCCACTATACTGCCTATCACATAGGAAAAAACCCCTAAGCCCGGCCATAGGCCGGTTACACAAAAAAACTTTACTCAGCGAAGCCACTAAACTGCCTATCACCAAACCCCTACCAAATGAGCTTCACGTAATTTGAGAAGATGGCGCTGTTCGTGCTGAATAAAATAGATAAATTCGAAAATTATCTCATTTCAAGGCACAGCTTTTATCTCATTTCAAGGCATATTCGAAAAAGCTCTTGTTACTTACTCTTGTGTTGCCAGAACTGAAAAATACAATTACACATTGGATTAATAAAAATTTTTTAATCTCGAGTTAGATGTTAGATTTCACTCGAAAAATTTAGGAGTAAAAAGGCTCAAAAGATGGGTGAGGTATAGGGTTGCCAGATATGAAATCGACGAAAAAAGTACATCGAGGAAAAAAAGGCAGTACAATTAGTGAAAAAGAAGTACACTTTTTTCTTTAAAAATATCATAAAATTCAGTACATAAAAGTAACAATTTATGTATTTAGAATTCATAACAAAATATGTCAATCACGTTTTATTAGCCCTAGAGTACTAATCTTCGTCGATTCGACGAGCACAACGTATGTAGTTACTACGTTATGTAAAATATGATTAGTGCTCTAGGGTTAGAGATGTATTTCTATTTTATTAATATTTATTTAATATTTCGTTTAAAGTTAATGGATTTCGTTGTTCTAGGATAATACGTAAACTAGAAATATTCGTGATCAAAATTTTGTATCACAGTTGCAAATTATTTGTATATGTCAAAAAATATTTCAAAAACAATTCGGAATTTCAACCAAAATTTAAATTTTTTATATCAAAAAATAGAGTTTATGATAATGTTGGTAAGTTAATTTTTTAACAATTAAAATCGATTTTTATATAAATAAAATCAAAAAAACAATAATAAAATTAAAGTTGATATTTTGATTTGCTTTTAAAATATTTTAGGACATATCTAATATTTTTGCAACTTTGATACAAAATAAACATAGCACATTAAAGTGTGTAGCTTTATATTAATACAAAACAACTAAATCAATTTATTTGATATGATATGACTTTATTTGATATGATATGACTTAATTATTTAAATTGATTTTTTTTTATATTTATTGTTTAATTGTAATTGTTTAATTGTTTTTTGTATTTTATATAAAAATTTTTAATTAGTTATTAACTTATTAATTGGTTAATGATTTTCATAAATTTACCTATCCTCAGTTCCATACTGCAAAATAAGACTTTTAGTCTTGTGTATGGAGCAATTCTACAAAATAAATAAATAAAAAAAATAAATAAATTAACTGTTGTAGTATAAAGCGAAGTATACACGAAGGAACATTGAGTTTGGAAACAAAAAAGAATCAAAAAATTTTGATAACACGAATTGCACGAATGTCAACACGACACACTAACATGCACAAATGAACATTCGTAAAAAATGGGAATTTTTTCACAAATGTTCCTTCGTGTATACTCCACTTAAGGATTAAACCAAAAAATAGAATTTTCTCAATTCTTCAAAATTCAGGAAACATCTTTATTCAAGCATAACTTCTGTTGATTTCAAAAACGTAAAAAAATTGAATCAAAACTGCTGAAAACAGGGGTTTAAATAAAATTCAAAAAAATCTGGAAAACTGCTCACCCCGTTCAATTTTTTTTTTTGCCAATTTGTGTTTGACGCGTCAATATTATAAACATAAATTGTATTGCAAGTGCAGGAAATCGAAAAAAAAATTTCCTAATAGTGTTATCAAATAACGAACATTTTAGTATTATTTAATGTTTTTAACAAAAAAAAGTACACAGGTTAAAAAAAAGTAAATTTGCGTACTTCTTTGGGAG